>VZRQ01001752.1:301440-652013 GCA_013397975.1 Machaerirhynchus nigripectus
TTTTTTTTTTTTTTTGTTTTTTTTGTTTTTTGTTTTTTGACCCAAGTCATATAGCAAATACCGTTTCTTTTATCTTTTCTTACAGATGTTGTCAAATGCATGGAAACTTTAGAGCCATCTATCCTCCTTGATGGAGGATTTGTGAGATCTTTAAATTCTATTTCAGAATACTGCTTTAATATCTAAGGAACCTTTCTGCTGCCTCTAATTATTTCTTTGGAGTAATACTGTTCTTTTCAGTTCCTGTTAATGCCTTCAAGTCGAGCTGAAAACAGTGATGGTAGGCAGGGGTTAGCCAGGAGAAAACACTCTTGTTAGGAGTGCTCTGCTGTTGTCCTGATGAGTGACATGATGAATCTGAAGGGTGATTTGACGTAATCTCTGCAGGATGACTTTACTACCTGGAAGACAGATGCTTTGTGCAGCAGGGCTTCTCAGTTGGGGAGGGCAGCCATAGGCCGGAACAATAAATGTGGTTTTGGATGTTTGGGTGTTTTGTGTCTGACTTCAAATGAGTCAATAGTAAACACCCAGGCCTTGTCCAAACATAAAATCTCTGAACTTTGGCTAGTACTAGTCAGGGTGAAGAAATAACTTTTTCTCTGACTTGTCTTTCTGGGAGCTGTGGTAGATGGTTTATTTTACAGCAGCTATTTTAAAGTCAGTGTTTTCAGGTGTTAACAAAAGCAAGTAATCACTCTTTCAGGAGAATTATAATTGTTAATGAACAGAAATTATTTAGAAGGCTCCAGTTTAAATGCAACCTCCTTGCAGTTTCCGTCTGTGCCATTTTGGGCTCATGTAAGGGAAAGGACTGTATAGACTGCTTAACACAACTCCTGGGGAAGTTGTTTACATGCTCATTGTTGTAGGTTAACCCCAGTAAGTACCACTCAGCCATCACTGGGATTGGGGAGTGAATCAGAAGGACAGAATTGCAAAAAACTCATAGGCTGAGATAAAGGTACTTTAATAGATAAAGCAAAAGCTGTGTGTGTATGCAAGCAAAGCAGCATGAGGAATTCATTCACTACTTGCCACCATAATAAGCAGGTGTTCAGCAATTTCCAGGAAAGCAGGGCTTTATTACACATAACTGTCATGTAAGAAGGCAGATGCCATGATTCTGAATGTCCCTCACCTCTCCTTCTTTCAACAGCTTTTATTCCTGTGGGTGATACTGTATGGCATGGAGTATTTCTTTGGTCAGTTGGGGTCAGTTTTCCCAGCTGTGTCCCCTCCCAGTTTCTTGTGCAGCCCTAGCCTATTTGCTGTCAGAGCTGTCTGAGGAGAATATGAGGCCTTGGTGCTGTGTTAGCACTGCTCAGCTAAACTGAAACATCCCTGTATTACCAACACTGTTTTCTTCACAAATCTGAAATGTGGCACTATATGAGCCACTATAAATAAAATGAACTGTCAAGGCCTAGTGCAGTCTTCTAACTGGAAATTTTTAATATAAGAATGCGATTTTTAAAATAAGACAGGCTCTTGTACCTGAGCAGAAGCAAAGTATGAGAGAGATATACCTGACTGACATTCTCATCTGTATAAGAGTGAAATTATATTGCCATGATGTGTACTCCTCATAGGTTTGGCAGGGGATACAGCAAAAACTGCACAGACACTGGAGGGTAATCTAACTGAGCAGAATTACTCTGAAACTTCTCAGGCAGGGACACCTCTATGAGCTCACCTGCAGTTGGAGGGCCTGCCTCAAAAGTGGCTGGAATTGCTGCCTCTGTGAAGACAGTGGAGGACTATATGCTGTAGTATTGTCCATGAACTTGGTTTTGAGGTGTTGTCTGTGGAAGGGGGAATTCAGCAGTCATTGCTGGACTCAACTGAGGAGAATATAGTTGAACTATCAGACTTTGGGCTGATATTTTACACTGAAATAGAGTTGCTTTACAAGATAATATGCCTAGGAGTAAGAGAGGTGCTGATTATCAAATGAATTCCTGAACGTGAGCAATTTATTCGTAGAAATAGTGTGGCCTGCTCTGGGATGTAAATGGATCTGTTAGGTACCAACTTGAAGACGGCTGAAAGTCACTGAAGGCTGCTGCTGTCCATACCTTGTGAAATACATCCCCAGAATGTGAGCACTACGTCAAGTGACTGATAAGCACTGATTTCATGTATTGCATTGATTTGTGAAAGTACTCTTAAACCAACATACTGAAACTGTTACAGAATAGTTTATGTTGGAAGGAGCTTCTGGTGGTCATCTGATTCATCTTGCTGCTCAAAACAAAGTCAAGTACATACCTGAGCAGTAGCAATACACAATAGCTTGCATTTTATGGGCATGAATGTGTCTCAGCCCTTTGTAAGGTAATGGATTAATTCTTAGTTTTGAAGTTGGCTTCAGTATTAAGAAATATCAAGCTTGTTTGGGTCATTTCTCAGTAACGGGAATCTACCACCAAGACATATTTAAATTAAAGACATATTTCCTTAAACACCACAGGGAGGATTAGAGCCTAATTCAGTTACCCTCTCTAATAATTTTTCTGCTGTCAAAGGAACAACAGATTACCAAGATGCAAGTCTGTTGCTGAGAATCATGAGGAAAAACCACAGCACTTACTAAATGCACTTTTTGCTGCTGACAACTACTTGCTGTTATTGGGCAACAACATGCAGTTTGTCTATCTGCAACACTCTCAATTTCACAATTGTCGGTGGGGACTTGGAGGGAGGAAGTGGTTTCATACAAACTGCTTGACCTTGTGACATATTTACCTGTGCATATCTGTTTACTTCGATCCACTAAATATTGCATTACATATGAAATAGAAATACGACATGTCTGAGATTGAGCAGAGGGAGGATTTGCTGGGTACAATGAGCAGCAGTATTTAAGCCAATACAGTACTTTGTGAGTTTAGGCATAGAAGTGCCACTTCTGCTAATTGAACCGCTAGTGTATTTTTTCCTAGTGTTAAAAAATTAGGCTGTTAATTACTGACAGGAATGCTGTGGGCTTGTCTTAAGTGGTGGCTTTATCAGAGCTACTGTACTGTGTAGATATGGACACAGCCTGTTTGGCTATGCATGTTTCAACGAGTTTTTAATAGCTTTTTCTTCCTGCGGCTTACTAAACAGACACCCACTAAAACTTTTGTATGGCCTCATTGCCTTTACAAAAGGTATTTGTTCTTTTGCTTGAGGCCTGTGGGGAAATTACTTTATACACCACAGGAGCGGATGGGGCGAGCTTATCAATCTTAGTTCTTCCTCAGTTTACTTTAGTATCTTAAGTAAAGAAGCTCTAACAGTGTTTTATTTCTAACTGTTGTTGTACACAGACTTAAAGTTTGCCAAATTAATTGCAGCATCCTACTGCATTCTTGCGTTCTGCTTCTCACAAGTTACAGTTACTCTGCCTGGTGTTTGCAGCACAAATTTAATGTGTGCTTCTGAAACATCCCTGGTACTGAACTTGGATGTGAAGTTAGTGTACTGACTCTTGGCAGAAGCTTGATCATGGGCTTCTGCTGGATGATACAAGGATTCTGTAGGGTTATGCAATATATAAAGCTTTAAAGATTTTTTTTTTACCCCCGAGGGATGGCAAAAGAAATATGAACAGTGTAACATAAAAAGCTGGAGTGAGGCTGAAAGAAATGTTGAGGCAAACTTGTTTCAATTACTTGGTATCTTTGAGGTATGTATTTATTGTTAAGACTACCACTTTGAGAAGAGACAGTCTCATAAGATTGTCGCTGTTTGTCCCTTAAAATAAGTGGTACTATTTTTGACCCCAGAGATATTCATTAGCAAATACCAGAAGTCTGGCATTTTTTCATATTGAAATGTTACAACTACTTTAGCAAAAAGAAAGAGATTTTAGAATATTTCACCACTCAAGTTACTAATCTTTTCCAGACTGACTTGATGACATCTTTGTCACATCTTTTTCTCTCTTCCCCAATGCTCCCAAATTTGGTTAAATTCAAGGACTGCGGTTCTGCAATAAACAGCCTAGATAAGTGACAACAGTTAATGTTTAAGTTTTCAGGATATGGAAAAAAACCTCAAACTTGAATGCATTTTATTTCATGTTGCTAAAGCAGAAGTGCTAGAGTTGCTAATGCCATTTAATCATCCTGCAAATCAATAGAAAGTCAGCTTTTAACCTGTCTTATTTGGGCTTGCTTAACTGGCAGTGAGCAACTGCTGCTTCCCTAAAGTGTAAATCTGAAAGCACAAAACTCAGAATTGCAGAATGTTTCCTAGAGTAAAGAAAATGCACCTGGAGTTGATATTTGCTTGCATTTTGTATTGGGTAGCAAGATGTGGTGGCTTGTTCTGGTAACATCATCTACTGTATTTTTGTGTAGTTGGCATCTGCAAGTCTGCAACTCTGCTCTCATTCAGTGTGTGCTTCCCATAGTAAAATGTATGGGCACACTTGTAAATTTGAGAGGTAAGTCTTTCCACCAGGTTTAGTGTGTAGGGTAGTCCTGCCTCCTGGAACTCAAGTTGGCTTATGGCCCAGGCATTGCTTAAATTGAGAACAATAGATTTCAAAGAGGATGGGGTGGCTGCCTCTCTATTTAGCACTGCTGAAGTCATGTAAATATGCCATTGCCAGTAAGCTCTCCATCCTATCTTGCTTTCCTCTTAGCGAGATTAAAGGTTTTTTTAGAAGCTTTAAACAGTTATGGTTTTTACTAGGATTAGAATTGAACATGCACTTAGATTATGTCATGATGACCAACACAGGAGAGACTTTTATTAAAAGTATACTTCACTGAAAAGCTTATCTGGGTTCAGATATATAACACCAAGCTTTGAAGTTTAGCTACATGAAGCCTTTTAAGGTTAATGTTGGAGTGGCTTGGCTAAATTTTGGCATTAGGCAAAGCCACATGAGTTGTGTCAGACTTGAGAAAAATATGCATTTGAAATAGAATTAAATTTTACTGTTTATAAAGCTCAGAATTGGAACTATGAATACAGTTTGGGTGCCTTTTTAAAGGATTTATCCTAGATTGGTCAGGTTGCTGGATGGAGTTAATGCTGCAGGTGTGAGCATTGCCTGATGAAATTATCACATGACACGGCTGCAGTGGTCTTAACTCAAAAATGAAAACCATCTTCTTAAGTCTGCAGAGAAATGCATGCAAGCAGTTGTCCAGGAGTTGCTGGTGATCACAGCTCTATGGCTGTTGTCCTCCATGAGGGATGCTGTTCTGGTGTGGGTTCTGTGGATGTTTTGGAAGCTGTGCTGGCAGCTTCAGTTGAGTCTGACATTGTAATTCACATCCACCCGAGTCAGCTGTTGCTTGTGCGATGGTGCCATATCCGTGTACGACTGACTGTTGGTTGGGTAGGTGTACTCATAGTTGGTCCTCTAAAACTGGTACAGTCAAATTTCCTAGATTCATCTGTCAGTCCTTCACTAGTAGAAATAAGAAATGCTGCTGCATGTGGTTTTAGCAATGGTTTGATGGTGTACCTTCTGGTAAGCAGTGGGCATCACTGTTTTGCACTGATGAGGTTTTTTTAAAGGCTTGTCTGCTACTTCTCTACCTCAGTGGCCCTCAATCAAAAGTCAGAGGGGAGAGAAAGCAAGCTGTGACCTTACGTGGGTATATATTCATTTCCTAGCTACAATGTTTTTTTGAGTTGAAATTCCCTTTATCCAAATGTCATTCATGTGTTACAGTCTCAAAGTCTCCATGCCCACTTTTCAAAGTCATTTCAGTAGTAGCTTAGTCTGGCGCTCTACAAAAAGGTAGCTACAGAGGACTTGAATTGCCTAATTTTAGGCTTCTACACAGACTGTCTTAAATTGGCTTTTATGTCTTGTTTATATTGAAGCATTGCCACTGGCTGTCCCTTCTCCTCCTTTCTAGTTTAGCTGGTATGTATGAACTGAAAGAACAGTGTAAGAAATGCACTACGTTCACTTTTCCAAAAGATAAGTTGCATACGTGGTGTGAATGCTATTCTGGTTATCTCTCTGCATCCTTAAAAAAACAATGAATTTTATCTCTGGAAAGGCAGAGGGATTTCTAGGAGAAAAAACCCTTTTTTGTTGTTTTTGCTGTTTTAATTTGCTAGTTAGCAGATAACTCATTGCCTTTTTTTCCATTAAGACAAGTTCCAAATCTGTGTTACTTGTTTTAATTCAGTATAACACTGTGCGAGGCAGGATTGTTGCAGGAAGCAGGTCTGTTCCTCTGATAATCCTCAGGTGTTCTGATTGAAGACACATGGTTATTGAGGATGGCTGTACTTGGTCCTCTTATAATCTGTGGGAACTTTTAGAAAAGACAGGTATTAATTTCTACTGTCATGTAGGGCCAGAAAAAGTGATATCACAGTAAATTAGATGTAAAGTCACTATCTGTGGCTTTTGGAAGTGTCTGGATTTCTAGTTCTGCTGTTGTGAAGAGGGTATTTCTCAAAAGTCATCTCTGGACCTTGCCCTTGGTATTTCCGCAACTATGATTACTTCCCACATTGCACAATCTTGCACAGTAAAATAGGAAGAATAGAAAAAGGCAACAGCTCAGCCTTCTAGTGCCCCCACCCTGCTCCAGACAGCAAACACATTTGCTGGGTGTAGATACATTGCCTCTGCGTCCTTCAGACTGGGGACAAAACAAATTTCCATTGTTCCAAAACAGTCAGAGGATTAACCTTTAATTTTATTCTGCTGATCAATAAACCTAATTATTTCACTGTAAGTTCTCCTTCAGATTTCTCAAAAAACCTCAACATAGTCACAAGCTTCCCAGTCTCTTTAATTAATCTTTTCCATCTTGGGGCATTTCCATCACTGTAAGCCACCACCTTCTTCAGTTAGGAAGCTGAGCAAACATTTTGTTGAAACATAATTACAAAATCCCTCTTCCACTGTACATGTGCAGCTCAAATAGGATGAGATTTAATGAAGTTTTCTTGGACTAGGAAACTTGAATTCTGTTTCAGTGGTTTTTTTGGGGTTTTGGGGTTTTTTTTGTTTTTGTTTGTTTGTTTTGGTGATTAGAAGAGTAAAGTTAAAGCCTTTATTGCATGGGGTTTTCAGGTGCCTTTGTAGTGTAATACAGAACAGGCTTTAATCTTAAGAGATGAGTAAAGAGCCACACACACACTCCTACCCTGAGATATTCTGTTGACAGAGACTTGCTAATCCAGAAAATGTAGCTGGCCAAAGTGTTAGTGGTACCTTTTATGTGAAGACACATTTTGCTAAATATATTAAATTATTACTCTTCAGTGGTAAAATGAAGACTTGTGTGGCTGAACAAGGAAGCATTAGGACTTAGGACTTGTGGTCTCTGCTGCCAACTTTAAATGAGCTGTTCTCAAGGGACCATCATTTCTTACTGTCTCCTTTTAATAGTTTATATGAAGTTGCTTCTTGATGTTTTGCCATGACAGTTCAAACGTAAAAAAAGTGGCTGGAAGTTTCATCTTTGGTTTTGACTTGTGAAACAAAAACAGTACAAATAGTACATAAATTTTAAAACAGAAATAGTGCATGTCTCCCTGAGAGGTTACTGGTTGATGAACTTGCCATCCTGCCTGTGTTTGAGTGTTAGTTTCTCAAACTTCTGTATCGATCCAGGGTTAGCTTGAGTGGTCACATATTTGGCTCAAGAAATCTCAGAGCCTTGAAGAGAAGGTTGAGTACTTACAGGTCTTTTACATCTTGCTGAGAAAGTAACTGTTGAACCCAAACAATTAGCACAGGTTAGTTGATACTGATATGAATGCATACTTTGTTGCTAGAAGTGCAAGTCACAACCCAATTGTCTTCTGCAGCTGTTTGGTAAGTATCAGTTTCTTAACCTCTGGAGTGTGTTTGGCCACTTCCTGTGAAACACAGGCAAGAAGAAGCGGCTGAGTGGGTGGGAAACTACTGCTATGCTAACAAATGCATCTGCTCAACACAAGCATAACTTCTTCACATTACAGTACAGAGTAACAGGCCGGAGTGTAATCAGCTACTGTCATGAGACCCTACCAGGATGGGTGCATGATGTACTTGGCCACAACTGGGCTTGTTTCACAGGACACAAGATTTCTTCCTCTCCATCAGATGTTCACATCAACGAGCTACCTCTCCAGAAGCCATGGGGAAGGTGAGCCACGGATAAGTGACCTTTTACTGGAATAAAATGTTTCATAACAGTGCTTGAGCTTTTAAAATCATAAGAACCAATTCTAGTACTGAGGGCAAAGTTAATGCCAGTGGTAATGTTGGAAATAAACCTGGATGCATAAGAACAGAGGAGGGTTTGCCTGTTGCATCACACAGTTTCTCCTTAAGTCTGTGGTGAAGCCCAGTTATAAAACTGGCATTTCTAAGGAAGATGGCTATATCTAGCCTGTCTCAAGTTCTAGAAACCTTGCCTTGATCCAGTAATTCCGTATTTCTTTATCAGTCCCTACCATAAGACGCTTTCAAAGTTAGTCTTTTACATACTGAGTTTGGAGATCACCTTTAGTTTCAATCCCAGTCCTTTTCTTACTGTTTTACTTGGTTGCTTTTGTTTGCAGACTCTCCCAGAGACGTTATGTGCACAACTTCGACTTTGTAAATGCTATCAATGCTCACCAGAAGTCATGGAGAGCGACAATATACAAGGAATATGAGAATTTTTCCCTGGAAGAGCTAGCTAGAAGAGCTGGGGGTGTCTATTCCGGAGCTTCAAGGTAGTAAGACACTTTGTTCTGCAATGAACCCCACTGCTGCCAAGAGTCTGCTTGTATTTGTCCTGGCTCTTAGCTGTGTTTTGGCTGATAGTTCACATGTTTAATCAAGTTTTGAGGACCTCCAGTTCATGTTCATGGGGTTGAACATGTTTTTCATCTGAATGATTATTCTGAGCATCTGTTGTCTCAAGCAGTTGGGACAATAGAGTCACCTACCCTTTAGTCTTGCCCAATAACTTGCTGCTGAAGTCATATGTGCAGGGAAGAAGTGGGGATAGTCTCCCCATCTCACTGTCATGTCTGCTCCTCAGCTGCTTGCCATAGTTGGGAGTTTCTGCTTGTGCTTCAGTGTTGGTTCTGCTAGTTCATAATTGCAGTTAAAAAGCTATTAACTGCTTTCTGCTACTAAACATGAATATAAAAAATTTCTGAGGGAATTCTCTGGTTACTTTGATAATTTGCCATGCCTGCAACTAGAGTCCTCTAGCAGCAGTAGAGTGTCTCAGTGAAGAAGCATGAAAGTAGCCCTGAGAATGCCTTCAGGGTCTTGAAGATCACTTAGCTGAGAGTGGTAATGGGAATGGGTACATCATCCTCTACATAATTTGAGAACGAGAGTTTTTTGATCTAATGAGTCCCTTCTTTATAGCTGTTTTTACCTTCTTCATAGTTTCGCTTTTTCCACTCTTGGTACTTCTGTGAGTAGGAATGCTACTTACTTTTCCAAGTGTGGCAATTGTATGTTTGTAGAAGAAGGTCCTACTATAAAATAAAAATCTGTATGGGAATATCATGCAGATTATGGTTTCATTGTATAGACAGAAGTCACCTTGTAGATGATCTTAAATATAGTAACCTATTTGTAAGCTCTCTTCCACCCATGCAGTACCATGACAGTATTTGGTTGGCCCTCTCCTGCTTTCAAAACAGACTCCAGTGTCTGGTGTTTGTGAATGGCACCTGAGGACAAGCATCAAGTTATGTGAAAGTTGAATGCAGGAAGCTCTTGTCTTGCTGATATGAGCATCCCTTGGCTGCAAGTGGTAGATGAGGACAGGTAACATTCAATACTTCTTCAAAAGTCACAGTAAAAACTTGCTCCAGAGAAGTCTCCAGGGCAAGGGGGACTGCAGTTAGAGAATTGTTGGTGTAAGCCATGCCCGTGCCTGTAGTTGCTGGCAGTGCATGCTGCCAAGGCAAGATGCTTTCTGCAGTCAGATATTCAACATACCTTGTGATGGCAGTAAAATAGCTGTTACAGAACTGTGTTGCAAAAAACTCTGAGAGTTACCTCAGCACTTCAGGTTGGTGCAAAAGTACTTGATCTCAGCATCTTGTGGATGTTAAGGAAACCCCCCTGTCCGACCAGCCAGGAGCCGCGCTGGCAGTCACACCCGCGCCACCCGAGCTGGCACCCAGGCCCTGTCGCAGCTACACCCCACCCTCACACTCAGAGCAGGTTTCCTTACCCGCTCCACCCCGCGGTTCCCACAGCAGTCTCAGGTGTCCAGATCTGTAAAATAATTTAATCTTGGTGCAATAACTAAGTAACCAAATAGCAGCTCAAGCTGGGTGCCTTTGAGGAGGGACCTCAAACAAAGAAGCCTCTGGGCTTTTACACCCCCAGTCTTGAGTGTGAAAAAGTCTGGGGTCCTCTGTGAGTGTCCTGTCACCTGGCTGGGCCACAGGTCCCTGTGCCCTTTGTTATGTAACAGGATTTTGCCACCCAGAGCTCAATTTGAAGCTCACAGTGCAACTTACAAACTGAGCTACCTGCATTGAATGTATTCCTCAACAGTGGATAGTTAGTAATATAGTTCCCTCAGGGAGCAATTTGAGTAGGTCTTGAATCCTGCTGAAGCTTATCACTTCATACTGACACCCACTCAGTTTAGATGGAGACTATTTTAAATTGCATAGTGTGAAGCAAGTCCAGGTAGATGAAAGATGAAAACTGAGTATTACGTAATTGTTTCCTTGCCTAGAGTGTGATACGTTTCTCAAAAGCATTTTCTCCTCTTTAGACCAAAGCCTGCACCTCTAACACCTGAGTTACTCAAGGAAGTTTCAGGCCTGCCAGAATCCTGGGACTGGAGAAATGTGAAAGGTGTCAATTATGTCAGCCCTGTTCGGAGTCAAGGTAAAAATAAATAAAACCCCTGACTTCAGTGTTCTAGAGCTCCTTCGATGTAGTTTGTCATTTGCTGCTAACCAGAAGGTTTTGCCTAGTGTCTTGCAGCTGACAGATTGCACCTTTACTGTGAATAACCTGTGGAAACTGGGTGGAGTGCTGGCTAACAAAGCCGTACCAATAGAGATGGTGGTATTGGCTTGTTCAGACAGGACTGACTTGCTGGAGTGAAAGCCGATTACCACAGTACCCTGCATAAACACAGCTGTCAGATTTTGTCCAAATAATCTCAGCCGGGGTTTTCTGCACACTGACTGAAGTGATGTACATTTAATTTTTTTCTCTGTTTTCTTCTGATGGCAAATTATCATGCAGCTTTAATGAATAAACCCATGAAAATTGTTTATACTGCCTCCAAATCTTATCACCCGGATAAATTTAGGTATTACTTAAATGGCTAGATGCAAGAGGAGACATTAGTCACTATGAAAATTGCAGACAAGGATAAATACAAAACAGTGGTAAGAACTTAAAAGGATACCATCCTGGTATATGTTGATTCTGTAGGGAGTGTGTTTATAGCCCTGTGGTCTGAGATGCCTGAATTATATAGTTATATAATGGAGGCCGGGAGTGAACTCAGTTAATGTGTCCTTTCCCTGGGCCACCGTTTGCAGACAAAATTGCATCAACTGGTAGCTATCTGGTGGCAACTTTTGGGGAAAGGAAACATAACATTAGCATGGTGGGGAAGAGGTGACTTAAATCACTGATCCCTCATTTATGGCTTAGTTCTTTTGACACATTCTGCCAGCTGTACTCCTGGGAGCAGAAGCACCATAGGAAGGCTTGTGGAATTTCTAGCTATGTGGAAGCACTGGAAGATGGCAACAGGAAATTATATGGTTGTCTGTAGGTGTGAGTCCTTACTTTCTCCTGGCGTGAACCATGAATGTCCCAAGGGCTCTTTTATCTTCCAAACAATTGAATACTCAGTTCCAGACTTACCCTTTCTCTGTTGTGTTGCTTCAAAGTTTCTCTAAATGAGAACTAGTCTGTTGTTTCCAATAATAAAGCTTCCTACACTTTTTATGTAGTCTGAGGGTCCATGCTGAGTATGTTAAATGTCTGTGGAACATGCAATCTGCACCATCAAATTACAATTTTAGCTTTCAAGTTTAAAAAAAACCAAACAAAACGTACAAAAGAGGTCATTCTATGAACTTTATAAATACCACTGTGGTAGCAGGTAAGAAATTTAGCAGCCAATCCAACAGACTTCAGACTAAAATGGTTGAGTGAATTGTATTTGTCACATTTTTACACATAATGCAACACAGTGTTCTGCAGTGTGGCCCATCTCAGATGCTGTGACTGTACAGTGAGTGGGAGGAATCTTCCACTGCTTCACTTTGCCCTGCTGGGAAAAGAGTGTTCCTGTTCAGGCTGATTTTTTTCCCTTCTCTTCAGAGATGCATCTAACTGAGTGAAGGTGCAATTTCATGAAGTCTTGCTGTTGTAATAGCTCTGCTTTTATACACCTACACAGTTCAAGAGAAAGTATTTTGTTGTGTTCCTCAAGCCTCCCTCCTTTTCATAACTCTGCAATATTTGACTTTCCCACTGTTGGGAAACAAAAGGAAATCAGGCACTTAGATGACAACCAGTAGATAAAGTAGGACCTCATCCAAGTAATTGTTCTTCCCTGTGATGCTTGGTCATTCCACATCCAAAGGCTTTTAATGAGTGTAAGGAAGGTCCTAGAGAGTGAAGAGGCCTACAGCTAGAAGCAGTACTAAATTTTGATGCAAAAGTAAGGAGGCTTAACTGTCTGCCAGGAAGCAGAAGGGAAATTAGGGTGCCTCTGAAAAGCCAGTGTAGAATCACATGCTCTTGGGAAGCAAGGGGAGCAGGGATGAATCCACTATATCAAATGTGCTATTCATACCACTCTTCTCTTAAAAGTCAGTTATTTTAGGAGGAGCTGTAGAGGTGGAATATTTTTTCAACTGGGAATTACAGGACTAAATCCATTGGTAGGTTGAAATAAGAACAATATTGTCAGTGTTCACTTCAAATAGTTCATTGCCCCTTAGTATATGTGCTCCATAAAGGGTAGACAGAGCCTTCTCAGCCCAGCTAATGTGGTCCCTGAAGCTTCATTCTGAAGGAATAGCGTAACTGGTTAGCTCTTAAATGCTGCTGCTGAAAAACACTGGAGCAGTACATTGCCTCTTACTCTTGACTAAGCTCAGTGCTCCCTGAGAAGTTGTCAGAAGTGGGTTTTGAATTGCATGTATAAAAGCTAAACGAAGATGTAAAGTTTTTGCTCTACTGGTTTCCAACTTCTAATCACTGTCTGGTAGGTTTTAACTGTTTTCAGTGGACTTTAGGAATAGTTGTACCTGATGGCAGCTGACTGGCTTTTTTTATGTTTCTGACTGCTCTTTGTGGTTCCTTTTCCTCCCCTTCTCAGGCTTCATTTGTGGCAGCTGTTATGCGTTTTCCTCCATGGGCATGCTGGAAGCAAGGATACGTATCCTCACAAACAACACTCAGAAACCGGTCCTCAGTCCCCAGCAGATTGTGTCTTGCAGCCCGTATTCTCACGGTAAGGATGCTGGTGTATATAAAGACACCTTTCAAGTAATGGTAGTGAATGAGGCTCTATTTTAAAAACTTCCATGCCTTCCCCATCACACACAAGTTAGTTTTTTCATAAAGTATTTGGCAGGGTATACTTTACAGTACTTTATTTGAAATAAAAAAAAATAATAAAACAGAGTTGTCAGCACACTTCACTGGAGCAATGGGACTGAACAAGGAGAAGTTGCCCTTATGCTCAGGATGTTACTGGATTTTACATGTTACCTGTGAGATGGGGAATATCTAAGGAGTAGGGCTCAAAATGTAGTTGATTACAATGCTTACCTAGAAAGAGTGGAACTAAATATTCTCCCAATGGCATATTCAGAGGGACGAGGAGCATACAGGGAGGGGGAGATGAGCAAAAGCAATCAAGGACTGTATCCTTATTAGGACAGATCTTTGTAGTGCATGTAACTAGCTGTTCTTTCTAGAAAGGGTCCATGTATTAATGTTCCCAGTTTAGCTCCCACAGATGTAAATTTTGCCCTGTATGTTTCAGAAAGCTGTCTGTAGCTGACTGGAATATTAGGATGATCTGGGTCACTGCAGTGTGTTCAATACTGTATCTGAAAGAATTCCAAAAGATTTAAGTAGGAGAGTCTCCCACCTCAAATAACATTCCAAGGGAGTAAGCAATTTTTTTTTTTTTGGTTAAGGTTGTAAGGGTGGCTTCACATATCTCGCTGGTGGAAAGTATGCCCAAGACTTCGGTGTGGTGGAAGACAAGTGCTTCCGTTACACAGGCGAAGACATTCCGTGCCGTTTCAACCACAGCTGTTACCACTACTACACGTCTGAGTACCACTATGTGGGTGGTTTCTATGGAGGCTGCAATGAAGCCCTGATGAAACGTGAGCTTGTTCTGCATGGCCCAATAAGTGTCGTCTTTCAGGTTTATAGTGATTTCAATGATTATGAAGTGGGGATCTACCATCACACTGGGCTGCAGGATGATTTAAATCCTTTTAGAGTGACCAGTCATGCTGTCTTGCTGGTGGGTTATGGTAAAGACCCAAAAACTGGTGAGAAATTCTGGATTGCGAAGAACAGCTGGGGCCCCAAATGGGGAGAACATGGCTACTTCAGAATCCGCCGTGGCACTAATGAATGTGGAATTGAAAGCATGGCAGTGGCTGCAACTCCTATCCCAAAGTTATAATGTAGGGGTGTTCATCCAGTGCCTTGTCCTGAGCCATAAGAACATACTGATGGTTGAAGACTGTGGTTAAAATCTGTCCTCCAGCTTGAAAAGGCAGCTTTAAGGAATTTTTCCACAGTAGAGCAGTTTCCATATGTGAGAGGATGAACACTGCTCTGCTCTGTGCACTAGAGGCTTCCTCCCGAGTCTGTAGATCACCCAGAATGGCAGTTCTGGTAACAGTGGTGATTAGTTACTCATCGTTGGATATACAATCTTCAGTTACCAGCTGCATTTTTTTCCATGGGCAATCCTGACCTTCAGATCTCAGATGGAAGTGTCTGCTATGTTAATCTGTAACTGCTTTGAAGGGACACTGTAGTGCCTTACTTCTCAGAAATCAGGAAGTCACTGCAATTTGGAACATATGCATGTATTGGGAATGAGCAATTACACTAATTAAAATGAAATTCTAAAGCTCTAAGTGTCCTGTGAAAACTGCATGTCAGATCCTTATGACAATAAAAATCAATTCTAAGTTTCAGGCTGTTGCTAAATGTTCTAGTTCTGGGTTTTATTGCTGTGCTTCACAATTGATCATTTCAGAGTTCAATAAAAAGCACCCCTCTTCTGTAGGAGTTTGTATTTGTGGAAGAAGGTAGTTCTTTTGGTGACATGTCTATGAGTTTTGAGCTTCCTGTCAAGAATTTTTACCTTAGCAGAATCTAAACTGGTGGGAAAGAAGGATGAGAGGGGAGAAGAACTAGTAATCTTGCATCTGAAGCTGAAAGTATCACAGCAGCATCAAGCAAGTTGTCCAGGAGTCCAGTAGTCCTTGCTGTGGATGTAGGACAATTCATTGAGTAAATTTGCTAATTCCCCAGTAATCCTGTTTAAATCCTTTCTGTTAATCTGTTGCCCTATTTCTTTCAAATATACAAGGTAGAAACATAGAGTTGAGAGGAAGGATTGCAACATTTGGAATTAACCATTTCTCAGCTAGCAACACAGTACTTTGTTAGTGCAGCACTGGTCTTTGCTGTTCACCTGAGGAAACAAAAATGGCATAGAGGTGACCGACCTTACTTCATATTTTTCTGTGTAAAATAGTCTCATGGATGGTTTTTTAGGTGAAGGGAAATTCATAAAAAGCAGAAAAATTGAACAGTTGTCTGTAATCACATTATCCCATTTAACTTAGAAGGGAAAACTCACTTTTGCTTCAGTAGCAAAATTCCACAAGAAATCCTGGACTCTAGTGTGCTCAAGTGGAGGGGCAGGGAAAGGATAGCTTCATGGTTTTATCAATACCCTCCCAAAAAATATTAAGTCTGGTCAATGGCAAGTTGAACATGAGTCAGCAGTGCCCTGGCAGCCAGGAGGGCCACCCGTGTCCTGGAGTGCATCAGGCACAGCATTGCCAGCCAGGCAAGGGAGGGGATTGTCCCGCTCTGCTCTGCACTGGGGCGGCCTCACCTCGAGTGCTGGGGGCAGCTTTGGGTGCCATAATATAAGAAAGATACAAAGCTGTTAGAGAAATAGGGCCATGAGTATGTTGAAGGGCCTCGAGGGGAAGCTGTATGAGGAGTGGCTGAGGGTACTTCATCTGTTCAGCCTGGAGGACACTGAGGAGAGACCTCACTGCAGTCTGCAACTTCCTCTTGAGGGGAAAAGCAGGGGCAGGCACTGATCCCTTCTCTCTGTTGACCAGTGACAGGACCCAAGGGAATGGCCTGAAGTTGTGTCAGGGCAGGGTTTAGGTTGGATATCAGGAAAAGGTTCTTCACCCAGAGGGTGGCTGGGCACTGGAACAGGCTCCCCAGGGAAGTGGTCACATCACCAAGCCTGACAGAGTTCAGGAAGCATTTGGACAATGCTCTCAGGCACATGGTGTGACTCTTGGGAATGTTCTGTGCAGGGCCAGAGGTTGGACTTGATGATTCTTGTGGGTCCCTTTCAACTCAGCTTATTCTGTAGTTCTGTGAAGATGTGTTTGGAAATTTAGAACTTGTGTTTTGCCAGAAGTGGAACAAGTGACTTCTGAAATAGCTCATATTGTGCATTGGATTGTTTTAGCTTAGGGAGTTGGGGGTGGGGGGAGGAGCTAGGTTCCTGGATTTCTTTAATAGCTGTAGCACATGAGATTATTTTGAGAATCAGGATATAAAAGCTAGGTGTTTCTTTTTACTGTCTTTCAGCCATTAGGAAATTGGCTCCTTAGCACCAAACTGTTGCTGACACAGCACTACAAATATAAAAACACTTGCTACTCACCATGCGTTGTATCGCGTTAGCTACGTGTATTTTGAATTACATTCTGTGTTATTTTCATACCAATTCCCTCATCTGTCACTGCCAGTGTGTGGCAGCTGCACAGGTAATGATAGGTGCTAAGAGGAAGATGGGAGCATTCTCAGAGTTGTCTGTCACTGTCACTGCCCCCGGTAACTGTCATCAGACATTGTTGTTTGCCTCTGGCTGGCTGTGGTGTGTGAATGTCCCCATTTTCTGTATCCCGGAGTTGCACAGAGGAATGTCAGTCAGCCTGATGGAGCTGGTATGGGGATATAAGTTGTTTATTTGCCTTCTTCCTATAAACAGTGGATTAGCTGAAGTGGAAAACATGCTATCGCTCAGGAGAATAATTGTAGGGTTGGCAGATACGTCTTGTAGTGAACATGTAAAGCCCTAATACATTTAGCTTATCATGGAAGATTCATAGATAATGTCATGGCTGATAAATACTTACAGGGCAAATAAAGCTTATCGTCAGCCCAGCAAACAGAGATATTAAAGTTTTGTTTTTTGAAAATTAGTACATACAGAGGACAAATAAGATACATCTGTTTAAAAGTGAACGTAATAAATCCTCTAAAAATTATTAAGGACTGTGGTGGAGTTTCCATCACTGCAGTGGGATGGTTTTCCAGTTGGAGCACTGCCCCTGACACCAGAATTGCTCAGATAATCATTCAGTTTGTTTATGAAGGAGACATGGCAGGGTCATCATGACTCCTTGTTCTGTGACCTGAGAACTTGAAACACAAGGTGACATTTAACTTCCAAATTTGTCAGTCTAAATTTGCAGTGTGAAATTCATATAAAGCAACAGCAGAGATTTTTTCCTAGATTTGTTCAAAGTACTGAAATTAAGACTGAATAATTTTGAGGTTGTGTTGGTCCAGGGGTCTTGGGAAGACAGGAAAACCAGTGCACCAATGGAATTAATTAAAATGGCAAAATGGCAAGTTCAGGAAAATATCATAGCTTGATAGCTTCTTGCCTTTTTTTTTTTTTTAATGACTTATACTTCATTTATTGCTTTTTTGTCCATTGCTGGAGGCTTAAAACTAGCCTGTAAAATGAAGTTAAGAACATTAGACTACTTTTGAAAGTTCTGCTAAAATCAGGCTTCCTATGACCTCTGAAAATGCTGATATATTTCCAAACTGCTTTGATCGAGATGTGATTAAAACAAGGCTGTAGGTAAGTCTGTAGGTATTGTTAATGGAACATTTGCAAGGATGTCAAATGGAGAATTTTGAAAAGCAATTTTTCCTCAATTTTTGTATTTTAAAAGGGACAAATGCTGAGGGAGGCGTGTTGTTTGTTTTAGAAGACAAAAAGGAAGATGGACTAAGGGAGCATTTTTTCAGTGGTTTCAGTCTATGAAACATCTTTTACCAAGATTTTCAGTTTTCAGTTTTTCATTCTTCCCTTTTGGGAAAAAACCCATCATAGCATGGTTTCCTTCCCCCATCAAATTATTAATTTCTTCATAAAAGCCACTTCTGGTATGTGTTAAAAATCCTATTAAAACATCAAAGCCGTGATAGATTTTACTTTCACCTGAATGGGTGAGACTTATTTAACTCTGCTCTAGACAATTGGCAGGGATAGAGCTGCCTGATACTACTGGAACTGTCTCCCTTTGGGTTGAAATAACCTAGGAAATGGTGTGGTCTCCACAGTGTGGTGAAGAGCATGATATAACACCAGGAGCCTCTCGGGGATGTGGTGCAGCAGTGGGTGAGGAGGGAAGTTTTGGGGGCAGTTTGCCCAGATCTGCCTGTGACTGCAGGAACTCCAGGGCATTGCAGGAGTGGGGCAGGGACAGGTCGGGGGGCAGGGAGGGGATTCAGGCCATGGGTGGCCAGAGCCTCTGTGTGTGGGGGGGTCTGTCCTTGCTGTGTGTCTCACAGCACAGCCTTTCTAATGCCCTCATTTGCACCATGAGAGCAAAATAGCACTTGAGTTGTAAAATAAAGTGTATTAGTGAGGTCCAAAAGCCTGTGGGTGTGAATGCTCTTGTACCCAGACCAATTAATCTCATTAACTCTCATTTTCCCTACTGCAATCCATTACACATGCAGATGTATCAAGTTACTTTAAAAAAAGTTTATCTCAATATCGACCTTGAATTTGAAATTTTGAGGGTGAGCTTAAGCATATTTAAAAGGAAACACAAGTCCTTTCCATATCCTGAGTGATATGGACAGCATGTCACAAACAAACAAAAGATGGAAGCTTTGACTGCTATATAAAAGAATGCAACATACGTGACTCCCCCTTCTGAACAGTGAGTTTTAAGTGAAATGTCTCATATCCTGTTTCACTGAGAGCCAGAGCATCTTAAATGCTGAGGAGAAGGTGTTGGATAGTGCAGATCAAGCAGGTTGAGATTTCTCTGCTGGTTGCTATGACTTCTGGATGTGCTGTAGGCTGAAGCAGTGTGAGCATGTGTATCTGTATGTTTAGGTTTCCAAAAAAGTACGAAGCATTTAATGGCAGGTAAAATGTTATTAATAACCTGCAGCTTTAGAACGTGGTCTGGTGCAGGACATTAACAAGGCATCAGTTTCTTCAGTTCCCTCTGAATGATAGGTGGTGCAGGAGGAGGAGAGGTTGAAGCCTTTCTGTATAGGCTAGAGAGAAACAGGCATGTGCACATGCAGAATTTTTCTATATCTGTAATAGGAAAGGCACTGACACGTACTTCTGCCAATTATTCCTAATTGTTTCATTTGGACCAGCTGGCTTGATCCAGCAGATGCTATTTAGCATGAGATGCACGAGCTAAATTAAACTCTCTCTCTCTCTCTCTCTCATGGTAACATTTCACTAGGCTGATAGTTTTGCTCACTCCTCTCCAAGCACATTATGCTGTTTGCACTTTAGGATATTTGTGCATGTTTATGCTTGAAGTGATCCTTTGGACCCCTGGCTTACCTCATTAAATAGAGAATACTTTTTAGGGCTATGTAGAAGGGCTGATATCACTTTAGCAATATGATAGGTGATAAACTGCAAGTACTGTCATAACCACCAAAGATATTAAAAGGGATGTCTTTACCCTAAGAGGACTTCAGAATCTTGGAAAACATTCTACATTCTTAAACGTCCAGCAGTTCCAACCTTGATGTTCTTCATGTAAGATGGGAAAAACTGCCCAAACCCATTAACTAACTGTACAGAGCCCTTATAATTATATTTAGCAAAGGATACATAATACATACAGCGTGTGGATATTTTAAACTTCATTTAATTAACTTTTCTATTATTCTCTTATTTAACACTTGAAACACTAATACAAAATAATGGCCTCTTCTATTGTTGTATTTAGCATTTAGCTGGAATAAATCAGATTTTTAGTCTGGGCTATACATGGGATTCCTTAAGGTTCTTCTCATTAGCAATGGTGACTGAAGGAAACTGAGTATCTCAGAAGGCGAGTCTTCCTGACAGCAGACAGTCCATGACCTCTGGGAGGCCATTACTTCAGCTGGAAATGGGGTACCCAAACCAACTGTCTCCTGACTTTGGACTCAGTACTCTGCTCTTGGTCTGACTGCGCCACTTCTTGCTCCCATACCTATCTCTGCATCACAGTTCAGGAAGATCTTGAGCCCACTTAAAATCCTGATCCTATTTTGGGACTCTCTCACTTCTCCCTGTAGGTGTTTAGGCATAAACAGGAATACTCCAAAAGCTTGACATTTGGGTGACTAAGTCTGCAGTCTGTACTATGTTTGGTTTGCACGAAGATTTCTTTCTAAATTTCATACATTAATAAGGCTGCTGAGTTTCGTCACTCAGTTACATTTCTCTCTGCTTGTCTGAAATTCTCTATTGACCTTGGGATTATGTGCACAGGTTTAAATTTCAGCAGGATAATATCTGCATCCAGTTGTGGGAGGGGGGAAAATCAATTATGAGAAGTAGACCAAAAGGCCAAATCAAATACATAAAATACAGCAGTGGGATGATAAAATGTAAG
Source organism: Machaerirhynchus nigripectus (assembly GCA_013397975.1). Taxonomy (NCBI): domain Eukaryota; kingdom Metazoa; phylum Chordata; class Aves; order Passeriformes; family Dicruridae; genus Machaerirhynchus; species Machaerirhynchus nigripectus. Next base: position 322,318 of record VZRQ01001752.1, read on the forward strand.
CAATGAAATGCTTCTTTTCACAGAACATATCTATTTCCTGTGTTTGCTGCCTTGAGGAAAAGTAGAAATAGGGTGATTGCATTTTCCTGATTGTTGGGAGTTGATTTTTTAGCTGTAACATTGAAAGGGTGACTTTCACTTTCTTTTTTAATTAAAGAGGCTGGCAAACCAGAACTTGAGCTCCATCTTATCCTTTAGGATTGTAGAGGTTTGTAATAGCAGCATTAAAACTTCTCCAAATGGAATATGAATGGGACCATTGAGGTGTGGAAGAACCAAGAGGGATAGCAGGAGATGAGGTATAGGAAGGGCAGGTGCTGATGGCACCTGGGTTGGCAGTATATTAAATTTCCAGCATATCTGCATGAAGGCCTTTGGAACACCCAGAAGAGGTAACAAAGAGTAACCTAAAGCAAGGGACATCCTAAAAAAACAATTGAAAGGAAAAAAAAATCAATGGTTTGGGTTAGTAGGGACTTTAAAGATCCAACTCCCTCCCCTCTCCCCATAAGCATACATGCCACTCACTAGCCCAGGTTGCTCAGGGCCCCATCCAGCCTGGCCTTGAACACTTCCAGGGATGGGACATCTACAACTTCCCTGGGCAACCTGTGCCAGTGCCTCACCACCCTCACAGTAAAGAATTTCTAATAATTAATTCAAATCTCTTTTTCTAGTTTAATACTCTTCCCCCTTGTCCTATCGCTACCAACCCATGTAAAAAGTCCCTCTCCCTCTTTTTTATAAGGCCCCTTTAAGTATTGAGAGGCCGCACTAAAGTCTCCCCAAAGTCTTCTCCAGGCTGAACAACCCCAACTCTCTTAGCCTGTCTTTGTAGGAGAGGTGCTCCAGGCCCCCAGTCATCTTTGTGGCCTCCTCTGGGCTCACTTCAACACATCTTCCTTGTGTTGATGACTCTAGAACTGGGCACAGTGATCCAGGTGGGGTCTCACAAGGTCAGAGTAGAGGGGCAGAATCCCCTCCCTTGCCCTGCTGGCCATGCAGCCCAGGACATGGTTGGCTTTCTGTACTGTGAGCACACATTGCCAGGTTATGTCCAGCTTTTCATAAACGAGAACCCCCGAATGCCGATAAGAGGTGATGGTAAGAAGGACAAACCCTTTTCGGCAGCTTCCAGGTAAAAAGACTGGAAACTTTAAAATGCAAAACCTAATGCTTCATGGAAGTGGAACAGATATGAAGCAGTACAAGACTCCTCCAAAACCAGCACCTGAAGGCTAACCTAGGGATGAGGAGATGGTGGGTGCTGGGTAGCTGGCATCCATTTCCTTCCTGTTGCTGCAAGAAAACTTGGTCAAAGTATGGTGATATATGTGGGTATGGGTAAGCAGGATAATTTAACACAGAGCATGGCACTTTTAAGAAGGTGGGTGTCAGAGTGTTGATGTATGTTTTAAAACAGTTACTTTCCCCTTCTATAGGTGTTGCGTTGAGTTTTGCTGCACTGCTGCTGGAGAGAAGCAATGTTAATTACCACAAAATCTCTGGCTTAAGAGTTCAGCTACAGGTCTTCCAGTACAGTTCCCTTCCTCTATATTAATTTGTGCGCTGTCTTGAACCCTTGAATAATCACATATGGCAAAGCTTGTGTTTACCCTCTAATTTGTTTACACCCTTCCCTGCAATCCCACTTCCACAAAGAAATGCTGGCTCTACCAGGAGAGGTGATGGCCCTCTTGTGTTATGGATCAGGTAAAAAAATCATAGCTGGGAGGCTGGTTACCAGTTGAAAGGGCACTTGTCTGACTGCTAAGATAACTTCCAGAATGGGTAGGGGTTTTTTTTGTTTGTTTGGAAAGAGTGCTAAAACCAGGATAAAAGTGTTCAAAAAATGTGAGAAAACTAAACCCTCCTGGTATTTCTGAATTACTTAGGGATTTTTTCTTACATCGAAATGTGTTCATAAAAAAGCTACAATAAGGGAAGATTTGAGAAAAATGCAAAGTTTCAGCTTCTTGGTAACATGCCCTGACATTCCTTTTATATATTTATAGAAGGAATATATTCTGTGTATGCATATATACACAAAGAGAAAAGACAGGGTTCTTTATTTTCTTGCAGTTGAGAGCACTGACAAAAATCTCAATCTGGAAACACTTCACCAGATGAACTGAGATCCACACAGTGTTACTCATCCTCCTTATCTCTATTTTTTGTTTGTCTTTCCTCTTCAGATAAGGCTTCCAGGAGCAGGCTTGGCCACCATCCAGGGTCAGGGCAGTGTTCAGCATGCAGGAGCCTTTCTTGCTGAGACCTCAAGTGCTACTCTGATAGCAGGCTAAATAACAACCAGTAAAAGGTGGAAGGAAGTGAAGCCCAGCACTGTTTTTATAAACACCTTTATTGTGTCTTGCATCTTGGGAGGTTTCTGGAGTGTGTTGGTGACAACTTCCTCTACAGATGAATGAGCTGATGAGGGAAGATGCTCTGCTGGACCATATAGTTACAAACGAGGGAGTACTGTACAGCGATGTGAAAACTGGGGGCAGCTTTGGCTGGCAACCATGAGAGACTGGAGTTCAGGATCCTGAGAAGAGGGAAAAAGTCCAAAGTCAAGGTTCAAGCCTTGATTTCAGGAGAACAGACTTCAGCCTGTTCCTGCTTTGGAAAATCCCCTGGGAGGCCTTGGACTAAAGAGGGGTCAAGGAGAGCCAATTGATTTTCAAGAATCACCTCCTTCAAGTTCAAGAATGGTCTATCTCTACATGTAGGAAATCAAGCAAAGGCTGCAGGAGGCCTGCAAGGATGAATAAGGAGCTTCTGACTAAACTCAAAAATGTATAAAAGAGATGGAAGGGACAGGTGACTGGGGATGGATATGGACTCACTGTCTGAGCCTTGGTAAGATCTAATTATTAAAATTAGTAGAGAGATGCCTCTGCCCAAATTAAGGTGCAAATGAGATCATATGCTGAAGCAAATAGTATGAATTTTATTTAACAGTAAATGTGAGGCAGAGAGAAAGAAGTATAAAAATAGACAAGAAGGGAGAGAAAGAGACACACAGATAGGTAGAAATATATCACCACTCCATGGATTCCAACAGCATCCCATTGATCCTCTTCTTGTCTTCTCAATCATCAGGGTCCCACAAAGCATAGAGTTCAATGGACTACTATACATTCAGGCCAGGTGGGAGCACCCAGGTTCCTGCTCTGGTATCTTCAGAAAGAGAAAGAAGGAGAATCTGCAGAACTACAGGCTGGTAAGCATCACCTTGATCCCAGGAAAGGTGATGGAGCAAATCCTCCTGGGAGTAATTTCAAAACACAGGAAGGGTAAGAAGGTGATTTGGAATAGTCAGCGTAGGTTTATGAAGGAGAAATCATGCCTGACCAAACGGATAGCCACCTATGAAGAAACCACTGGGTGTGGATGAAGAGAGAACAGTGGTTGATGAGTGCCAGGTCCAATTCTGGACCAGTACAACAGATAAATAGAACTGAGTCCAACAAAGGAATGCTAAGATGGTTAAGAGCTTGGAGCATCAAGGAGAGGACAAGAGCGCTGGGACAGTTCATCTGGAGAAAAAAAGGCTCATGGAGATCTTAAAGAATCTGTAAAGAATAGAAAAATATGAAAGTTCTATTTAAACATAAAAAATTGGGGTTTTTTGTGTGTGGTCAAACACTGAAACACGTTGCCCAGACCTTGTGAAGTCTTCATGCCTGCCTTCACCTGCCCTGCTTTGAGCAGCATGTTGGCTTCAGTGACCTCCAGAAGTACTTTTCTGCCTCAGTGATTCTGTGATATTTGAAATTACAATGAATACAACTTACCAATCATACTCCTGAGGACCTTTTATCAGGTAAAGGTAGCATCTTTTGTTGTTTTGTTCCATGGTTTCAATTTGCAGTTACAGGGGAAATTATGTAAGCCAATGCATATTAATTTAGGATCTACTCTTAAAAATGTTCCTGCACACGAAATTGGTGCTTCTGCGTGAGCACCATTAAAGATAGATAGTCTCCAAGAACTGGACTTAAATCTACATGAACTGGACAAAAGTTTCAGTGATGTGATTCAGCCCTGTTCTTAAAGGAGGTTTTCTCTGTGGAAGACAGGGTAGATTATTCTCTAAGTTGCTGCTGAGGGCGTTTCAAATGGACCCTCATGGGAGGGGCATAATGCAGGTTACTGATTATCAGAAACATTCTAACTTGACTTAGACATGCCCATGTGTAGCACTGTAACTGATTCTCATCACACAAATACTCTTCAGTACCTGAAGAGGGTTAAAACTGCTGCACTGTCAGTTTGTTCCAGGCTTTTGTTGGTAGCTCCATAGTAACATTCCTGCAATGAGTGTGATGCTTCCATCTGCAGCTTCAGTGAGTGCTCTTACGTTTCGCTTATTGAATCTGAGGTACAACAAATTTCCTTTGGAACTGGCACATTTCAGACTAAATCTGTGCTGTATGATGCTTTCGCTGCTGTCTGGCCTCAGGGACGAGCCGTTTCACTTTTCCCAGAGTATTACTGACCACCCCTGTTATTAGATTTTACCCTTGGCAGACATTCTGGCCCTTGCCTTATTGCTTTTTGAGTTGCACTGTGGTCATGTATTCCCAGGTGACTGTTCAAATGCACTTGGTGCAGCCCATCTGAGAGTTTTGCTGCAGGCTCCAAAGGATAGACCTTAACTTGGATTTTATTAGGCTAAATGGACCTATATGGATGGAATAGAAACACGTATTCTTTGCATCTGAGCACTGACTGTGTTCACACAGGGCTGATGGATATGGAAGGTATGCTGGAATATGCAATAAGTAGTCACACTAGGTCCCTTTATGAGACTAAGGGTTGCAATTGTGAGAGAGCCACAAACTTTCACTCTTTTAATACAATGATTCATGCATCACTGGGCTGTTAACTGTGTAGCTAACAACTTTGTACTTATTCCATACCCCAGAATTAATTGTAATACATCAGTCTGGCAAAAAACTGTGTAGAATGTCGATGTTTTGTATTTCTTTTAAAGCAGGATATAAAATAGTCTTCTAATCTATAATACTGATTTGTATGTACATGTGTATATATATGTACGCATACACACACAAATGTGTATTAACATGTCTCTGGATTATGCTGTCATTTATATCATATTAGGTAAGATCAATATGATGGTATAGGTCAATCCCTTCAAGACATTCAAAACTACCAGATATAACATTAATAGCAATAGCTGTGGTGTGAAAACCCTATGTAATTTTAGACGGCAATCTTTTGAATACATACATTTCTAATAATCTGAATTTTGGTCACAACAGTATAAGAAAGATGTTAAACTATTAGAGAGCATCTAAAGGAGGGCAACAAAGATGGTGAAGGGCCGTGAGGGGAAGCCATGTGAGGAGCTGCTGAGAGCACTTGGTCTGTTCAGCCTGGTGAAGAGACTGGAGGGACCTCGCTGCAGTCTGCAACTTCCTCGTGAGGGGAAGAGCAGGAGCAGGCACTGATCTCTTCTCTCTGGTGACCAGTGACAGGACCCAAGGGAATGGCCTGAAGTTGTGTCAGGGCAGGGTTTAGGTTGGATATCAGGAAAAGGTTCTTCACCCAGAGGGTGGCTGGGCACTGGAACAGGCTCCCCAGGGAAGTGGTCACAGCACCAAGCCTGACAGAGTTCAGGAAGCATTTGGACAGTGCTCTCAGGCACAGGGTGTGACTCTTGAGGTGTCCTGTGCAGGGCCATGAGTTCAACTCGATGATTTTTGTGGGTCCCTTCCAACTCAGCATCTCCCAGGATTCTGTGAATGTCTCTCTTTTGACAAAAACTATTGCCTTGTAGTTTCATTATCTCAGACAAAATTGTCGTTTTCAAAAGGTATGTTGATAACAAGTCAGGTGCTCAAGGTTGATGTCCTATTCTGTGGTATATGCCACACAAAGAGGAGTGATAAAACCCAGGATGCAGTTATGCTGTCCTTGATTCCTGTCAATGTAATTGCATCTTCAGTTTTATCACTGCTCTCAGAGAAAAAGGTCTCTACTAATGACAGAGAAATAGTGAGGAATTTCTGAAAATTATCACTGTAAAATGAGTTTCACTTTTATGCAGAGTGCAACACAGCCTGTAATGCCTTAATTTGATGGAAGTTTTTAAAATGTTATTATTTATAACTGAGATGTATAGAGTTATCAATTCTGCCAATTAAAATAGCATTTTAATAGACTATTAATATTAGTATAGTATTAAAATAGAATACTGGATAGGCAAAAAATACAAAAATAAAACAGCATAGATATACATAATGTCACATGGAATTTCAATTATTTTTTACAATGATTTTATAAAGTTAGAAATGTACATACACCAGAGAAAACACAGACAAATGAAATATAAACACAGAAGTATCAACCAAATTGCTGGCACGTTTACATGTTCTAGTTGCCTGGACAGCAGCAGAGTAGGGGCTCAGAGGCAACATCTGGTTCTCCCAGCCTAACAACGGACTCAGTGTCAGCTGAGCCCTGCTAGCCACCTACCTGTGGGTAGCAGATGCAAGCTGGTGTGGTTTATATTACCTGTCCTTAAGTGTGGTCTCAGCTAAGACAGATTTCCTTGCATCATCTCCAGGCTTAGTGTGCTTCCCTGGCCACCTCTGCCTGCAGGAGATCGCTGAATTGCAGTAACCTGTTTGTGTGCATGAAGGGATCAGCTGGCATCATCAAACAAATTTTACAGTGATCCTTTGAGTCACAAGCAGCCCAAATTATCTGCCTTCTCTCATGACAGAGCTGCAGCAGGGCTGCAGATAATTGATAGGTCCACACCTCCCTGCCCCAGGGATGTGCCCTTGGATGGCAAGGAGGCCAAACCAGTAGAGATACATAGTTCAAAAAAGGTAGCGCAAGGCAGGACTGAGGGCCTTCTCCCACTTCAGGGGCATTTCAGCAAATGGTGTCTATAAAAGCCAGCTCACCATGGAGTTAGGAGATCTGGGTACAGCTTTCACTCAGCAAGATGCTTCAGTCCATACTTCAGCTCAGCGAATCATCCCTCTAACTGTAGTGATCCCTCCTCCATGCTCACCCTGCCTTTTAACACCTCACTGAACATCTCACTGGTAGTCCTACTGCCAACCCAGGGTGACCTTGATTAAGCCTGTGAGGAGCTCATTGTACCAGGGTGCTGCTGGGGCCAAGAATTTAGCCACATTCAAAGAAGAATTGGAGATTTAAACAAGTAACATGATTATCCAGAGCTATTATAGCTAATGCTAACAAAAACTTTGGAAGAGAGATAAAGCCTCATGCTTCTGGGTGTAGGCTGGCCTCCAACTACACTTACTAATAGCCTAAGACCTCCAGTTACCAAATACCTGCTTTCAGGGACCTTCCACGCACTGTTCTCTGAGCAAGGGCCATCATCAAAGAGGAGTAAAAGATCAGATGTAATTTAAACCTTATCCAAAACAGCAATTTTGTTACTTCCAAAATTGCTAAATCCTCTCAGCCTGTTCTTTGTTTAAGCTCCAAAATGGGAAGTCTTCAACTTGATGAAGATGTGTGTGGGAATGGTGAGTGTTTATAAGTGCTTGAATATTGGATTGTCTCAGGAAACAATGGTGCTGTAAAGGCAAGAATTCACATACCACACACTAGCAGTAATAACAATATTAAGCTCGAATCATGCAAAGATACGAACTGATCGAACTGGTTTGCCTGTCAGGCTGTAGTCTTTTATGATGTCCATACCTAACGAGGCTAAACCCTTTAAAATTTTCTCTCCAAACAGGATACAAATAAAGGCTTGGTTTTGAAAAGACAATTTATCTTATTTAAAAAAAAAAAACAAAAAAAAACCACCAACCTCTTATTAAGAAAAGGTTCAAGGAAATAAGGTCATTTTCATCTCGAATTACCTCTTTCCACTTTGTGTGTTTATGTACATATGTATATATACTCACAAACTTTAAAGTTTGAGTTTAAAGACCGATTATAAAAGATTGCATAATATGAATGTTCTGAATTCTTTGTCTACTAAAATCCAGCTTTTTGGATAGATGACAAAATTCTAATGCCATTTCAGTCCACACTTGGGTAAGAACTCCATCAAATAAAATTACAATAAGTAAAAAATATGTTTTCATTTTATCAAGAACATCAATAAATATAAAAATTATTCACTGGTAAGTTGCACGCAGTATTAAAATTTTGTGGGTTTGCTATCAAAGCTGTTAAAAGAATCAAACACCTCTAGGTAATGGGTAGAGGTCTCCAGCTAAGCTGCTTAGGTAAAATTCACTATGTTCTTCATTCAAAATATAGGGATAATCATGTCAGTGGAATGATTTACTCAAATGGGTTCAGTTGTTTGCAAGTTTGATATCACTTGTTTTGGAAAACAGACACTGGCATTCATATGCTCTCATGCTGCACTTTCATAACTTCTGATTATCGGAGACATGAGATAAACCTGGATTTTTTGCATTTTAGGATCCAGTTGTATGAAAAAAAACCATAGCATAAGCTGTGTTCTGCATTCAGATGGGAGAATGCTTATAGGTATAGAGAGACAATCACAGTTATGGTAATGGAATTTAAAAATATGTATCTGCTGTAATTGAATTTGCACAGCCCTCCTAGTACGGACACAGGTAAAGGTGCTGTATATTGCTATAACTGCCGCTTCTAGTGATTTAACTGCATTTACACTGACTTACATGGATTAGAACCAAATTACATCCAAAGCTAAAGTCACACTGGTTCAATTTTTGCACTTTAGTGGAGGCATGAAACCTCTGAAGGGAGTTTTCTGGTTTTTTTGCAGTGACTGGTATCTTAAAGACATCTGGTAACAAGCACAGAGTGATAAATTATCATCAAGGCACTGATTCAAAAACTTAGTGCACAACAGAAACACTGTCCTTTCAGCAAGGAGCCAAACAGAGAACAGGACTGTTGCATGAATTTTCCTGCAAAGTCTTTAGCAGCCAGACTAATCCCAGACACACCTCGTGCTGACCTTTACACACATACGCACAAAACTTTCTGGGAGACTTCCTTCCCCCAGTCGTTACTTACTTCATCTCCCAGCAGGGCTGCCTGCTGGACCTGGTGATCCTGCTTCCGTACAAAGGGAGAGAGCCTCCACCTACCTTGCTCTCCTTCCTTCCCTCCCCAGTCCCTCACTCCCTCTCTTCCCCTCAGGCTGGCAGGATTCCTCGGGCAGAGCATGCAATCAGTTTGCAGGGAGCAGCCGCAGCCACAGGAAAGATGCAGAAGCACAACCAGAAGGAGCACCTCTACAAGCTGCTGGTGATCGGGGACCTGGGAGTGGGCAAAACCAGCATCATTAAGCGTTATGTCCACCAGAACTTCTCCCCCCACTACCGGGCCACCATCGGGGTGGACTTTGCTTTGAAGGTGCTGAACTGGGATGCTGAGACTGTGGTACGGCTGCAGCTCTGGGATATTGCGGGTGAGTACAGAGGAGAACCCCTTGCCCCATAATCTATCTAAAGACAATACAAAATATAGACCCCAATTCATTTGTACTGATGTAAAAGCTGGGAACTGCCAGTGCCTATGCAGCAAGGGAGAGCAGATTGAGGAGAGAAAACTTTTTGGAGTTTCCCTAAAACCAGCAGACTCCCAAACTTGGGAAGTCAGAGAGTCAGAGTGGAACCTGTGCTATCTGATTTTTCTCCCAAGCCCTTGGACACATTCAGGGACCCAGCCACCTCTCTCCAAATGCCCCAGTTGTTTCCCTGCAGCTGACAATATTCAGTTTTGCCTCCTTGGGCTAACAGATCTCTGTGACAGGAGGAAGAGTAATAAGAATGTCCTGTTATATCTTTTTAATTTGGTGGAATAGATGAGGCATTCAGTAAGATTATTAAAATTACTTTTATAGTTTAAAAAATAAAGAAAATGTGTACCTAAGTTAGTTTATTGAAATACCTTCCTTCTTCCTGTCCTTCCTCTCTCTCCTACCTTCCCTCCTTCAGTCCAGTGAAAGCAACTTCTTATGTGCTTTGAAAAGAGAAATGTTTCCATTTGGCAATAATTTTGGTTGTTAAAAATAGAATTACTCATGTTCAATATCCTTTTTCCAACATCAAGCAAAACAAAAGATTATTTACTCTATGCAAGGAGAAAAAGAGTAAAGAAGTCCAGATACCCCCACATGCTTACATCATTAAAACCCACAGAATTTGACATTGTTGCTGTCAAACATTTTTGATTCAGACATTTTCAATTTGGCTTCAAATTAAACAGACAACTTTTTTTGCCGCACTGAAAATTAATAATTTTTGTTTCAGTACATAAAATAAGTTTATCTTGATGGCATATATCACATGCTGTAAGTAATGATTTTTCATTTAGTGATTGCAGGAATCCAAATACAACTGTGTAACCCAATAGATTACAACATAAAGGATGGCATGTAAAGACTCAGTTAAATTAAGAGGTTACTTTCATTAAGTAGGGAGTAAAGGTGAGCATCGTATCAGCGGTTAGGCAACTGTGCCAGCCTGTGGCCTGAGTTGTGGGCTCAGTGATCGAGTCTGGAACAGCACTGGGTAAAACTGGTGAAATGAAAAAATTCTTGACATTCTTATCGGCGGAGGGAGTGCCTTTCTTCTGCACTGAGCTGTCTCATGTCTGAGCTCTGAATTTGGCACTGAGGTACGAAAACTTATGCAACAACGCTGCTTTATGCAAAATGTATAAACTCTGCTTTTTCACACACTAACACAGTCTTGTGGTTTTATGGTGTTAAATACGTTTGTGCTCAGTTTTCTTTATTAAAAGTTGGAATAATGGAGCAAACATTAATTTTATTGTTCCCCAGTGACTGATTATAACAACAAATACATACACTGCCAGAAAAACTTTCCTGCATGAGAAAAACGTATTTAATAGTAAATTCTGAATCTATCAGGGATTTAAAGAATGTATTTTGCATGCCTTGTGTCAGAGATTTATTACACTACTAATCATGTGCTGATGGATCATATGATGTAGCTTTCGGTCAGGCTGCAGAAGCAATTACACCTAGTTGTAGTACTGAATGACTAGCAGGCTTTCTGAGTTACCACACATGACAGAAAGAATTACAGCACAGTACTAAATTTCATATGAATTGCCCAATTCAAAGCATCATTGTGAAGGTCAAGACAGTGGTCGGTAGTAAAAGGAGTTGCTGTCCTAGCTTTAATGACTTCTGCTTAAGGAGCTTTAGCCGTTGCTGGCCGTACATAGAGAGTAAGTTCTGTTAGCAACACGCTGAATTCAGATGATCGTGGTGCAGGCATAGAAGTTATCAGAAATAAGGCATCTGGCTGGTGAGAGAAAAAAAGGTTTAAAAATTAAAGAGAAGTAAAGCTGATTGGAAATATGGAGAGAATGGAATTGGTTTCTCCTAGCTGTGGCTGGTCATGCATCATCGTTTGCAAAACACAAATAGGTAATGAGAAGAGGGAGGAAAATAAAATCTCTGGTCTAAGAACATCCTCTCTCTTTTAGTGGAATCTCTGTTATTAGGTTAGGTTTATCTTTGGGGGTAAGGAATAAACTTGCAGTCTCTCACCAAGCTAAAGGATGTTGGCTTAGCATGAAGGATACTTTGAATTGAAGCAAATTCTGCAAATGCATCAATACTATTTCATCTCAGTAATTATAGATTAATACATATTTTTATATGTATGTCTATATAGATATCAGGTATCGTTTTAGCTCTTATATCCTCTCCCCTCTCCATTATACAGGCAGTGAACCGAGCACCAAGCGTACCCTTCCTTGCTTTTCACACTGTGGATCAGTGGGTAGTAAATTGTTTAACAATCTAGAAATAATTTCCTCAAAAATGTTGTGAGTAAAACCCGTGTCAAGCTTATCTACATTAATAGTAGGATTTATGTACAAGGTGACTTCATTGGAGGAGTTACATATTCCAGCTGTGGTAGCACCAAGCAGTTTAGCCTGGTTTGCCTTTACCATACATGAGAAGAAAAAGTAAATTTGGTTCATCTGGTGCCATCTAATTAAATGTAGTTAATATTTCTGTAACGTATTTTTCTGTATTTTTTAATTGGTAAACAAAACTATAATTAGATCTAATAGCTAAATGATGAAACTGCATTTATTTAGATGAGAGAGAAATGCCAAAAAACAGGGATAACTAAGCATTACAGAAATTAATTCAGGGATAATGTAGGCTCTGGATCACACATTGTTACATTAAGACAGAGGTTTTAACACATAATATATGCCTGAAACTGTGGGTGTTAAGCAGGAATAGCAGGATTAACCTTCATGCTATATGATGTTATGGTGTTTGTAACAACATGCTGTCATTAAAATCTACGAACTTATGTCTGATTCAGTGATGTGCCTAAGTTTGAGGTGACTGAATGTTTGGCATTGTGTGTGAGAGGAGATATAAATGATAATATTTTCCTTGTCTTTAATTTCTTCACAACAATTCGATTTTATTTCACCTTTTGTCACAAATTATCAGTTTTGGTGTTCCTGTTAAAGTGTGCCATCACCTCTACTGCTGTGTCATATAAAACTAAATCTTGCTCCTCAGTCAATTTGCCTTTCTTTTCTTTATCTTTTCTGCTGCCTTTGTGTGCATATCCTTTAAATCCATTAACAAACTGTTAGAAGGAAAGCTTTAAAATAAACTCTTAATCATAGTTTGCACAAGGTTACTGTGGAGGGGGTTGGCCCTGCAGATGCAGGCTGGCACACCACTTCTGAAGAAAACAGCTGTTGTAGACAGCAGAATTGGGTGTATATGCTATTCCCTTCTCTGCAAGGCTGCTCTCTGTGCTACTGTCTGTGCTTCGTGCCCACACAGCCTAGAGATTTCTCTGAAGACCAGCTTTAGCTGCAGATTTACTGCAGGGAGAAGCTATGAGTGCATCAGAGAGCAGAGAGCAGCACATCAGAGCCTGCTCCCTGCTCCTTTACCACAGCCATCTCAGCATCCTCCTTATCACTCCTTCTGCTCTGTATGAGTGGGCTGAATTACTGCTACCAAAAAGATGTTGGTTTGTGTTTAAAAGGCTGGTTCTCATCTCATAAAGAGTTGGACCGATGCTTTGGGAAAAGAACAGGTCCATTTCCTTTCCCTCAGACTTTCACCTTCAGAAGCAGCAGTCTTCCCACAGGTACAGACGAGTGTCTCTGCAGTTGCAAAGTTTTTAGGACTGTCATGCTGCAGAGAGAGTAAGCGGAAACCTGTTCACTAATGCCAGGCACAGCACATCCTCAGCATTTTAGGCTTTCAGCGGCTGCTAAGCATTGCAGCACATATGCATAAATAAGATAGTCATGGTGATTTCTAGGCTAAGTTACCTTGAAATTACTGTTCTGCAAACATAAATAAGTCTCTTGCTGTGCGGGTTTTATTTCAGTATAGATTGGTGGTGGGATCAGTGGGACAGATCCTGCTGACAGCCTGCTTTTCTGCATTCTGGGGTGGTGAACATCAGCTCAAGGCTTGCTTAAGCTGCAGTCTATAAAGACAGTTATTTGAATTCAAGTGTGACTATTCTGAAAGTTGTTTTGAAGTGAAAGGTGAAAAACATTTAAATCTTCTTCACAATTTTCAGCTTCTCAGTGTTGTCTAAAGGCTGTCTGTAACGTAAGGTGGTTCCCAAAAGCATTTTTCTCTTAGGACAGTGGCAAGAAGTAGAACGCATCATAAAAGTCAGCACTGGGCAGTTTTAATCAAATTTTAATTTCACTTTTTGTGCCACATGTCAGATGCTGTGGTCAAGACGGTGGAAATTATCTGAGTTATAGCATTTTATCATTATTTTTTGTACCTTTATCAGAGATGAGAGTGAATCTACAATGAAAATTTTAGATTTCTGTACAAATTTATGTGGGGCAAATTTTTATAAAATATGAAACTTCAGCTGTTCATTGCTTTAAGCCCATGAACTGATAGGTTTCCCTGCTGCAGGGGTGCCACTGAGATTAGGATAACTGTACAGGCAGCTGCCCTTCAGACAGGGAGTCCTTCCCTTTAATAGAAATCTTGTTGCTTTGTCACCTTGGCCTCACTGGGTTCACTTCCAAGTAGAGTAGGATTCATCTGAATTAACAATTAGACATTTCTTCTCAGTCCCTGACTACAAAGGGACCCTAACCTTAGGTACCTTTTTAATCTAATTTAGGGTTGATAATGCCAACATAAAGCACCATCTCATTGGGCAAAGGCCATTGGATTTGTGGGTTGATGCCAAATGCCAGAGGCCTGGCACAGGATGCAGTACAGTACAATGGGCCAGATCACATATTCCACAAGTTTCTGAACCTTCCAGTGAACAGCAAAACCAATCTTCCCCAGTCACTCTTGCAGTAAAGCAGGTTCTAATCTTCAAGGCTTCCTGCAAGATACCACTGAATACCTAATGGTTGATCTACTTTCTAGCCTAATTCCTGCCTAAGCCATTGTGTCGCTGAAAACCTAAGGCCAGATTTTGACATCTTTAATACATCAAACAGCGCCTATTTTTACAAGTAATTCTGCTAAATGAAAAAGTTTTAGGAACCTCATCTATTAATACAGGATTTTGTTCATATAAGGGAGAATCTGAGGAAAAAAGAGTCCTCCTACATCCTTAGACATATTGCTTAGCTCTCCAAGCTCAATGCAAATACCAGAGAGCACTTTTTCCACAACGTAAATTAAATAAAAGTCATTATGTAAATGTCATAAAACTAAAACTCTGATTTATAAAGCACCTCTTTTTCCATTCAAAATTGCTTAATGTGTATGTGTCAAGTAGATTCATACATTAATTATAAGTGATGGAGGAAAAGACCATTTCAAAAAGAGTTTAGACAGTTTATCCAGCCAGCAGCTCCATTCTTTCTCTTTCTTTGAAGTGGTTGATGATGGAAATTGGTTATCCCTGTCTTCCTCTAAAATGCTGCTTTTACAAACACATTGGCTTTTCTGTGCAGTGAAAATCCTATGTGTCTGAAAAAGCAGCTGGAAGCAAGAGGACGAATCAGTGTCTTGCAATTTTTCAGAAATTTGTGGGCCACAACGAGGCAGAAGATCACAACATAGGAGTCTTTTGTCCCTCTAGTAATTTCCTTCATGGTGAATGATTTCATGCTGCAAATGAATAATTAAGCTGATGTTCTCTGACACCATGTCCCACATATCTTAGTGCTCTGTGTCCCAATAAATATGTGTGAGGCCTGAGCTGAGCTGCTCTTATATCACCTACAGTGTAAGATATACATACATCTCAAGAACTTTGTATGAGAAGCATAAAGTATCAATGAAATACAATATTCATCAAAAAAAACTTGTATATGTTTCTGCTTACCTCACTGCTCTAATCAGACCTTGGCTTTTGTTTGAAGGCACCTTCTTGCAGATGAAAAAGGAATTTCTAAACAAGGAGATTATTGAATAGCACATGACGTAGCCATTCATCTGATTAGCCCACTGATAGGAATCATAAGACATTTGAATAAAATATAGACCTAAGAAATTTTGAATATGACCTCTTCTTTCCCAGAAATAATCTATTTCTATCTTGCTTTATCAATAGGACACAGTGTTTCTTTAAG
Organism: Machaerirhynchus nigripectus; assembly: GCA_013397975.1. Taxonomy (NCBI): domain Eukaryota; kingdom Metazoa; phylum Chordata; class Aves; order Passeriformes; family Dicruridae; genus Machaerirhynchus; species Machaerirhynchus nigripectus. The sequence goes on from VZRQ01001752.1 coordinate 337,894, forward strand.
GTAAAAAAAATTTGACATTCATTTGGAGAAGACAGGCTTTTTCTTTGGTTTCTGTATCATGTGAATGACTTTCTCCTTGCTGCCACAGTGCTTAAAACCAAAGATAAACATCACAAACTGATGGTGTTGACCCCATAAGTGGGTTCAGTGCTATTTCCATTAAATGAAAGTGCATGGTCTAGAAGCCCAGAAATCGACACTTTTCCCTTCTCAGCCCTCCCTTACATCTGACAGCACAATTTCCCTCAGATAAATCTCCACAGGTAACCTTCCTGGGGTCAGAGGCAGACTGCCAATATTCTTGTCTTCCTAACCTACTCAAAATTACTCACATTGAGAAAATAAGGCTAGAAACAGGTTTGCATTGAATGTTTCTATTTTCGTAGCACTTTTTCCCAGCTATGGAAGCACGTACAAGAGTTGTCTTGCTTAAAGACTGCTCTTGTTGTGAAATGCTTCAGGAGTTTATAATTATTCTTTGGATCACAGCTCAGCACTAGACATTAGTGGAAATTCTATTTTTTACTTTCAAGAAAAGTTCTTGAAAGAAGTAATTTATTTTTTCAGAGTTCCCATGAAAGCAGCAAATATATTAACAAATCACAGCTGATCAACATGCCACATCCTGATGCCGTGTGTTAATTTGGTCATACTGTTAATCACACAAAATGATAGATATTTATAAATGTCCATGTTTGAATATAATAACTTACTGTTAACTCACAAAAATTCTGTACCTTCCCAGAAAACACTTTGAATTCAGCAAATAAAATCATAAACCTTCTGAACAGATCTAGTATGAAACTCTCTTCCCAGATTTTTTCACTGGAGCGATGCAGCTCTTCATATTGCTACTGCTGTGCTCTTTCTTACAGCACTTTTCATGTTTGTAAGGCTTTAAATTCACCTTCCTCACCTCTGTGTTCTTGCTTGCCAGTAAAAGTAAACTTTTATTTTAAATTTTAATTTTTTATATTTTAAAGCAATTACTCTGATGCCTGGTATGGTTCCAGAGCTATATTATGTTACTGCTGGTTATCACTTGCATGAGAATATGCAGGATCCTCTTCATGAGAGAGCAGTTTGGTTGTGTCAGATGTTTCAGACAAAATACCACAGTACCAAAGAGCTTCCAGTCTGGTACCCAGATTTTTTTGTGACTCTTGTTGAAAGTCTTATAATGTACCCAAAGACCCTTGCTAGTGTCCACAGACTGAGAAATCTGGCAGCCTAATAAGATCATACACTTATTATTCACATATTACACTTACTAGTCACTTACAATGAACTTCATTAAATTTCCTTGGGTGTTTGCTTGAAAAATCCTTTTTCATGCAATACTCTCCTGCATTTTCATACAAATTAGTCTAGCATGGAACTGATAATTATTTAGGCATAGAGTAGTTTCCCAGGGACTTATAAAATGAAGTCCTGCCTTCAGTAAAGTTATCTTATAAAACCTGCTCTGTGAAATACTGACCTAGATTGGAAGCACTGATTTTTACAAGGTGGTGTGTTTTTTTTCCCCTCCTACTTTCTTCATTACAGGACAGGAAAGATTTGGAAACATGACCAGGGTGTATTACAGAGAGGCTATGGGGGCATTTATTGTCTTTGATGTTACAAGACCTGCAACGTTTGAAGCAGTGACAAAATGGAAAGAGGATTTGGACTCTAAGTTGGTTCTTCCAAATGGCAAACCTGTGCCAACAGTCCTATTAGCAAACAAATGCGACCAGGGAATAGATGTTCTTATGAACAACGGCATCAAGATGGATCAGTTCTGCAAAGAGAACGGGTTTGTGGGCTGGTTTGAAACATCAGCCAAGGTAAAGTTTCCATTTCTTTTCAAATGTTTCTAAGGACAGAGAAATCAGCTCCTAAAATAGTTCATTTGGTCTAAATGTGCACCTGAAAAGCTCCTCTCTTGGTGGAATTAAAGGTGAATTCGTAAATATATAGTCAATGTTTCTATTTCTTTTAGGTCTTTTATTGCAAAATAGATTATGTGCAACATTCTGAAATGCAGCTGCTGTAATATGATAGGCCAGCAGTTAAGTATGTACCCAGTCCAGAGGTTACTGTGCAATAGCCTGGGGAGGAAGATGACCTTAGGCAAGGCATAAAAGCTACCTCTTGTGAATGACATGAGGATGTTTTTTATCATTCTTAACATTGAATATTATCTCTAAATATTTTTATAACCACTTTGCCCAAGAAATGCTGATTTGAGACAATAGCTTCATTGCCTTAGATTGCAGAAATAAAGTCAGTCCATTGTAGTGCTCGTACAATGCTTACTGTTACAAGCTCTCATTCTCAAAGCCCTTTTCAAAAAAATCCCATATCTGGGGAGGAAGGAAATATCAGTGGTCAAAGTGCTGAATGAGCTGCTCTGAGGTTCAACTCTTTGCCTTGGTACAGATTTCCTGAGTGCATGGAAAATTGACATAAAAATCAAAAAAAGGCAGACGTTCAGATTATAAAGGCCCAAGGTACATTGGTACTGTGTTTTCATTTGAGATGTCTTAGTTAATTTCAGTGCATGAAGGATTTGTAGCGCTGGCATGTGAAATATTGATTTGAACACAACAATTCAGTGGATATTGTGTTTATTGTATCCTCTTTTTATGAAAGCTGGTGTCATCATTGACAGCTCTGGGGAACTTTTGGATGTTTGAAATTTAAACAGTTTGGTTCTGGTTTGACCTAGATTGTTAGTAGTCTGAAAGCCAAAATGCTACATTTGATTGTTTAATTCCTTTTAAACACTTTATGTAAGGTACTTACGGATTTTTAGAGTGCATATTTGTGTTTGACTTTTCTGGTCTTGACACCTTCTTTAAGCATTAATATTTAAAAGATGTTTCACTTGTAATCAGCAGAAGTAAAAGCAGGAGAACAGCAGCATTTCCCAGACTGCCTCAGGCATTGCATGAACTCTGGGCTGAGACTGCAGCTTTTCAGTACTTAAAAGGGGCTTATAAGAAAGATGGGGACAAACCTGCTGTCAGGGCCTGTTGTGATAGGACAAGGGATAATGGTTTTAAATTAAAAGAGGGTAGATTTAGACTAGAGATAAGGAATATTATTTTCTGACAAGGGTGGTGAAACACTGGAACAAGTTACCCAGAAGTGGTGGATGCTCCATCCCTGGAAACTTTCAAGTCTAAATTGGATTTGGCTCTGAGAAACCTGATCTAGCTGAGGATGTCCCTGCCCTGGCAGGTGGGTTGGACAAGATGACTTGTAAGACATCCCTTCCAACCCAAACCACTCTATGATTCTATGATTCTGTGTCTTTGTAATTAATGTCTTTGCTTTCCTACTGAATGGGTCTCAAATCTAGTCACTGTTTTTTCAAGATGCCATTTATAGGGAGAAATTTTGGTCTAGGTCAGTGTGTGAATTATCTTGCTCCACAACAGGGTACTTCCTATTCCTTCATGTGCAGCACTCACTTTGTATTCAGGTCTGTGGTTCATCTGCTGATTTGTGTTGGGTGAGGCCAAGAGAATACATTGTTTCTCTTTAGGATAAAATATATTATACTATGAGAATGGAATCTGTACCATGAATTCCATACATCAATTCCCAGCACATGTTCACCACTCAAAAAGGACAACCACATTTATTGTGCCAAAGGCCATTGCAGATTATGACAGAAAATGAATATGCAAACAATGTAAAAGATCACAGAGAGGTTTCATGATGATGATGGAGCCAGTCTGGGGCAGAATTATGGAAGTATAAAAGACATATAGAGGATATAAATTTTTAAAAAGTCACAACAGAGGAGATTTTTCCAAGTTTCTCTAAGCCGCATAGAATTAAGATTTTCTGCTTTTTTAAACATGGGAAATATCTAGATTCTTCTTACTTTATTTAGCTCCAAAACTCTAGCAGTCCCCAGATTGCCAATGCAGTCATGTAGGAACAGAAAGAAAAATCCAGCTATGACAAGACTTGTTTTCAAAAGCCACTGTGAAGGGAGTGGTGAGAGTTGAGGGCACACAACTGTTATCAGACTGTTCTCTGCTGCTATACACCAGAGGCTAGGACCCATTCTTCTGCAATCCACACACCTGATTTTCCACCCAGAACTGAAGGCTCCTGACTTTAAAATTATGTAAAGAGTAATTCCAGTAAAGATAGAATCACAACATTCGAACTAAGTTAGATCAGAATAATTTTCCCACTTGGTCTAAGTTCTAAACTAAACCCTACACTTCCTTTTCTAAACAAAAGTTATTACTACCACTAATTTAGAATACTGGATATTATACATACCTGGTATTCTTTCAGCCTAGGGCATCATAAGTAATTGAATTTGGATCTGGGAAAAATAAATACATAGCTCTTTTTGCTATAGAGAATAGAAACTCTTCTGAAGCATAGTAACACGGACAAAGGAGTCATCATATTGCAGCCAGCAGTTTTAGCAGTTCAAATAAGTAACAACTCTCTTTTTGTGGTACCCTGGAATAATTAGATCTCCAGAGGTTTTCTGGAGATGTGCTTGGAAATGTTAAAGCCTTGAGAGCAAACTAAATATGATTTATGCATTTTGGAAAAACAAAGGTGATTACTTACAGAAATAACATCTTTTCATTCTGGTTGCCTTGCAGAAAGTAGCATGCTATATATGTATCTACCATATTTCAAGCTGTCAATGGTTTTAAGCTTTTTCTGTAGCACCGGAAGATTACACAAAAAAAAAAAATCACTGTATTACTCCCTGGTGCTAATTTTTGTAAGTTAATATCTCCAGTATAAGACACCTGAGCCACCTAATGCATTCTCAGGTATTGGTTTTGATTCTTACATTAATCTGAAGGAAATACTCAGCCTGTTTCAGTCTTCTGATCCCTACAAAGATAGCAGATTTTGTTTGGATAGTTTTCCACCTAAGAAGGGCCTTATTGGGCAACACCACCTCACAGTATAGTCACAAGTTACTCTATTGCCATATATCCAGTGGTGAGCCTGGTCTCTTTTATATCTGCATATTTAATTCCCTCATACTGATTACAGTCTGAGGCACATCCCCAGATAGTCACAAAATAACCCTTAATTGTAAATTCTTTAATAAATTTCATGACCACAACTATTGCAAAACATTCTTTCCTTTGAAGGAAGGAAACTTCTTCTTCCTGTCACGCATTCAATTATCCAGCACATGGCCAGAGCAGCTGAGAGCTCCACTCACATTTCCAAGCCTTTAAACTGTTTTCACCACCATTCTTAGTTCAAAGAGGTGAGCTTCTGACTTGGATTAGAAAAGGAGCAATTTCAAGGTTATTATCCCTTTACAATGAAAATGGAACTTGTGCAATAAAACAGGCAAGTCAGGCAAAACTAAATGTGCCTGAAAGTACCTAATTCAGAAATAACTTGAAATACCTTACGACTGGACATGGCTGTGTTGTGATTATGCCAGAGTTCCTCTTTTCCCTGCCGTAATTCTACTGTCAGCAACACAGAATTAGATGAAAAGACATTCATGTTTTGTCCAAATTGCCCAGAAAGGCTGGTAGCTGTGCTTTTCAGATCCTTATAAAACTAGGTTAAGCACACAGCTCCCCATCTCCTGAGCATCATGGCCTGGAGATTGATGAGCAGTCTGTGTCTCTGGGCTATTTGGACACATCCTATTTGGATCAGGAGAATGTTATAGAATCTTTCTGCCTCTAAGAAATGTGGATAATAAGATGTCTTTTATTCAGGTTTTGTTTGACAGGCAGTCCCTGGTGTGTCACCATAGATTCAGAATGAGTTGGGTTGGAAGGGACCTTAACAATCATCTGGTTCTGACCCCCTGTAGGGCCCAAACGCTGGACTAGCAATCAAAAGTCCTCTTTGCCATTGATCTGCTGTGTTACTTTTAGAAATTCATTCTCTCCTCTGTTCCAGCCTTTCTTTCAAAAAGCAAGGACATTAATTCTTCCTATCTTACCAGTGAATTCTGTGAATAATCCAAGCTCTACTAGCCCTTGTTTAAATCACAGATTCTTCAGTTCTTCTGACTGGACAATTATTATGAAAGATGAAAAAAGCAAGCTATGGAGTAGACTTGCAGAGGAACAGGATAAGCAGTTCTGATTTCCATAAAGAAAAACAAGGTTTGGACATGTATTTGAATTAGGCTGACACTCTAAACTAATCTGCTGATCTGGAAACTTAAATCCAAACTATCCATTTGAGACTGCCAGACCCAGTTAGGGATGTGTGGCTCCCTACATTGTCTTTTTAATTCACTCAAAAAAAGTCTAACCAATCTCACTATACAGTCTTAGAAAATATTTCAGATTCTGCCAAAAAGCAAGAAATAAAGCTGATGCTTAAGGCAGGAGATTTCATTTCAAATGTACAGTCACTCTGTGCAGAATCCTCTGCAGAGTTTGTTTTCTGTAATTAAAAGTGGATTCAGATTGTCCTATGGGTATTAGAGCTATCCTGTAGTTCTCTGGATCACTTTTATGAAATAAGTTATTTAGTGCTGTCCCAGAACCGGAAATTCAGAGATTCACAAAATTGTTGAGATAGGAAGGTCATTTAGTGAAATAATTTTGTTGCAGGATATTCAACCAGCTGTAAGAATTCAATCACTGAAATGATCTTGTTCTCAGAGTTGCAGTCACAGCAGTTCACATCCACAAATTTCATGTTCACGCATCCAGATGGCTTCTAACTTGTATGGTTGTGTTTTCATAAAAACACCACCACAGCAGTACTGCACACCATCTTAATAAGGCTCTGCTCCCAGCAATTTCCAAGCGAGTTCTGCAAAGGGAGCATGTGGAGCCATTCCCTCAGACTGCTAGCTCCAGGGGAGTGCAGGTTAAGGCAACTTTAAAGTAATTTCCCTGCTCCTGGATTTTAGAGCATTGTGGAAATAAAATGTGGAAGCTATGAGCTTCTCACTAGGCTCCCATCTAACACCTGAATATTTCACAATTTGTAAATGTTTACTTATGGGAAGTCAATTTCCTTCAACTGCAGTAGTAGTCTAAGGTCACGTCTCTAGGCAGCGTTGATTTAGAGTTCCCCAGGTGCATTGTGCTTGTATACACACTGTTCTTCATGCTGGTTTTCAAGGCAAGACTCAGAAGCATCAGATTCAGTAAGAGGAAGAAACTATCAATGTAAAAAGGGAAAAGCTTTATATCAGAAGATAACCAGATAGATGAATATAAGATATATGCATGGTAAATAAACAAAAATTTCTTTCATCTGAAAGTGAGACAGGCTCTTAAAACTAGCAAGGACTTTTGTTCTTCTACAAAGAGCTAAGAGCCAGTCTAATCTGTGGGGATTTATTTCATATGTTAAAATGGAATGCCCTAAATGCTAATGTTCTGCATCTGCAGTAAAGATGGCAGATAAGGGAGAAGGTAATCCAGAATGCAAAAAAGGTTGCTGAGCTTGTGTACTGCTTTGAGTCACATTCAATAATGTATTTATTTTCCCTTTAGTTGATTGTTGCTTACAAGGCATTATTTCCAATAGCAATCAGTTCAAAGGTTTTAAATAATGCAGCTCCCTTTCCCTGCCTTCAGTTGATATCCTTTCCATAAAACCACCCTTTGAAAGGATATATTTGAATAAGATCGATCTACAAAGCAAATGCTAATTTCATTTATGTCCTCCAGTATTCCTCTCTGGCTTTCAGAGATTACTCAGAGTTACTTTCTTTGCCTTGTTTTTTCTGGTAATAGAATAAAGAGTATCATGTTCTGATTTTTACTTTTGCATTCCTTCTTGATGAGGCCAGGAGAAAGACCAGCACAAGTAGTCAGGCATCATCACAGAAGCAGGATTCAGGACCTTGCTCTGGCAGATTTTGGAAGGTTGATGCAGTGTAAGTCACATAGGGATGGATTCACATCTCAGCTCTTGCACTGATTGGGATAGTGTCTCAGATGCTGGGACTTACTGAGGCACACAGAAATGCACTAGGCACCTCAGGGGACAGGGCAAGGCAAGATGCCTAGGAAAGGGTTTTATAAAAGCTGGCATGCTGAATCAGGAACAGAGGACTGATAGTCACAAAGACATCATGATATGGGTAAAATCCTTCCTTTTTGGTCTTGCAGTAAAAGCTCTCCCTTGGCAGAGAGCTTTTCTTGAGAAGGGAAAGTGTTGCATTCCTACCTTATCATGTGAAGACTTCATTCCATGCCATCTCCCACTTTCCAACTAGCCACCACGTGCTGGACCAGGCTGCATGCATTTTCCTCTGTTTGTGGCTCTGCTTTTTCTCCATTTGACAAATGGTCATAGCAGCACTTCCCTATCACAGAAAGCTGCTGTCCAGATAAACACATCAAAGATGCAGTGCAGAGTAATACCAGCCTTTAAAGCAATATAGGGAGACAGAGTGTCTCCTGTGTTTGGAGAACTGTGAAGGTAAAAGTGGCCTCAGAGGAGGCTGGATAACAAGCACTACAGGTGCATTGAGTACCGTGTCAAGAGCCAAATAACTTCTGGATGTATTGCTGTTCAGAAATAGCTCCACCCAGGAGGCAGAGGAGGTCCCTCAGCATGACCCAAAAAATTTGCTCAGAACATGAAAGGAGGTTATTCCAAACAAAAGCAAAACCAAAACCAAATTAAAAGGGGAGAGGAGGGGAGAGGAGGGGAGAGGAGGGGAGNCTTCAGCAGTCATCACAATTCCTGTGGTGTTCTTTTGCAGGACAAAGCCATATGGGAGATGACAGTTATGGCATTTCAATATAGAGACCCATTGAAAGATATTGTTTCACTCCACTGTCTCACCTATATTTTCTTGCTTTTTTGAAACATAATTAATGTTATTTTTAGGTATAATTGAGGCTGTTTCCATGTCTCAATACCATTAGCAGGGTGTCTGTGATTATTCCTCTCTGTCCAATCTTACGCTCTGATTGTTGGTTTCTTTGTATTTGAGTGGATTTTCACTTTCTCTTTTTTCTCTTTCAACACCTCATGCGCTCTAAAATCACCAGGCCTCTGGATGTCTGTGTTTGGATAACAGATCACCTTCTACTGTCTGCAGCTGCTTCACTGCCTAGCAGAATATAGACTTTTCTTTTGCAAAACACACTATAGGAGGAGAGGTGGAGAAATCAATATTTCATTAGTCAGACCAGAATACAGCAATGTCTGATCTGCACATCTAGGACACCACAGGATTAAGGTTGTAACAAAAGGCAGCAGTAGCATCAGAAAGGAAGTGGTCAAGGCAGGGATCTGGGACAGCAGGAGTTGCTTTGTTGGCATGACCACAGGCTCCTTGCAGCAGGTGCCTTAGCATGTCACTTCTCTTCCATCCCCTGTGCCAGTTGTCATCTGCACCACAGGAGCAGGCTGGAGATAGACACAAAAGTCAAAACCAGCTGTGCTGTCTGCCAGGGTCACACTTCCTCTTCCTCCCCTGGTACCCCAGCTCAAAATGTCATCCACACAGCTTAATGGTTCTTATAAATGCTCAGGATGAGAAAATGCCTCTCTCTGCTCTCAGGACAGGACTCTTTTTTTTTTTTTTTTTTTTTTTTTTTTTTTTTTTTTTTTTTTTTTTGGTGTGAGTACTGGCTGAGGCATTTTTCTTTTCTTCTGAATTTTTAGGCTCATGGACCTCCGTCTATCACCATCAGGGATGAGGGATGTCCAGCTTTACCCATTCTATGCTTTTGTGGGCTTGGTTCCTTCCCCCTTTCCCAATCCTGTGAAATGGTAGCCTCTGACAAAGTGTGTTTTTGTTAATACATCTGAACATTAATCAATTTAGGCACAATCTTAGATAGTCCCAAAGACATGATTGAATAAACACATGCTGCCATTTCAAGACAGAAGCAGCACATGGGCAAATGAAAAGCTCACCAGTCCATTAGTAAAGACAAACACAATGCAAAAGATTTTTACGTTTCTGTTTCTGTGCATTTAACAATCCTGTTTTGGCTTCAGTTTTCTAAGCAGTACTGAAAGATATTTTTCGTTGTTTGGGGTTTTTTTTCTTATAAAATTTCACAGTGGTCTGAAAAAGGTTTTCAGTGCATGCTTGAGGAATTTTCATGTCTAGTCTGAGAGAGGCATGTGATAGAGCAGAATTTTAACATCTCAGTACAGAGATGATTCCCAGTTCCATATTACTTGCTAGGGGTTACTATGTACCTTACTTTTCTAAAGTTTTTGGAGGTTTACAACCTACTGATATTCTTTACATACAAAATATTTAAGTTCACGTATGTCATTGAAGAAACCTGTGAAATCTTGCACTAATTAACATTTTCAGTTAGATCCACAGATTTCAGCCCTTTGTTGTGGTGCAAAGGGAGCGACAATGAAATTTGTGGAGTTTTGCCACTGATTTAAAGGGGATTGGGAAAAGTCAGCCTCACAGAATCCATCCCTTTAGCTTTTTATGTTCCTATAAATGTGCCTTCTCTACTGAAACACACACATTTCTTTCTTTTATAGCTAGTTTATGGCCTCGGTACATCAGGCTCCAGACTGCCATCCAGAGGGACCTGGACATGCTCAAGAACTGGGACTAGATGGCATTTAAATGTCCCGTCCAACCAAAACTATTCTATCATTCAGTGATTCAGCTTGAAAACCTGGGTTATCTTAGGTTGCAAATAAAACATTATATTTATTGAGCAAGAGTAGTGTGTGCACATACACCAATGTATACACATATATTGGTATGCATTTCCATATGGTTGTATGTGGCTGTGTGATACAATTTCCTAGAAGACTGAAGCTACAGTGAAGTTTCTATCTCCTGCCTTATAGAATAAGTAATCAATGCCAATAATTAGACTAGAAGAGCGGTTTATATGCCAGAAAGCCTGACTTTTCATTCCAAACATATTGGTGGCTGTCATTAAAAAAAAAAAAAATCTTTACTCAGTACTACTGCTTATTTTCTATGCTGTGTTGAGCTGTGTCTCACTGATCAGGCTGTTTCAGTTTTACTTATTCTACAAACAGAGCAAGGGTTGCTGCAAGTTAAATGTGCAGTTGATGTAAGGCACATGTAGGAAAAGATGTGCTTTAGCTTTCATTTTAAACCCCTAGAGCGAGGATTTCTGTCCTGCAAATGAAACCAGTGGTGATATATCTCTTCTGAAACAGTGCACTAGGGATAAGTCAACCTCAGCAAGAAATAAGGGAGGACTCCAAATCATACAGAACTTTTTTATTGTTTTGTGACTAATTAGAGATTGTATTATTTATTCAATGAATCTGGTTCATCACAGGTTTCATTGTGAGCACTGCATACAGAAATCTTCTTGAAACTGTGGAAAAGGCTTTAAAAAATAAGTGCTATGCATGGCTGTAATTGCTGGAAGATAATTAACTATTTGGAAATGAATAACCATTATTCAAGCAGTGAAATACGGGTTTTGGAGCTTTACTTCAGGCATTGGTCTTCAACACCTCTCCAGCATTAGTTTTTTTAGGTTATTGAAGCAATCAAATAACCAAGAGATTGCAGTAAAAAATTTAAAGTCAGCTCTGTGTACATTTTAAAAGACATATGAATCATAATTTCTGTAAGACTTAACTAACTTCAAAATTCCAGTAAGCATTATTCAACATGGTCAATTTTGAAAACTGTTTATTAAGGTAAGTAAACTTTTGATGTTGCTGAGAGAAAAGTTTAATTATGCTCAGGAAATATGCAGCATGGTTTAATTAATATTGACTAATCAACCTCTCTTTCTCTTTCACTTGCAGGAAAATATAAACATCAATGAAGCTTCCAGATGCTTGGTGAAACACATAATTGCTAGTGAGAGTGAACCAGTTCAGTCTATTGAACCAGATATTATAAAACCACACTTGAATTCCTCCAAGATTGGCAGTTGTTCAGCTTGCTTTAAATCCTAAGAGACTTCCAGACTATTACAAGAGCTGAACAACTATGATTCACAATTTATTCAACGAATCCAGCCTGCCCACATTGTCCCTAAGCAGATTGCCATTTTCTCAAAAATATATTTAAATTTTTCCTTTATTTTTTCAGCTAAAATTTATTATGAGCTGTTCATTGATAGCAACTCTTCAAAACTCTCTTTGGCTACTGGTCAAATAAGACTCATGGTGATGGCTGTGTTTTCCTATTTGGGTAGCACCAGTGATATCACAACCTATTTCTTTGCCATGTGGTTTCTGAAAACTTGTATTTGTGATGTGACTGCAGCAGCGCCCTACTTGTCCATTGATTTCCAGGATGTTTTCTCAGTACCTTGACCAGGCAAACATCATTGCACTCTTTGTCATCCCTCGAACTTGAATGATCTTGTGTCATATGAGGAAGATGATGATGACAATGAAAATTTAACTGTTCAGAAAGAGATACCAAGAATGCTCACAGTTAAATCACCCTATTGCCAGTTCAGTCTCCTGGATGTAGTGACAGGACTGAATGTGAAGGAACATTTCACACAATTCAGTTCTCCAGAAGATCTGAGCTTCCAAGACTGATGAAGTATTGGCTCCCTCTTTCTGAGGAGTTACAGTCTCGTGGTTGATAGCATTCTCTTAGATGAAGCAAAATGGAGCAAGTCAAGGGTGAGGGGTGACAAAACAGGCAATCAGGGGTACAGTCTCATAGGTGAAGCAGCTCAGGGTTTTCAGAAAGGTTATCTATTCTATAAAGCCAGCATTTCCTCTGGAAAGCCCACATTGATTCTTTCCCTGCCTCTCATCCCTCGTGCCACAGGTATGCCCGTGTGTTTAAACTGTACATGTTCTATAAGTCCTTACATGCATCCCTTCATTATGTTTATGCTCATGGGAAAATTCACCATCCACACTGTAACATAAAAGCAGAACTTTTCAGGAATCCGTGTTGAATAGAAGGGTATTTGCTTTTTGAAAACTTTCCTCTAAAATGTATATGAACGATCACATGAAGCAAGCAAAATGAAACTGTCTTAACAGACTCTTCTGGAAGATGTGAAGAATTTATTGAGCTGTACTCTGGAAATGAAAAGGTTGATTTTCAGCATCTCACAAAAACTGCAGGTTGGTGGAGTCATTCAGAGAAGAGTGTCTAGACAAGCAGTCTTGACATCTGGCTGCAAGCCCCTTCAACACAAACTTTGCCTCTATCCTGCCATAGAAAATTCACTTGCATTTTCTGTTCTTACTCAGACTTTTCCTTCCTAAGCTGTGAACTCTCAGTTGCAGGAGCTGTCTTCAGAGATGGGTTCCTCTTCTTAGAGAGGTGTAACAGCATGGAAGGGAGGAGACAGAATCTCATTATGCCTTATGTTTGCAGATGTCACTGCAATACTTCACTGAACACTTAGTTGGAAATGAAGGAGTGAAATTCTCAGTCTAGTAAATATCTGCTGCATAGGAAAAATGAACAAAAACAATTCCTCAGGCTGACCTTATAATGTGAGACCTATGAGGTTCATGTGCCTGTATAATTCATTGTACTTGGCAATGTAAGGTTTATGTTTGGACTCGAAGTTCTTTCACAACCTGAATGATTCTATGGTTTGGTGCCTCTATCACGAAACGCTCTGTTACCATATAGGCACTGCAGACAAGAGCTATGTTTCTTCCCCTGGAGAGCCAGGAACAGAGACATAGCTCTTTCTGTGCTCTTCCTAAAGCCTTCAATTTTTCTCACAAAATTTTGGAATAAGAAAGCAAGGTTTTTAGTTTTAAAAATAAAAATTCCCATCCAGAATTAATCTGCACAGACATAGCTGTATGGATACATGTATATAACAAGCTGGCTTTTTTGAGAGCAATTTTCAAGTTGTCTTGATTGCTGTGTTATCTTTAATACCTGTGTTAAACATCCTTTAACTCCTGCTGTGATCTGTGTCAAATACCTTGGGCTTCCTGTCTCAGTTTCCTCATCTGTCCAACTATGGGATCTATGTACACACCTACCTCACAGCACTCCCTGAAAGTTACTGTTGGCACTGCGCTTTGGAGATACGTGTTCGACAAATGCCAAGCTCTGCTACTGCCAGAACGAAAGATGAGTGCCCTCTAGCATAAATACATGGTGCTGTAATTCCTTCGTGTTCTAAATCTATCAAAGGCTTGCCTATGCTACAAAAATTAGCTTCAATTATTCCACCTCAGTTAAGCTGGTCGGGGTTACAAAGCAACGTGTGACTGCACGGGATGATCAGATTGGCTGCAGATGGTCTGCAAACGGAAACTGTGGCTGCACAGATGTCATGGTACTAGTTTAATAATCTCAGCAACAAAGCTGCAATTCAGAACCAGTGCCACACCATTTATTTCAAATGTAAAGAATTATTTAAGTCAAGTCATATGGGTGCCTTATTAAGGATAACAGTTCATATCCTGAGCCAACACTGTGGGGAACACAAGCAACTAGGTATTTCAGATAGCTTCTAAAGGGCTGATTTTTCATGAGTTGAACCCCAGCAAAATGAGTTGAACTTTACTTATAAATCTGTGGGTCTCAGGTGAAGCAGAGGAAGTCGCCATTTCATCCAAAAATTATTTTGTGCTCAACTCGCTACAAACATAGCAGTTCCTAATGTGTTTTGCTTATCTTCATATCACCTCTATTTGGTGGCTTCTAGCAATACTCACTCAGCATAATGGGAAATTCCACAAGACTTTGAGAGCTAGGGCTAAAGATCTGGTATAACAGTAATTAAAACAACCCTGCATAAATAAGACACTTAAATGACATATAGAGATTTTTTTGTTCTGTACTCTACTGTATAAACCTGCTTTAAAGTATGGGCTCATAATCTGTTCCCCATGTTTCTGTTGTGTCAGGTTTTACTGCAGTCACTCATCTTGAGCAGATTTTTCACCTCTGGTAGATGGTGGACAGTGTGGCCAATTGCTAGACTAAGGACTTTACAAGATGTAAGTTCTAAAGTCATGCATATTTACACATTGAGAATTAGAACAGTATCACAAAGAATCAGGCCTCCTTAGGAGGTTACATAATTACATATGTTCATTTTTATTTGTACTAAAGTGATAAAAATCTGTCAAGTCTTTTTCTATAACACAATAAATGTGTGAATGCAACCTGAATATCTAGCAAACAGAGCCTTTTTAGAGGAGGTTGTTGTAGGCTGGCCAGAATAAAAGCTTTAATTTAGAATTAACGAGCTCAGTTTGTGCCAATGCCCTTTCAAGAAATGTAAAATTTTATTATACTGTGTCAGTCCCTAACAGGTTGGATTTCCTTAGATTTTTTTGATGCACTCTGTGCTATGTCCTCTTTGCTGGTCACCAGGGACCAGGCATCTTAATCACATATCCATTTCAAAATTAAACATTTTCCCTTTCTGTTTGCAATAAGCAATGAAAGATGAGTCTCTATGGCCTTGCAAATGGGAAAAGGTACTGCAAAGTGGAATTAAAATTCATTTTCATTCTAGTTCTCCAAACATGCCCCTCTGGGTGTCCCAGCACCTCAAAACCCCATGTTGATGAGCAAGGGAGGTGCTGGACATGAGAGATCAGCCCAAAACACTCAAAGAAAATGGTGGTTGAACATCTTCACCCCCAGACATCATTTACAACACCTTTAATGACAGAATGTCTTTCATTTTCCATATTTGAAACTCCATACAAACAAAACCTCATGATCCTAAATACTTGGGGAAGTATATACATATTACTGACAGGAAAATGGATGGAGTGGAAGATAATTACTTTAGGTTGATCACAATATATTTGACCAGGTTCTGCTTTCAATAGGAAGCCATTTGGAAATCTGAAAATCAGGCTTTTTTACTCTTACACACCTTTTTTTTTTAGATAACATATTTTCATTAACTCTTCTATTCAGGAATAGCTGTTCCAAACAGTACTTTATGCATTCAGCTTGAATTGTTGTACATCAATATTTTATCTTCAGATTTTTTTTCTGTCTTAACCTACCTGACTAAATAAAATGGGGAGGGAGGGAGAGAGGGAAGGAGAATGTGAACCTTTAAACAGCAGTGTTGTTTTACTTCTTGAAACATCTTGTCTAGCTGGATGAAGTGAAATTGGTAAACAGATGTGGGAAATGAACTTAGTGTCAATTGCCAGGAAACAGTCAATGAAAATATCTTTTAATGCACCAATATTTATGCATGTGACTGCAGGTTCTATTGTAATAAAAGATGGTATTTCTGACAAAACATGGAATATGAGCAATTTGTAAAATTCATTCATTAACCACAGTAGGCACATACAAGTAGCCACAAGCTAATTCAGCTTTCCTCATATGTAGCCAATTTATGACATAGATATATGCCTATTTGAATAAGTGAATTTAAACTGCTTACTTTCTGTACAACTTCTCTTTTAAACCATCCAGGTTATTGTTTGACTTTGTCTAAAGGGTTACATATCTGAGACAGACACTTTCCACCTTTTCTCCCCATTTTATATCCAATTCCATGTGCAACTTCTATGGTTCCAGCTCTTCAAAGAACCTCAGTTCAAAGTTTGATTTTACAGGCAGAATTTTTGGCTCACAAATAGATGCATCATCAGTTTGGAGGTTCATCAGTAACCACAGGCTCAATTCTTGGAAGCCTGGCTGGGTAAAAAATGGCCTAAATTTGTAAAATGGGCAGCTGCATGTCTAGGTTATAGTAACTGCCTTTTTCTTCAGCTGTCAGGACAAGCTGGTACCCACAGCAATGTTACACACTTGATTTTTCATGATTCCCTAGAAATATTAGATTGTTTTATTAATTTAAAAAAAGAAAAAAAAAAAAAGAAAAGAGGTGATTGCATGCAGTGCAGGTCTACTATTTATTTTACAGTTTTCAGGTTTTCTGCTACAAAAGCAAAAGCATTAGCATTCTGGTTTCATTGACTTTTTTAATTGTGCAACCTGACACTCTCACACTCCATGGCTGAGGGTGCTACAAGACCCTCAACAAATCCCCAGTATTTGGTGGCACAGTTGCAGCTACACTGACCGCATCTCACAACAAGGAAATATATTTGACTGCACAATTTGGGACTATTAGTTTCCTGAAAATGGTCTCCTTTACAATTGCAGTGCATCAGATGCCTAATTAAGATTGGAATCTCTGTGCCCCATGTTTCAAATGCAGCAATAACAGTTTACAAAGATGCGCTAATAAACTGAGGAAAGCCATAGCACACTACTCCAAGGAGTGGAACCTGAGCAGATGAAAATCTCCTGGTAGGCTTCTCTGCAGGCCAGCAGCAAAAAGTTCTTCTAGTCTGGTATTTGCCTGATTTCTTCCAGGAAATGAGCTTTCTGTTAAGCTATAGTAGCTCAATTCCACAGCAACTGGTAATAATTGCACCTGGCATCCACAGAGTCTATGTAGTTTTGAAAGTTTTGATTTCAGAAATGGCACCTTTGTTAAAGGTTTAAAAGTCAGTGGTGCCTAAACATTCCATCAGGTACATAAAGGTTAATTTGGTGTACCATGCAACTCTATCCATGTATCTTCTGTTTCCATGAATCCATGCATTTGGTGTTCACAAACCATGCAAGGAAAGGGCCACTGCAAGATGTTACTTTAGCAGTGATGCTTCAGCCACATCCAAAATCCTGCAAAGGAGATGAACATAATGAAGGGAGAAGCAAGGAATAGCAAACAACCAGGGTCAGGGTAAACAGAAACATCTGGGATTGATCCAGGACCAATTCAAGAAGCACTGATGCTTGACGACTTCCTCAGCAAGAAGCTTTGTGAAAATCTGACACAGCATGAAATTTCTATCACTTAGAGGTCTAAGAATTTTCTAGAGCATAAATTGCTGGTTTTACTTTGTGCCTTGTGTGACTTGCATTTTGCATCTTTACTGGCTACCTTGCCAAAGATGTCTAGTTTATTTCAGGATTTCTCTCTCTTTGGCCTTTGGTGCCATCTCATCTCCTTGACTTGACATTTGGCGAGGAGCTTTTATCAGAGTCATCCATACTGAGGCCATTAGTTTTTAATTTCTGTCAGGTTTCTAAGTTTTTTAATTTATTTAAATGCCAGATATGCTCAGGCAAAGGACACACAGACTCATACTAGCTACTGTGAAGAAAATTAGTACTATCCCAGACAAAACCAGCATGGAGGTTTATCCAGATCAGAGACCAAGAGAGTTGGTGTTTATTATGGAGAAGAGACAGCTCTGAGGTGACCTTGTTGTGGCCTTTCAGCACCTAAAGGGGGCTACAAGAAGTTGAAGGGGGATTTTTTACAAGGAAATGTAGTGATAGGGCAAGGGGGATGGCTTCAAATTGAAAAAGAGTAGGTTAGATTACATATTAGAAAGAAATTCTTTACTATGAAGGTGGTGAAGCACTGGATCAGGTTGCCCAGAGAAGCTGTGGATGCCCCATCTCTAGAAGTGTTCACAACCAGGTTGGATGGGGCTCTGTGCAACCTGATCCTTTTGAAGATGTCCCTGCACATGGTAGGGGGATTGGAACAAGATGATCTTGAAGGTCCCTCCCAACCCAAAGCATTGTATGTTTCTATGATCCTATGATTCTAGATGCCATACCATATGACATCTCAGTGAGCAGTGAACTAGAGGGAAGGTTAGTGGTGGAGGGGTCACTGCTTGATGACTTTCTGGGCATCAGTTGGTGATGGTGAGCAATTGTTTTCATTTTCATCACTTGTTTTTCTTAACTTTTATTTCACTCTGTTATTTTCTTTTTCATTACAAATTATTGTTGTTATTGTTGATCTGGAGACACAAATGAGTTAGGAAAACAGAGGCAATAAAGGACAATAAAAGAAAAAATACTGCAACATTGTGGGGTTTTTAACCTTTGCTTAATAGCAACATCAGACTGTTTGCTGGGCATATGATCATAAAAGCTCTTCATTTCAGGTAGTTCAAACAGTAACAAATCCAGCTGGCAGAAAGCCTTCAGGGAACTTGATGAGTGGGGTTGTCTGAGATTAATGAAAACTACACAAATAGAGCAAATTGAGAGAAGCAGGGGTAAGAGTCTGCCCTTTCATAGGTCTCATAGTTATTAATATTAAGAATCTGACATTACAGTAGAGGCCTTTGATGTTCTAAGGTCTCCAAGGCCAAGAATTATGCTTCTTCCTCCTGTCTCCATCTCTATCCAAGTGCAGATACTAGACTAATGAACCAAAGTGAAATGGTCTGTCCAAAAGAGGCTTATAATCTAAACACTCAAAAAGATATTGACAGTGATTGGAAATATTGCAAACTCTATGACCAGTATAATAAAACTAGATTAATATTTATCATGTTCAGTAGATCTACTTCTCCATCTACCCATTTACGCCTCTTCCTGCAGTGTTTATTTATCTAGCTGTATGTATATATAAATTGCAATCATTTTAGGGTTTCCATCTCAGTAATCTACATGCACTGTTTGTCTGAGTCACGCTCTACCTTCACGCCCTAAGCTGCAGTCTGGTGTGGGAACGCAGAGCAGCATACCTGGAAACACCATCTCTTGGGGCAGTCGGGGGCTTGCAATGTTGTGGAAAGTCCTCTCTGCTGGAGCTCGTATTCACTGCTTGTTCAAGGGAGATACAAGCCCCAGGCAGTGCTTTGGGTTCCTGGCAAGTGGAAACAAGGACTGCAGCCACACAGCCTCAGCCCAAGTAGGCAGTTGAAGAGGACATATCTCCTACCTCCTGATAAAACCAGTACATGGGGATGGGTCCAACCTGTCACGCAAAGCACCAGTTTATGACTCCCGCGAAGCCTCACCTTTGACAGCACAGCCCCACATTTCTCTAAATGCAGTCTTACCCACCAGTGATTGAACTGTTTAAAGAAAGCCAGATCTAAGAGGGATGTAATCACTTAGTGGAAGACACAGTTTAATATCCACCATTGTAGTCTTCAGATCACAGAGGCAGCTGCCAGCCCTGAGGTGTCCAGCTCTGCAGTGCCTCAGCTCCTGGCAGCAGCAGTGCTCCAGCTGCCTCAGCTCTGCCTCCTGGCATGCTCATGGATGCCCCTGTGCTGACAAGACTGAGCAGCTCAGTACCCAACTAATTGTCAGCGTTCCTCCCCCAAACAGTTCCTTTTCTCACTCTTCCACTTCCTGTTCTCTTTCCCCTGCCCCTCCTGCTGTGGGAGCAGTGAGAAAGCGGCTGTGTGGTGTTTTGTTGCTGGCTGGGACTAAAGCAAGACACCCATGGGGCTTTTTAAAAAAGAGAAAAAGCACAGGATCTGTATGTCTCCCATTCCTGGCCTGCTGTAATAACCAACATGGTACAAATGCACATGGCCACACTTTCCTGTTTCTTAATAAATCCTGAACTGCTTGATGGAGGGTGAAATCTTCATCACAGCTTTTATGAACCTTATACCTCAGGTCAGGAATCCCATGACCTGGTGATCTGGGGATTTTGTGGAAGTACAGTTAAGATTCAAGCTTAAGATTTAGAGGTGCAAGGTCTATAAAATCTATAAAATATCCTCTGTGGTTTTTATAAGTGCTGTCTCTTTTCATTTTTATATATTGCCTCTGTGTGTTTATGCATCACAAGTGAACTTTGTGAATAGAAATGAAATAGCTGCATTTGCATTTCTGTAAAGCCAGGTTTGATTTAAGAGATACAAAAACTATAAATACATCTGGATGCACATTGGTCCTCTGCTCTAAAAACAGTAAGTGCATTTGTGACGTAATCTACCATCTAATAAAGAAATTAAGGAGGAAAATAAAAATCTAAAAATGCAATCAGGGACAAGTTAATTTCAAAATATCTCTTGAGTATTAATAAAGTTATAAGAGATAATCTTGCAGTGGAGATTCAGAAAAGGATACTCTTACTAAGTACAAAATTGGAAATCAGAACAAGTGCATATGTCAAGTGGAAGGGGCTATCAACAAGAACACGGTGGAGCAATGTGCTGAGATGATTAAAGAAAAAATGGAATATAGAAGATAACATGATGACATTTTTTTAAACAACACAGGAAAGAAAGACATTTCAAATTCACAAGGGAAACAAGAAGGTATTGTAGCTCTTCCTGTGACACTGTGCAAACCTGCATCAGCGATACCAAATTACCCCAGGCAGATGATATTTGTAAGAGGGGAAATCATTGTGCCATGCATTTGTGCAGATGGCACCAAAAATCACAGACATTTAAACCATGTCTCAGATTTGTATATGCTCATTGTCCACAGAATAGATACACATGGTGTATCTGCTTCAAAGAACTCAGTTTGCTTCAAAGAACTGAATTCTGGAGCTGAGGGAGCCCTGCAGTGCCCACTGAGCTGTCAGTGGGTGTGTTCCTGTTATACAAGGGAGACACAGGAAATACAAAATCGACAACAATGCTTTTCAAGTGTTCAAAGGTCATGAGGAAAAATGTGCCACATACAAGCCTGTTGGTTTCAGAGTCATAAGATTCTTAAAAAAAAAAAATAGACACCTCTTTTCTGAAATCTGAACACTGAAGGCTTCATACAATTTTTTCTTCCAGCTTCTCACATCAAACAACATCTGGAATATCTTTTTTCTAAAAAAGGCAATGAAAATTCCCACAGACCCACATGAGTCCAGAAAATGAAGGCCTAGCAGAAGCATTGCCACTAATTTGTGTTAATTAGCAGCTTTCAGTGGCTGTCCAAATTCAACTGTCATTTCTGAAAATATTGGCTTTAGTACAATATACAGTTCAATATATATATGTATATATACATATATAGTATTTATAGGAAGAATACTATGTAGAGTACTCTGCATACACATAGTATGCATGTATGGTATTATCTATATAGCTTGCTTAGTACAACTATAGCCAATTTGTATGCAACTGTAGCTGTAGGGATGCTAAATCTAATAAGAGAAAGAAAGTTCCTGCCAGAGAACCTGCTCCTCTGTGGACTCATCTCCATGGGCCAAGGTTCCTGCCAGGACCCAGCTCCGGCCCTGACTTTCCACAGGCTCCAGCTTCTTTCAACAGCATATCTGCCTGCTCCAGCATGGGATTCTCCAGGGACTGCAGGTGGATCTTTGCTCCACCATGGACCTCCATGGGCTGCAGGGGCACAGCTGCCTCACAGCTGCACCACGGCTTCAGGGGAATCTCAGCTCTGGTGCCTGAAGCAGCTCCTGCCCCTCCCTCTCCACTGACCTTGGTGTCTGCAGAGCTGTTCCTCTCACATATTCTCACTCCTCTCTCACAGCTGCTGTGCAGCATTTTATCCCTTTCCTCAAATATGTTATCACAGAAGCATCACCAGCATCACTGATGGGCCCAGTTGTGGTCAGTGGTGTGTTCACCCTGGAGCCAGTGGGAACTCTGTGTGTGTGTGTATGTGTGTGTGTGACATGGGGGCAGCTTGTGGTGTCTTCTCACAAAAGACAGTCCCCTCAGACAGACCTGTAAAGTCAGAAAACTAGGACAGATCCAGGAAATGAAAGCAGACGGCTCTACAGCAGTGTTTTGCATTATAGCTCACTGATTAAAATACCTTCATAAAATGTAAAAAAGGTCAGCTCATTATAGTCTCTTGGGATCTACCAATCTTAGCATGCTACAGAAAGAGGGATTCTCTCTTATTTCTTGGTGACAGTTATACAAAAGCAATAGGGTGAAGATCAATGAAAACCACCCTCTTAGATTCTAAGTCTCAAGAGTATCTTTCTTTCCTTGGTAAGGGAGATAGAAATACCAAGGGGAAAGATTCAGCAGCTGAGCTGCTGAAGTGTACCTATCATTCGACACATGAACCAATTTTGTAAGAATTACCCCAAAAGGCACTTAAATATCCATCTTCTGGGGGCCACACTTCAAACCAACAGCTGAACCGCTTTTTCGCACCTTCTCCTGTGCCCATTTTTCGCTGTGACACATAAGGCACCAGTGATTGCCTGGCCTCAAAGAAATCTTCACTAAAACCTGAGGTGGTGTGGCAGCCACAGAAATCATTGCAATTGATTGAGTCATTAGGCTGTCTAAGATTTCAGTCATTAATAACAAATTTTCTCATTTTCTTGTAACAATGACAACAAAAATAAGCTCTAACAAAGCAAGAATCTAAGGGCAGCAAGACTGTGTAAGAGCCAGAGAAGACTTTATGTGCATTCAGAGACCAGAAAAACCAGAGGGAGTGGAATGTACTGAAGAACCACAAGGAGCTTTAGATGTTCTTGAAATAAGAATAGTTGATAGCTGTGGCAATATCAAGGACTTGCACTTTTCTTGCTCTCTGTTGCTTTTTTTGATGGTTAGTGGGAATAGGGCACTGGACCTTTGGTCTGAGTCAGGATGGACCTTTTTATGTTATGCAGTGAGTTAAATGAAGACAGCTGAAATCTCTGGGGGACTACAACACTTCTTCCAACAGGAATCCAGGGTGATTGGGCAACAGATTTTTTGGCCTGCAGAGATCATGCAGTACTGTGTGTAAGGAAAATTGTTCTCCACTAACTGACTGGAGCCAGGCAATTTGACATTCTGAGTATTTATACTGTAATTCTTAGCATGATGTAAAATGTCCCTTTGCATAACACGTGGTGGGTTGACACTGGCTGACTGCCAGGTGCCCACCAAGCCACTCTATCACTCCCCTTCTCAACAGGATGGGGTGGGGGAGAAAATATGATAGGAAAGCCCATCGGTCAAGATAAGGACAGGAACGTCACACAGAAGTTACCATCACAGGCAGAATGGACTTGACTTGGGGAAATTAATTTAATTTATTGCCAGTTAATAACAAAGTAGGATAGTGAGAAGTAAGAACAAACCTTAAAACACTTTCCGTCCACCTCTCTCTTCTTCCCAGGCTCAACTTCACTTTCAACTTCTTTACTTTGTCCCCTCAAGTAATGCAGAGGGATGGGGAATGGGGTTTGCACTCAGTTCATAGCACTTCATGTGTGCCAGTCCCAACTCCTTCAAAGATGCCAACATCTGCTCTGAGATTGTTTCCTTTTCTGCCTTTGGACTGTGGAGAGCAAGAAAGACATCCCAAGAGAAGATCTCACTTGTTTAGGTATCTGTCCTAGGGAGTCAGGAACAGTCTTTGGATATGATTTGACAATGGCTGTGGCAGAAAT
This sequence comes from Machaerirhynchus nigripectus, assembly GCA_013397975.1. Lineage (NCBI taxonomy): Eukaryota > Metazoa > Chordata > Aves > Passeriformes > Dicruridae > Machaerirhynchus > Machaerirhynchus nigripectus. The sequence continues at coordinate 361,905 of VZRQ01001752.1, forward strand.
ACACATGACCAGCACAAATAGGTGGCTGACCTTTAGACAAAAATTTGGGTGAGATGCATTATCACATGTTCTGGTAAGTCTGCCTACAACAAATAAAACTGAAACTTAGAAAAGTTTAATTTAAAAAATGTAAGGAGTACACCATAAATATGGAGAAGTAGATAACCTACAAAAATTCTCTAATACACCTAGGTTAACAGTAACGCCTGTAAGGGAATTTTAATTGTTCATACATACATACATACATATATATATATATACATATATACATATATAATATTTTGAGTGAATATCTTGTTTTTCCCCAGGAACTATAGCTTTTCTGAGGCAGTTGAGTTTAGATTTCCCTTTTCTTGTCACATATTCTTAGGTTCCTTTGGCATTTGAAATTGTCTTGCTTGCATCTTCTTTAATGCCCTTTTACAAGACAAAGTGAGACATCAGTTTACAGTGGTTGTTTTTTGTTAGGAGTCACTTGTTTTTTTCTTGGCTCTATCTTACCTTCCTCTCTTTTATCTTTTGCCAAAGACAGTAAGAGATAATGAAGATGATTTTTCCTTTGCAAATGAGATTTTACCCAATTTCAGCCAATATTCATGCTGCAACAAATGGTCCCCTCCAGGTCATTTGGTAGAAGATGTACTGCCATTTCTAAATTACTATAAGCGTGTTAATCTTGTCATAATTAATTTATGGGGTTTCAGCTAGTTAATCTATAATAACACAATTCTATCAGCCAGCAAATTGATATAAGTTTTGCCTTTGTTGCATTCTATTTTTCCCCATCTTTGTCTCAGTGGTTGTTCCCTTTGTGGTCTGTATAGTTTTGACAGTTAGTGGTTGACCCCATTACACTGATCTAATTGATGACCACTTGAATTATGATGACAAAGCAGCTGTATTAATCATGTAACACATCTGACTTCTTTTACCACATTAGCCCTCTGGGAAATCCTTTAGCAAATTATATCCACATGTTAAGCTCCTTTGAACAATCAGTCCTGCTAAAGCCTTAGCCACCAAAATCCATTTCTTTTCTTTAGAAATCAGTCTCTTAATTTCTAACGACTTAGCCTTTTTTCCACCAGGTTAAAACCAAATTATAAGAACATTTCATGCGCAAAGAGCATTCATTTTTAGTATAGGCAAGTGGAATTAGCAGAGAGGCTGTCAAATGATTTGAATTGTAAGTACATAAAAGCAGCTTGCAAGCTTGAAAACCTTCACTGTTCTTCCTTTTTCCTGAAGCTGAAAATTACTTGGAATATTTAAGTCCATCCCTTCTTTGTGGCTTCTCCAGTGCTCAGAGTTCTGCCTGACAGAAGTCTTAGAAATAGACTCATAAAGGAGAGATATAGAAAGACCTGGGTTATAACTAGTGAAAACTACCCATCTCACTCCACCAGTCAGATGTTAAGTGAACTAGAAAGAAATAACAAAAGTACCGATTTCTTTGGGGCAATTTTAAGAATTTAACTGCAGTTGTTAATTAAAAGTTTCAAAGCTCACAAATCTGCTAATCCTTCACAGACCCAAGGGTTGCTATTGCCCGAACGCAAGAGTATTACTCAGCAGGTGAACCAACAGCCTGCTTAAGTGGGATAAAATCTCTCTTATTATTTGTCTTTACACAATGAAGATAGCTCTAACAGGTGTTAATCAGAAGTTACAGGTCTTGTCTCAACAGATTTGTGGTACATTTACTGACTGCACTGAATTATGAGGTCACACAAGTGTGATAGTAGTTAAGTTTACACATCTACTATATTGCTGCCTTTTATTTCAATTACAAGTGGCTTTAATACTCATCACTCAGTGTATTATAGGTCTCATAATGGAGCTACTGTTACAGGGGCATTTGAAATAAAAGAAATAATTCAGTAGGTTAAAAAAAATTTTTTTTGAGCCTTCTTAGTGGGATTTTTTTTTTTGGCAGGTATTGTGGATAGTTCTCTGAAATTATTCAGTTTTATTATTCCTCCTACCAGAATCATACAAATTGCATTAAAATGTTAGATCAGGGTATTTTTTGAAAATGAAATATCTTGTATGCATGGGTGCTGTGTGGAGTGAATCAGAAGACTACAAAATGTGTTTCAGGAAGTACTTGTGCACCTAGGCAAGTGAATAATCTAACCTGCTGCTGTGAAATACAGTGGTCATGCTGACAGAAAAACATCTCTATACAAAGCCTAAAAAAATGCTGACACTGTAAGTGGTCTACCAAGTGACATTAAAATGCTGACTTTAACTCCCACTGTGCCTCAGCATCAAGAAACATTGTGGGATTTTTCAAAAGATGTTCTCATGACATCCATCACATTGATTACTTCATAAGGGTTTCCTTTCTGCCCTCAGTAAACTGTAAAGGATGTTGCTGCCTCACTGTCTGCTCTTGGGGCTTGATCCACCCACACAGCTCGCACTGTCTGGATCCCCCCAGGTCACAGAATCATAGAATGACAGAACAATTTGGGTTGGAAGGAACATTAAAGATCATCTACGTCTAAACACCCTACCATGAGCAGGAAACCTTCCACTAGACCAGGTTATTCAGAGCCCCGTCCAATTTGTCCTTGAACACTTCCAGTTCAAGTGGGGAGTCCACAGCCTCTCTGGTCAACAAAGAGCAGACAGCTGAGATGAAAGAGAAGCTCTTTATATGACAGAGTAGCATGCACAAGTCTATTTAGGGTGAAGTCTCAGAGAAATCTCTTTCCAGTTTCCCTCCTGAGAAGACATATTTTGGCATCCAAGAGAGATTTTTCTAGGACACACAGCAGCATTGAACTCAGCTACATTCACCACAGGTTTATAACAAGTGTAACATTTTCATTCTCGTTTTCACAATGTACTCAATATACTTCTCTCCTGTTCTGCACTGCCTGTGAGCTGCAAGGGGAAGGGATGGAAACAGTACGATTGCTTTGAGATCTATCTGGGGTCTGCCACTGCCCCAAGAATCTTCCTGGGGGCATATTACATTTGAATCTTTGGGGACAATAAACCTTCAAGAAAGAAACAAATTTCCTGAGGAAAAGGAAAGCCATCTATATCATCAGATACACCTTATGATATATTCATTACTACCAGAAGAGTCAACCAAAGCTTGCCAAGGGGCCTCATCCCTAATGTGTTATATCCAACTTCATTTTAACACAGAAAAACCAAATCTTCCACTGCCTGTCCCACAGGAAGATGTGTGTCTAGTCTTTTTTCTCAGAGTGGCTCCATTTGCCTATTCACACATTACTTCATGGAAAAACAAATGCTCAGTAGTTCTGCACTAGCAGCCTTCCACCCCGTGCGTAGTCCTCCACTTGGTCATGTTTCTTTGTGTATATTTACTCTTACCAGGGTCATTTACACAAGATTAGATGTTTTGGCCAATGTTAATAGAAGAAGGTGTACGCTGTTTTCCCTGTAGCATTTTTTTGCTTTCCTTATCCTAGGTAGGAAAACAAAGGATGCTAGAGTGCAAGAAACCATTCTAGCCTAAAAAGCTTTAGACCATTAGTAATGCTGGAATTAAAAGATTAAAACACTTGTTTCAAGTGCTAAGTAGTCATGTTCTCTTGCTAATGTCACACTCTACTAAGCATTATGCCATACTTTGTAATGCATGGATTCATCCCACACATCCTGTGCAGAAAAGTGCTTTGGGCTTGTGTTTAAATTTGAGTGCTCTCCTAAATCAAGATTCCAGGCTTTATACTCTCTGACACTCATTTCCTCCTCTCATTCCCCCCAAACCCAGTTCTCAGTGCCCTCAAATGTGCTTACTTTGAAAGCCACACTTTAAAACTCAGTGATTTTATGAAGACCCAGAGCAGACACTTAATCTAGAGACATCTCCAGACATCATATGCCCCAACGCTTCATTGAGTCAGACCTATTGGGCCTTAAAGGGGCTCTGCACTTGCAGTTCCTGCTGAGGCATTTCTATCTGTGTTCCTGCAGAGGCATTTTTAACATCTGTCTGAGCTGCCTGTACTGCATAGCTGGATGTATGACACTCTCCAAGACAGACATTTATCACTCCTGCATTACCATACTCTGTTCTTGCTGTTCTGTGGGGAAGAGCCTTACTTATCACATTAAAAATGCAAGGAACAATTAAAGAATCCCACTCTTAATGAGATGGTACTTCTCCCATCAATTTTAAGCAATGAATATTGCAAAGTCCCTTTCAAGCATGTCAGACTAGTACTCACAACTCCCCACTGTCAGGGACAGAAGCTCCCACTGAAATGTGCTGAGCTCCTGACACTTGCAGGATCTGTGCCGAGCCCGAGTGTTGGGTGGCTGTCACATCTAATTAAAGTCAATCCAGTCCAGGGATCCTACCTCTAAGTCACAGTCCTTGGCCAGACAGGCTGAGGTGCTGTTCTAACTAGAATACATGGAGTGCAATTCACTGAATATACTGAATATAGGATGTGCCAATTTATGAAGGGTGAGGAGAGCTGGACAAATTTCTATTTTAAAATGTCTGATTTTTTTCCCATGGAAAAGAATGTATGTGAAATTATTTAAGTGTTGGAGATCTTAAGGAAAAAAAATCAGTGAAAGTACTGTAGACCATAGGGAAAGAAAACTTTCATCATGAGACGATGAATTTATCTCTGACAAAAGATAAAACCCAAACAAGCACCAGAGAAAATACAGCATTAATTGCTACACTAATCAAGAGAGCCAGCAGTGTGTAACAACTCATCATTGCTCACTCCAAGTGTTCAAGTGACTGAAATAAAGCATCCTTCATCTTTATTTAAACAAAAGGAGGATTGTGAAAACATTATGCTTAGCACCGAGTTGATGTAGCTGGCTAGTGTATGCTCCTGCAGAAACAAAATAATGCAGGAAAGAGGTTTGGTCCTGAACCTCTGTGTTGAGGGAAAATGTAATTCCTACAACCTAACCGTATTCAGCCCCTTTTCTAATCAAGCTGTATATTCAAATTGGTGATTGCAACCTGTGTATAGGTTATATATATGTGTGTAAAACCTTTTACAGTCTTTCAGTTTGGAAAATATTGCAGAAAAGAAACAGAGTATTATGAATAAAGTTACTTCTTTTAATGATAACTTTTGAAAAATTAGTAGAACAGGGTTGTTTGCTAATAATCTCTATGACAGTTGTATGACATTGCTCAAAGCACAGACAGAGATCTCAGTCTGTGCATGTCTATGAAATTCTGAGGAGAATGACAAAAAGAAAGTACTTAGCCCAGCGCTGACCAAAGAAAATGCTTTTGTTGTGCCAAGGTTTGGATTCCTACTTGGAATAACTTAGGTAGGAATTGAGTTCTGTATCCCATTTAGTCCACCTGCCTCCTAAAAAGAGGTCTGATTTCAATCTTAGAGGAGGATTCTCAGGGTATTTACTGGTCAAATTTTGAAAATCTTCAAGGATGACAATTCCACCACCTGACATTGAAATTTTCCTTGTGGGAAATCGGGAAGTTGTATTTCTTCCTCCTTGTCTTTGATTGTGCACCTTTGAGAAGGGTCTGGCTCCATAAGGTTCCAACCTCCCTTATGACCATTTAGCATACATTCAGGGTATTATCTCCTGAATTATTCTGCAGAGATGCTGATGGGCCTTTGTGACCAGTTCAGGCAGCAAATTTAACTTTCCAGAAGCAAAATATGAACAGAAACAAAGATGTCATTGCAGGGAGATAGGACTTTAAAAGCAATGGTCTCTCTAGTCATGCAGAAAATATGCATCTCATCTTGATTCAAACATTTAGAGAAAACAATTAGGCGTGGCTGTCACTGTTAAATGCAATGAAAAATGCCTTCAGTTTAGGCAATATCACAGAGGATGATAACTGTTAAATTGGTTAAATGTACTTTTATTGCCAGTATTCTCGAGTCCAAATGGGAATGCATCCAAACCCAAACTTGTGGACTTCATTTCTACAGGAAAACTCCCTCAAGTGGAGGATGTCTGTAACTAAGATGGTAGTTTTCTTCTGCAAATTCACCATAATAGAGCAATTATTTCGGTCATATATTAAACTCCTTATAATCTGTAGACAGTCAAACCCAAGAGTTTCTCACATTCCTTTTATGCTGTGGGACCTAGAGTGGGAGGCAACACTCCAAGTGGGTTCTCCCTAGAGCAGAGGAGAGGGGAAGAATCAACTCCTTTGATCTGCTGGTCTCCATTCTTTTGATGCAGCCCAGGACACGATTGGCTTCACGGGCTGCGAGAGCACATTGCTAAATCATGTTATGCTTTTCGTCCAACAACACCCCCAAGTCTTTCTACCCAGGACTAGTCTTGACCTATCCTCTGCTCAGCCTTAGTTTTGACCTATCCTCTGCTCAGCCTGTACTTGTGATTAAGTTACTACATATTTGTGGAATTTTAATTGTTAAAATCCCCCATGCCTTCTATTTGGCATGTATGTGTGTGAGTCTGGATTTCTGGGTTTTATTGTTTGTTTCTTTGTTTAGGATTTCATTCATTTGGGTTTGGGTTTTGTTGTTGTTTTTGTTGTTGTTTATGTGTTTTTCTGGGATAACGTGCATACCTATTCTCCAAGCCTATGGTCTTTTGTACTGAAGTCCCTTGGGTTTGAGTTCAACCTCCTGCACCTTGGGCCAGCGAGCTTTCCTGAACTCTGTGTTGGTAAAGAGGTTCACTGATGACATGGCAAAGAGGGCTAGCAAGGAAATGTAACACCATGGGAGAAAAATGCACAAGGAGATAAAACCCACAAAACCTGATTTTTTTTACATCTCTTGTATGACACTCAGACAATTCTACTTGCAGATTAGCCACTGCTAATCCCTTCAGGCTTAGTGACTTCTAGGGACTTCAGACAGGTTAAAGTGGTATTACTAACAGTTCAGAGAACACTACAACAGAAATAAAAAATAGAGTGTTGCAAAATCTTCATCCCTTTGATTCCAGAACAGATATTAAGCAGCTGTTGGGTATTATCAGCAAGGGCATAACATTTAGAAAGTATTTAGAACACATATACAGTATGTATGTGTACATACCTAAATATATATAGCTGCTTTATGCTTTGGGATAATATTATAGACAACGTATTCTCTCTGAATTAGCTTTGGTATTCCTTCTTTCAACCTTGGCTATAAGATTTTTCCTGTAAGGTTTTGCCCCTGCTGATTTTCTGTAGGTCTCTATGTCTGAAAAAGTCAAACTTGATTTTCACACTAAGCTGCACCATGACTGTGGAGTTTAAGGGACCCATATTGAGACTTATCAATGGTGGTCTGTTCTTGTGCAGTAATGTCACCATTATTTTGTGTCATTCTCATCTCTATAGATTTCTATAAAATATGCTCATAAAACTCAGGCAACATTGTGAAATTTCTATATTTCCTGTTCCTTTTAAAGGTTATCTAGAAACATCTGCAGCACAATAACAGAAAACTATCACACACCTAAGAATACTTGCTGTAAACTGCTCCATTGTGCCAGTTAAATGCGGTATGAACTCTACACAGGGGAGCAGTTTATTGCTTCATTATTGCTTTTATATAATTTTAAATCCTGTTCACTACAGCAACAAACATCCTAGCAAATATTTAAAAAGCTAAATGGGGAAATGTAGAACAAGTTAATCTGCTACTGGAAACTTTCATGTGTGCAGCTCCACATATGGCACATCTGTGTTCAGGGTGCAATAAAATATTTTCAAAGGCACAAAGAAAATGGCATATTTGCCTTTTTAATACATGCAATTAGACATAATTGGAAGAGATCTAACTGATAGAGTGGACTGACTTAGATAGCAACATGTGCTGGTGTTACACATGTTACAGTGATGTGGTGTGGCATGCCACAGCCTGCCCGGAGAGCGTTGCTCCGGCCGGCTGTGGCTCTGCAACGGGATGGGTGATAAAGGAGGCGAGAAGGCTCTTCACATGGGGCTGGAGAAGGGCTTTATTCCATGGCCCCCAGGAGCCTAGCACTGGCCCATGTGCTGGCTACCAGAGGTCGGGAGCCAGCACATGGCATGGCCAGGCCGGGCAGAGAGGGGCTGTGCCCCAAGGCAGAGAGAGCTGCTGCTCCTGCCCCAGTGCCGGGAGCGCTACCCCAATGCAGAGAGAGGGCACATGGCCTGGACCCTTGGTTTATCTGGGGATGAGGGGGGCGGAGAGAGCACATGGACTACATGGGTGGGGTTGGGGTACCAGGAGACCAATAGGGAGAACCCGAGGGAGTGGTCAGGAATAGGGGCGGGGAGAGCCATGTGGACAGGGCAGGCAGTTTAGTAAGAACATAAAATACGACACCAAAGTTTAGGAGAAGCATAAACCTAGAAAGGTCCAATTCACTGTTACAAAAACCATGGTTGTGTGGGGGCATAAGAGCTTACCTGTCTAATAAAGAATTTTGCCAGCAATGCAATTCATCAACATTGCAACAGGTTGAAAATTCTGGTCAACAACTGCCTTTGCTGCAATTAAGGTTTGAGAAGAAATAGATATGTTTTAAAGTTGTTTCCTTTACAAGTCTCCAATTGCCTGAGTTTGGAGAGTCAGAGCCCTTGAGCTGCTATTGAAAAGCCAGTGAGGTTGCACAGCTGATGTTTTCTTGTGTGATTAATGACATAACTGGAGGGCTTAAACAGCAGGTGCCTCAGAACTGTACTGATGATGACAATTTAGTTTCATTAGAATGTTGTCTCTCTGCTCTTTCTGTTATTTTATCATAGAATTTTTTGTCAAAGCCTTTCAGCTTTCAGTCTGCATGGTCACAGAATCATAGAATGGTTTGGGTTGGAAGCGACCTTAAAGACCATATAGTTCCAACCCCCCTGCCATGGGCAGGGACACCTTCCACTAGATCAGGTTGCTCAAAACCGTATCAAATCTGGCCTTGAACACTTCCAGGGATGGGGCATCCACAGCTTCTCTGGGGAACCTGTGCCAGTGCCTCACCACCTTCACAGTAAATAATTTCTTCCTTATGTCTAACCCAAATTTCCCCTCTTTTGGTTTGAACCCATTGCTCCTGTTCCCTATCACTACAGTTCCTGATGAAAAGTCCCTCTTCAGCTTCTTTGTATGTCCGCTAAATGTTCTGTCATGCCCTAGGTACAAACAGCAACCAAGGAAGACATAATTTAATATGAAGCCATAAAATGCTGCAAAGAACTATTTCTGTTTATGGGGTAATTTATGCATAAAGATTCTGCGTTTTTAAAGTCATTTTCGTTTTTAGGATTACACTATATCTACATCAGATCCTCCAACATGATGTTCCCTCTGAATTGTCCTGTTCNAGACCATATAGTTCCAACCCCCCTGCCATGGGCAGGGACACCTTCCACTAGATCAGGTTGCTCAAAACCGTATCAAATCTGGCCTTGAACACTTCCAGGGATGGGGCATCCACAGCTTCTCTGGGGAACCTGTGCCAGTGCCTCACCACCTTCACAGTAAATAATTTCTTCCTTATGTCTAACCCAAATTTCCCCTCTTTTGGTTTGAACCCATTGCTCCTGTTCCCTATCACTACAGTTCCTGATGAAAAGTCCCTCTTCAGCTTCTTTGTATGTCCGCTAAATGTTCTGTCATGCCCTAGGTACAAACAGCAACCAAGGAAGACATAATTTAATATGAAGCCATAAAATGCTGCAAAGAACTATTTCTGTTTATGGGGTAATTTATGCATAAAGATTCTGCGTTTTTAAAGTCATTTTCGTTTTTAGGATTACACTATATCTACATCAGATCCTCCAACATGATGTTCCCTCTGAATTGTCCTGTTCTAGATTAGTTTAGTCCACCTGACAAGCCACAAATTGAACAAATGAGTGCCTGTCCTTGGCAGCAAGGCTGTGCCAATACTCCACCAGATTTCTCAAACTTCCCTAGCAACCCCATAAAACAGATGAAATTCAATTCAAGAGGGAAAAGTGAGTGGAAAAATGCAATGAGGATATTAATGATACATGGTGGAATGCAACCAACTTGACTCTGTCTGTGTAACCCCTGTAGGCTTTCTGCTTTGAAATAAAAGTAATTAATTCAGAAATGCACAAAGCCATTTCATGACAAGAACATCTATTTTAGGATTACTCCACTTTGATTTCAGAATGCAGTAGCCACTTGAGGGCAATTCCAAAGCAGATGTGAAGTAACACTTAATGAACCTAGCTAAGTTTCTGGTGATGAAAAGGTCATAATATCACTTGCCACCATGAAATAGCACATAACCTCATCAACTTATGTTTCACTGTGTTTATTGTAATATTTCTTGCTCACCTAAACAAGGTCCCTATGAATCTATTCAGAACTAGTTACTACAGCCACCTTTTAGGGAGTTAGTTAAAAAGACTTGTAGAAAATTTATGGTATTAAGATCCCAAAGGGTTTTGAAGGAGAGAGGTGAAGATACAGTCAAAGGATACGCCAAGAAATCAAGAGGTCTTAGTTAGAGGTCAAAAAGAGTACTTAATTTTGGCTTAAGGTAGGAAGGAAAAGGAAGAGAAGCAGCAGTGAACTTGTTCTGTACCATAGCCCAGAGCTTAGAAACACAGATTCAGCCGCATATTTCTATTTACCAAGCAGGCAGAATATGGCTTATACCACATCTTCTTTTCAAGGTGAACCACTGAAGGATTGCAAGAGAAGCATCAAGAGAGAAATACGCTTGTTATGGTAACTCAGAATTCAAACAGTAGGGGGTTCTTGCTCCTGATCTGGTATTTACTCACCTGAGCAGACTGCCAATCCTCTAACTCCCAGGTGTAAGCTACTTTCAGATTTCCTTTTCTGGATTTACAGATAGAAGGAAGAAATTCTTTAAGGGTGGTGAGGCACTGGAATAGATTGCCCAGTGAAGTTGTGGACTCCCCATCCTTGGAGGTGTTCAAAATCAGGCTGGATGGGGCTCTGAGCAGCCTGGTCTAGTGGAAAATGTCCCTGTCCATGGGAGGGGGGTTGGAACTAAATGGTCTTTAAAGTCCTTTCCAACCCAAAGCATTATATTGCATGATTCTACAATATTTTCAAATCATTTAATCTGTCACAGTGAATGGCACCACTACACTTTTTTCATTTATAAAAGTCTATTATCTTTGAATATTTCCTGGAGTCCCCATGATCTCAGAGGAACAAAAACAGAGAGAAGCAGTCTCATTATTTTACTGCCAGTATCTGCCCAAGAAAAATTTAAACACTCTTTCTGTATGATGTGATTATAATGGAGCTGAATTAGATTTTAACCTCTGAAGAAAACCAGAAAAATGTAATTGAAGCCAATAGTTAATTTGCATTTTACAGTGTGATAGAGGTCAGGAGCTACCTCAGTTCACTTTTTTAGTACTGGTTTACCAAGTATAAAGTCTGCAATTGGAATACATGTTTTTTAAAATAATGGGTTTACCCTACTTGTTTGGCCAGTTTGTCTGCAGGATACAAATGGAGGGTTCAGACCTGTGCCCCACAGATGAACTTCAGTTACTTGTGTATTGAAATGATCTTAACACTCTGACAGCAGTTTCACTCACACAAAACAAAGCACGTATTCAAGTAATGATGCATATATAATGTTTGGTCTCTGTTTCCATTTTACTTCATCCTGTGGCTAATTGCCTGACTGCAGACTGCCAATTAGTTTGACTCCCAGCTGTATTCAGGAAGCCAAGTGGGAATGCCTGCATAAGCCTTTGAAGTCCTTTACATTATCTGCTAATCTAAAAAGCTTATCAACACAGCATTTGAGAGGAAGAAATGAATACTTAAGAAAAAACATTAATCTCCTTGAAACTTTGGAGAGTGCTTTGGCACAACAGGAGATGCTAAAGTGAGGCTTTATCCCAGTCCTGTTCTCTCAATTCTGTCAGGATGCTCTGATAACACTGAAACTATAAAAAACCTGCTGTTTTAAACAATTCTCTAGATACTGATGAAACTTCCTTCATCAGGAAGGAGCAACAAGATGTTTTTGTTAACATGTGCTGATCATCACCACTAATAAACTCTAGACTCACCTGGCTGAAGAGTTACTACAGTACTTGACATTTTGTGCCTCAGAGACAGTGTCACAGCAACCATGTTAAAGGCAGGTGAGAAAGTGCAAGGAGGCTGGGAAAAGCCTTGAGCTGTTTGACCTGAAGGTGGAGCATTTATTGTCTCTCTTTCTTTAGTAGCAACAGTAAATGAGCAGAAAGATAGATGCACTCACTGTGAAGCCCTAAATTCTAAACTTATTTTTGCTGATTATTTGCCTACAGTCATGTTTTCCTGCAACAAAAACAGAAGCTCTCACATCTGCCTATGTGTGCTATGGGCTGATGATAAGAATATAATTAACTAATAATGATATTACACTTCAGTAATATTAGATTTGATTGGCTGAAGGCTACTGCAGCATCCTCAGTAAATCCAAGCAGCTGGTAGGGGTTTAGGTGCTCCTAACTTTGATGAGGCTTGCAAAAAAATGCCTTAGGCCCAATAACAGCTTCCTATGGCTCATAGGCTCAGAACATTGTCTTACCTATTCTTAAGTCTCAGGATATGAGGAAGGATCTGAGCTTTTGGACAGACTTCTGTTCTGCCCTGTAAGTAAGGAAAGCCAGAGAAAGGGTTTGGTTAGGTTGGTAAGGATACTAAAGAGCATTTCTACTTTTAATTGCTTCTGGTCACTGCTTCAACATTCTTTCTGGCTGTACTAGCTTGGTTTGCTTTCAAACACCATTCAGTTCTGTCAACACCATATATATCACATTCTTATTATTATTTTCCTTTCTCAGCTGAGTCAGAAGCAAACCTTTTCATTAGCTGCTGGGAAGACCTTAGTGTTGCTATTTTAGTTTTCTTTCTAGTGTTTTTTTGGTTTTTTTTTACACTTCTAGGCATTAGTCAGTTATATTTGAAGGAGGATTCCTGAAGGAGCTACAAAGATAAACACATAATTGTGATGTCTTGCAGATGTTTATCTTTCTTCTTTGTTGTTGTTTCCTTTGAACAAATTATCCAAAGTTGTTTAAACTGGAAGTCTGCATTCACACTTTGTCAATGGAAAAACAAAATTGATTTTGGTCCTGGAATAAATTATTCACCTTGCTAACACAGGAGTATGAGTAGTAGGAAAAAAGTACTACAAAATTTCCAAAATGTGTTCTTTCCATTCATCATGAATTGTTCCTTCCCAACACCTTTTTACTTCATTTTAAATCTCTGCCTTCTCTTTTCTTCAGTTTTTACTCTCAGGTCATATCTCTGCTTCACATGTTCATATCTTTACTTTTACATTTACTGTTGGTTTTTCAAATGCAATAATATTATGTAAGTATGGGAAAGAAACAACTTTCTCTTTCCAAGTTGCGTCTATTTACTTCCACCATGGTTAGATGGATGTGTGGACAGATGGGCAGACTAACAGATACATAGGCATATGTGGACCACTGCAGAATACACATTAACATATCACATTAAAAATATTTTCATTTTGCATATCAATATATGTTACATAAATGTTCTCTGTTTTATACAAACTTGAAATTAAAACAAGAAAGAAGAAAAGTAGGTACAGTGAGGCAGAATAATGCACTGGGATAGAAATTAAAAAGAAGGTGAGTTTCAAGCTCCTTGAAGCATTCTCCTGGTGTAGAGAATCAACTTTTTTTGCTGAGCAGTCCCTCTTGATGTGAGGGAATGGTGTGAAGCTATGCTTTTTGCAAGTGATAACCTGTAATTCCCTGGGCTCAGAAAATTAAACAGGCAGCTCTGCAACGTTATTGGACCACAGGGCAACATTTTTGTGAATGGTTAAAAGAACAGAGGACCTGTTACTTGAAAGCTGAGAATAAGTAGCAGTTAAGGTGTGATTTCTTTCATTACTAACTAATTTTTTGAAGGGACTGGCAACTTTTATGACATGTGACCTTACTCACAATTAAAGCACCACTGTAATTTGTCTTTCCTTGGCATGTAATTTATGATGTTCAAGCAGAGGAAGAAAGAAGAGTGGAGACTGCAGAAATCACATTCCCTATGTAGAGGGAAAACCAGTAGCATGGATGCAACTCAATCCTGATGTCTCCCAGACTGGGTGGAATACAAGCACTGTCATTGGTAAGAAGCTTCATACAGAATAATATGAGATACAGAAAGTTCCAAGACTTAAAAATTTTTCAAGTACATACTGAAATTATGCTGTTGTCTCTACAAGTTAGAAAATTAGTGACACTTGGAAGATCTTGTTTTAAATGCTGAAATAATGTGGACAGACTTATTCACATAGCACTTATTCACATTCACAAGAAGTGCTTACCTATTATAGTGCTTATGAAACTCATTTTATAGGCCAGCATCGGCGCTCCTTCCATTAGAACATTATGACCCCGGATTACAAAAAACATATCAAACACATACAAAGATTCATTGGTGACATTAGACCAGTTTAAGAATGACTCAGGGAGCTGTTATGATTCCATCTGTTTCAACAGCAGTGAACCATGCAGCAGAAGATGCCTGCAAAGAAATCCTAATTATACATCCTGGACAGTTCTTAAAACTTTCAGGATGAATGAGAATAGCAACCAGTTTCCATTCTAAAAGGAAAGGAATAAAAAGAAAAGAATTAACAGAATCAGAGCCTTGCCAGGCTCTGAAAAAACAGCTGCTGTCTTTCTAGGGTTGCTCTTCAAAACATGCTGTCTAAAGAATAGTCTTTTCAGAAAAACGTTAGCATACTTTGACAGAAATAGCCAGAGATCTTCCAGCCAGTTACAGCAGATGGCAGTTCAAAAGACAGAGGACATCTGTTTATGATTCATCTAACTTTGCAAAAGATTATGGGAGTTTGAGACAGCGCTCTCAGCAGAGTTTTTATTCCTCATAGGTGAGAGTGAAGTCACCTCCATCTGGCAAAAGGTCTAACAGTGATGCCAATTTGCCAAGTAATCCTCATTACTGATCAAGAAGTTACCTTAGGAGATATGCAGGTCTTCAGGGAAAAGTTACAAGATGTGGATGTGTAACGCTTTCAGACAGAATGCTTAGCTCCTATAGAAAAAATCTGTTTTCAGAATATTTTTCCCTTTCGTTTTGTAAATGGACAATGAGGAGCCAGGACGTCAGCTAGGAAAAGATTCTTTCACAAATGTTTCATTTGTAGCTAAAGAAATTATGAAGTAAACTATTGTTGGTGGAGTTGCAAAACTGCAGTGATTCAATGATAATGATTGTCTCAACTATTTTTCTTCTCCATTTGAATCATCATTGACAGCTGAAAAATATAATTTGGCACCATGTCAAAATAACTGTGACTTTGTTATGAAAGGATATCACAAAATTTTCCACAATCAACGATGATTTTATCTCTTGCCAGCTGGTCTCATGCATTTCAAAAATGGTATACTTGAACTCATTTACTATAGTTAACTGTCTTCAATGTACATACACAGGGCTGCATAAGAAAATCAAGTCAAATAAGAATGACAGAAAGTTTATTCTTAGAATTTCTCCACAGATGTGCTAATTAACCTCAGCAGACTTAAAACATGACCTCGTATAGGGAAAGCAGCTGTCAGATGACCACACAATTTTTAATGTTTTGTAGACTGAATAATTGTGTTTCTAGAGTGTAGATGAACCAAAGACAGAGGTAGAGAGGATGTGATTGTTTTCTAGAGGTATGTAACAGTGGGGATAAAAAATGATTATGCTATCTCACTGCTTCCATATGCTCTTGGATTCTATTGGTTTATTTACCTATTTTCACAAGTGTACAGCAGTCTAATTGATGTATAACATTTTGACTGCATTTTTAGTTTGTGCAGGAAATGAATAACTTTTTTATAGACTTGACCAATATAATGTGGATTTATAGAATGGCCTGCTATTTATGTCATGACATGTAAGACACAAGAATTTGCAGGTGCTTATCACAAAGAGAATAAATAGATTTACTTTTTTCTGAATATGTAAATGACATGACAGCATGAAAATTGTAATAAACGAAAGGTTTTAAACAAGCAGTTGAACTGCACAACTGAAACTGTCTATTCTAATCCCATCAAGTGATAAATACTCTAGGTACAGTGGTGGCTATAAATATATTATAGAATCATAGAATAGCCTAAGCTGTAAGGGACCTTGAAAGATCCTCTGGTACAACCTTTCGTAGGAAAGAGAATCTGTATGAGATGATCTAGGTTCTGCCCAATGGTAGCTCAAAACTTTTAGTGATGGGGACTCTACCACTTCCCTGGTGATGATCATTCCTTTGGTCTAGTTACTGACTGTTCTTACTGCAAAAATGTCTTTCTTACACCAAGGTAAATCTGCTGGTGTAAGTTTTGCCTGTTGTCCCTCATCTTCCGCTTTGGAAAAAGTGAGCCTCCATCCTCTTTTTAGCTCCCCTTGAAGTACTGGAAACTGTGAGGAGATCCTTGCTGATCCTTCTCCAGAGAGGAGAGATCCAGCATCTTCAGTATTTTCTTCACAGGGTAGTTCTTCAGACCTTTGGTCATCTTTGTGACTCTCCTTTAGACCCTCTCCAGTTTATCCGTGTCTTCCTTGAATTGTGAGGCCCAGAAATGGAGACAATACTCCAGGTATGGCCTGACAAGTGCTGAGTAGAGTCAGATGATCATGCTTCTATCCTTGCTGAAAACCAGATAAACAGCATCCACTGCACTCCCCATATAAATATAAGATGTTATTTTGGTGTAAAAAGGGATCCAGGTTAGTCTGGCTTGATTCGTACTTGGCAAATCCTTCCTGTTTTTTCCTAATAATCTGCTTCTTTTGGTTAGTTGTACTTTTTGGAGGACTCATTCCAGTACTTTCGCAGGGACTGAACCTAGACTGATGCATTAGCATTTTCCTGGGTCCTCCTTTGGGCCCTTCTGGTGAATGGGTATTACATATTTTGTACTGCTGATCTACTCCTGCTGTGACAAACTACTTGCTAATATTAACATACCTTAAAGGTAGATGTCTTAAACTCATACTTAATCTTGTGAAATTCTGCCTCTGCTAAGCATAATTTAAACCAAAACTCAAGTGATATTCAAGTTTATGTCACAACAAAGCTCTTAACTGTCTTTTTGTTAAAACAAACCAACCAACCAACCAACCAACCAATCAACCAAAGAAACATCAACTGTCTCCTTGATGACTTTCCTCAGAATTCCAGATGACAGAGGGAGGCCAGGTTGGACAGGATTTGAGAAACCTGATCTAGTGGAACGTGTCCCTGCCAATGGCAAGGGTTGGAACTGGATGATCTGGAAGGTCCCTTCCAACACAAACAATTCTGTGAGTGTTGGCTGTTGGTTTTTCAACCCCAGGAAAATTAAAGCTGGTCACATTAATTAGAAATGTCTGAACTTACATTTGAAACAAGAATAATATTTTATAAAAAAAGGTTTTCTGAAAAGAATTCTATCTGAAATTGAAATCTCACAATATAGTAATTTCTAGTGAATACATGTGGAACTATATATATATATACATGTGGAATTATATATATACATGTGGAATTATATATATATAATTTACAGATTCACACAAATACATACAACTACTTGTGAAACTGACCTGAAGATTTGTTTTGTTTTGTTTTGTTTTGTTTTTGTAGCTCATTTCATGATTGCATATTGTACAGCAGTAAAAACATCCCATCACAGACAGTTTAATGGAGCACCCCCATCATGAATGTACCACAAGAAAGAAAATAATTACACAGGACTGATATACCTTCTGTGGATTAGTACAAGCTATTTATGACTTAGACCACCCTACACCTGTGAAAAGATTATTTTGTTCTGTGTGTACTGACTTGCTCCTCACACTTTTAAAAAGGGAATGAATAATATTTTCTACTCAGCTCATTTGAAGGAAGATAGAACGAATGTGCCGTTGTGAGCTTTGAATAACTTTACTGCTTCCCTTTCTCTGACAATAAAACTATCCACTATAATAGACCATTATATAAAAACTTCCTTGACAAGTGCTTTTATGAAAATTGAGCAGTGGAAAATTTCTACGGATTGCAGTTTACCTTGGGAAGAAGAAATGATAGGAAATTCCTTTCAGTCTTGTCAGCACAATAAAATACAGCATTTCATATATACAAATAAAGTGAAGAAATTACTGCAAAATGCAACCCAGCACTGGATGAGAAGAAAATTGGGAGAATCAATCAGAAATGCTTCTGCCTTGATGTTCCAAAATAAATGCAAGCAATAAACATTCCATTTTCAAATTAGTTCATGGTAATAATGCATCTTTACTGAACTCACATAAGGAAATGAATGATTCGGTATAAACACAGAGAGCAGCACAGAATGCACAGTGTATCAGGATAAAATGTTCACAGAAATTCATACTAACTGGGAGGTATTTCACAATAAGAATTGATACAAAAAACAATCTACATTAAATTGTGTTAAGATGTGAACAACAGACAAAATTGAGGCTGGTAGAACCTCTTATCCCATTCTTATTGAGATAACACACTTTTCTTCCATTCTAAGCCCCCTACTACATCTTTAGCTCATTGCAACATAGATAAAAGTCCCACTTATCATTCTAACAGATCCTTATATCATATTTGCCTGGGTAGAAAAAGTAAATATATATGTCAAAAAGAAAACACTTGTCACACACACACACACACATATGTATATATATTTACACTTTTCTCTCTTCATTGGCCTGTAACACCACGTTGCACCCAAATGCACTATATAAGGTGCCTTTTACCCATGTTATTTCTTTGTTCTCCTCATTACCCCTAATCCCAGTTTTGTCCAGCTCCAGATATGGATTTTTTTCACTGATTATTACAGAGTAGTTTATAGTGTAGGGTCTACAGTGCCAGGTTGTGCCCCATTTCCTGCCTGCACTTCACAGCCAGAATTTCTCTGTACTGATTATTGTGTTAGAGTCATAAATATCTCATTCTACCTAGAGCAACTGCTTGATACTTTATTAAGCTGTAGTTGTACTACACTAAGATAAAAACATAGTGATGGAATGACAGTCAGACAGTGTGTCTGAAACAGCACTTAATGCACCTACATTAACATTACATACTTCAGGAACCAAGTTGATTTATAAAGTCACAGTCATTATGTTGAAGTTAGAAAAGAGATAGGATGGATCTGGCCTGAAGTTCACTAATTGCAAAAAAACTTTTTGTGAATGCATGCGTGAGCAAACTCATATAGCAAAATACCTGACAAAAGAACCTAAACAGGTCTTTGGGATATTTGAACTAAATGAGGGGGGAATATTTTGCAATGCATCATTTTTCTCATTCTGTAGTCTTATGGTCTAACAATATCTTATGAAAAGACTGTGCTTGAGTGTTCTTCCAATCACAGCAACATGAAGAGTTGATTTGGATCAGGAGAGAGAAAGCACCATCCCTCATAGTCATAAGAAAAAAACCTGACATCTGCCTCATCATTATCTGTTTACCGTTGTGCATTTCTAGACAAATAACACTGGAAAAGACTTGTATCCCTACCTTAAGGGGCAAGGTGGAGTCAGCTTCTCACTCCAATCCTGAATGGGAAGGCATGGTCAGTCTGCATCAGTCATAGGAAGGATTTGGTAAAGGAAACATGGAAGGAAGGATGAGTGTTGGAGGAAAGGGCAGGTGGGTATAGTGGAGAAGCAAAGTTGTAGCATCTCTGCTGCCATTGTAGAGAAACTGGAAATAAGGAGGAAATTAGCTATAACAAATTTGAATGTGACAAGGGGTGGGAACAGAAATCATTGTGAAGCAGAAGAGAAGGAGGGCAGACACTAATAGAATCACAGTGGAAAATTAAAAGCTTTAGGACTAAGATAAGTCTCACTATGGAGGCAAGGACACAAAGGAGGAAGGGAAAAATCATTATTTTCTCCCTGCAGACAGAAGAAAAACAATTGTGACCACCACAGGGTTGATGCCTTTTTCCTGTCTGCCTGAGACAGTAGAAAAATGCTTTCTCCTATTCAGGATGTTGAAAAGTGGAAATCACAACTGGAAAGAGAAGAGTATAAGCAGGAAAATATGATGCCTACTTACAGGGTGTGTAGGAACGTAAAATCTTCATCTCTGGGAAGTAGAAAAGAAGCCAGAAGATCCATGAGCAGGTTGGTACTGTCCTGCAGCCACCACTGAGAGAGAAACAGATCTGTGTATGAAAACTACAGTCATGTTTTCCTCTGTGCAATTGGGTTTCTCAGATTGTACAGAGCATCGGTATTGAGGAAAGTTTTTATTCCTTTGTTGAAGACAAATAGTTAAAAAGGAAGGTTCACTATCCAAGATGGGGCAAGCTACAGGGAAATAGTGGTTCTTATCTCCCTTCTTCTCCAGAGGCAAAAAAAAGTAACAGACAAAATATATCCTAAACATATCTGACAATAATAATCAATCTATGGGGAAAAAAAAGATTTTGAGAAATAAGAAGTGCACACAAGACTGTGAAAGATCTGACATATTCTGACTTTCACAGAATTACGGAATCACACTATAGCTGAGGCTGGAAGGGACTTCTGGAGGTCATCTGCTCAAATCTCACTGCTCTGGCAGGGCCACCTCGAACCCTGTCCAGGACTACAATGATTTCCAATCACAACAGATATCAGCAGTGTTCAGGGTGAAAGGGAACTATAGTAAGGAAAGCAGAATATAATGCATGCTTTTTGCATTAAGCAGGGTATGTGATAACATTCTATGATGAGGTGACTTGCTTGGTGGATAAGAGGGCAGGAGGGACAATTTTATAAAATATCTTGTTTTACTGCTTAAATGAGAATTCCACTGTTTTTCTTAGTAAAGGTTATTTGGAAAACTGGTGTACAGTTTCTTGGTACACAGGTTCTTCTCATTGTAGCGTACAGAAAAGAATTAATAAGGACTGGCATCTTCCCAAAACAAAATGTATTACCATTTTCCAATGTGAATTAAAGACATTTTATGAGTAAAATAATGATTTCAAGGGCTGGAGCTTTTGTCCCTGTGAATAGGCAATCTTAGGAAAGCAGTATGAAATGGATAATGGTGCTGTCTGATTTCTACAGAAGACAAATACAATACCTACAGAAAAGCTGGATGACTCATCATGTAGCCTGGAGGTATTTCTAAAATAGCCTGAAGATGAAAATGAGGGTTTAGTCACTATAGCCTCCCAGAGAAAGCAGAGATATGAACATACAGGGTAAAAAAGAAAACACACACAATAACAACTGTACCAAACATGTCAGGGAATTTGGCAATACCAATTGATTGTTTCTTTTTCCATAGAAATTCTTGGCTGAACTAGCTGTCTGAAAAAGAAGATATCCTTGACACCTGCATTTCACTTATAATGATAGTTTAAATTGCAAGAAAGATTTTGACAACTGTAATTTTCCATTCTAAGGAGTAATGGGGCTTTGTGAAATGAGTCCAACTGGTGTTGAATTGGTGATAAAATATCTTCAAATCTACATTCAGCCCTTACAGTAAATTATTGTAAACACAGATATTTCCAAACTCTGAATTCACACATTATTCAAGAACTTTTGAATACTTGCACCAGAAATGTTTGATTATTTATTTCATGTTTGTTCAAACAATACAAAACATGATATATTGTTTGTGGATTAAACAGCATCACAACCTTTCTTGGTAAGTAGCTATTGAAAATGAGAGAGAAAATCCCTTAGATAGTTTTTGTACAAGTGGGGCATGAAAACAGTAGAAAGATCATTTTAGCGGTGAGAAACCAGATGTCCAGGGCAGATGGTCATGTCCACCAATGGGCAGAAGTCTGAACTATTAGAGTATAATGGTGGAAAAGCTCTTTCAGCCTCCACTGAGTCACACTGAGCCCCATTATATTGAATACTATGACAAAACAGAGATCATACCAAACCTCTGGGTTCTATCAAGCCCCTCTGAATTAGCAGTGCCAAGATTAACAAGCAGTTTACAGTGGAGATTCATATACCTGAAAAAACGCTTGAATGAATTCATGCAAGTTAAATATCATAATAAAACTATAGCTTCCTCCTACTCCAGAGAGAAATGAGGGATGAAGTACTAAGATACTTGATATGAAATGGCCCAACCAACTGCTGAAAGCACGAGAATGACTATCAGCTGCCTCTGCCTCCTGATCCGTAACAGAGGATTTGGAGCCCCATAGACTTCCTAAAGAAAGAATAAAACCTTCCTAAAGAACATTTTATTCTGCTACAAGTTTTATTGCAGAGACACTGTCCTAACACCACAAATGCTGGTTGGAAATACCACCAGAGTACCAGTGGAATTTTGTCTTCCAGAACCATATGCTTTTAGTCATCTATCCAGTGATTAGGAGTTGAGTCTTCATTGCTGCTACTTCCACAAATATAGCAAAATTAACTTCTGCCCTCCAAAATAAAAAGAATCATAGAATTAAAGAAGGGTTAGGGTTGGAAGGGACCTTAAAAATCATTTGGTTCCAACCTTCCTATCACTGGCAGTGATGCCACTCTCTAGATCAGGTGGCTCAGGGCCCCATTCCATCCCATCCAGCCTTGAACACTTCCAGCTATGGGATATCCACAACCCCTCTGGGCAGTTTATTCCAGTGCTTCACCACGCTCTGGGCAAAGAATTTCTTCCTAACATCTAATATAAACCTGCACCTTTCAGTTTAAAACCATTGTCCCTTGTCCTGTCACTACCACACGTGTAAGTAGTCCCTCTCCCCACTTTTTACAAGCTTCCTTAGGTACTGGAAGGCCACAGTGAGCTCTTTCTGGAACATTTTCTTCTCCAGGCAGAACAATCCCAGGTCTCTCAGCCTGTCTTCATAAGAAAGGTGTTCCAACCCTCTGATCTTCTTTGTGGCCTCCTCTGGACCCACTCCAACAGCTGGCTTCCCTGTGCTGAGGACCCCAGAGCTGGATGAATATTCCAGATGGGGTTTCTTGAGGGCAGAAGCCCCTCTCTAGTGGCCATGCTGATGCAGCCCAGGACATGCTCGGCTTTCTGGGCTGCAAGCCCATGTTGTTGGTGACAGATTTGTCTTCTGATGCTTATGTTTTAACTTCAGTGATGCCACAAGTGCCAAGAAAGATACTGACAATATTATTGCTCTCTCAGAAAGGGAACAGGATTATCAAAAGCAATTTCACATGCATTTAGACTGTGGCTTTTGTCCCATGTAATCCAATTTTAGCAGATGATTGTGGTTCAAGAGACAGGAAGATCATATAAGTCTGTGACTGCCCAGATTTTTCAAAACAGAAAAAAAGATAAGAAATTTTTTGTTAATTTAATATCTCACAGAAAACAATGTAGAAGACCTATTTGTACTATGATAAAAGAAACTGGTCTTTTCTCTGAAGATTAGTAGTTAATTAAAGACAGGTTCTGGTACATAAGAAATGTAGTATCAGAATTCTTCATATCTGTGGAATGAAAAAAAATGTATCTGCCAGAGAAAAATGGGATAAGGTCTGTTCTGATTATAAGCTAGCATCTCACAGAAAAGGAAGGAGAAAAAAAGAAAATTTAGTTATTTGATTGCCAAACATCAAAAGTATTTCGATGCAACAATAAGACTAAAGGATGAGGTTCACCTGAAAAAAAGTTATATTCTACTTTCTGTAAAGCATGGGACCACTGAAAAAGCTAATATGTGTATTTATTCAGAAATAAGAGGGAAATGTGTTAAAGATGCTGCAAGCTCATATCTAACTGTGAAGCATGCAAACAGATCTCATCCAGCTTCAGACTGCAAATGGGAACCAATTGGTCTTCATTTCCTGGTTATTTACGGAACAGCTGGAGGCATACTCACTTATTAAAACTAGAAAGTGTTTAACATTTCAAACCATTCTCTTTTAAAATGTGAGGTCTGAAATAAACTGTAAAATATTAATGAAATGCTTTCAATATCTTTTCTTCAAAGGGGGTGGGGGTGGAGTTTCCTCACTGATACAATATTCCCAGTAACTGTGAACTCTACAAAATGTGCCCTGACATTTCTGCATACAGCAGGAAAGCAGCATCTGACCACTTCATTGGAATATTTGTGGTGGAAGCAAGATATGTGGAGTGAATTTAGCAGTCTAGTGATGTCTATAGTCTAAATGTCTGCATTCAACCACGTCTCCTTTGAATTCCTTTTTAGGCAATACATGTGGTCACTTACGTGAGTCATCTGACCAACAGTGGGATTTAATACGTCACATCTTAGGTGTATAAATTGTACTGTATCATCTATAAAGGGATTTCAGGGTCTTGAGCTTGGATAAAGATATTTACGTGGAAATTTCATAGGATGTGTTCAGAAGGGGCCCTTAGGGTCTCTACTATAGTCATCTCTCCTGACCGTCTATTTCCTTTTGAAGCCTCAGGAGCCACCAAAGATACAGGGTAGGAATGTGTTAAGATGTTTTTGGGGTTTTTTTAAATCCCCATTTTCATGGGAAATCTCTGTGCTACATAAGCACTGTGATGTGGTAGAATATGAAGGTGCTGTCTGTCAGACCACACAGGAAGGGAGAAGAGTCTCTTCACTCACAGGCAGAGCCAGTCTGTTGTAAAGTGTCAACAAAGTCAGGCACAGACTTGGCTGATGTTTGTGAGAAGTGGCAGGGTGGAGAGGACACACTTCAATTGCACGTGAAACTGGTTTGGCTTCCTCCAGAAAATACAGAGGGTGACATCCTGCCTCCTTCAGGGTTCTGAGATCTAGACAGACCATAAATCAAAGCAGACATGGAAAGTCTGTGCGCCTCCAGATTCCTGTTTAAGACTAATTAAGCATATGTTGAATGATTTGGAAACAACTAGAAAAGAGGTGTTGAGTCTTCAATCCAGGATCATAAAATCGTTAAGTTAGAAAAAACCTCTAAGATCATTGAGTCCAACTAATGTTTGGTTAACCCAGCACCACAATATTGACCGGTAAACCATGTCCCCAAATGCCACTATGTGGTTTCAGCATTACAAGGATCAGTAAATCCTTCTGGTCTGGTTCATGGTGGCACCTCTTGTGTCAAACTCAGGGTGAAATCTTCCAAGAATATTGTCCTGACATTGAGACAACTGACCTAGTATGGTCAGGTGTTTGGAGAAACAAATCTCTTGTGTGACTGGAAGAAAAGTTACGATTTCTTGGAAGTAAGGAGGTGTATTTTCTTTGGGACCAACAATAACATTAAAACAAATTCCTGAGGCAGATTTGGGGTGACAAAGCAAGACAGCAAAGAAAACTCCACAGTCAGCCGTAACAGTGATGGTGATGGGGGTTCAAGGGAAATACTGGAAATGCTTGATGCAAAGTGGCTATTCAGTTTATGCTTTGGGGGACAAGCCTGGGTACCAGTAAAGCATGCTGTAAGAAGAACAAGATCACAGTGCAAGACTTCTGTATCTTCTGCATCTCTGTATCTTCTGTATCTTTGCAGTGCTAGAACTAAAAAAAACTCTGGAAAAAATAGGCATGTCTCCCAGTCTGTGTTGACTGCACACAGAGATAGTCACTGGAATGAGAAATATTTAAGACCATTGTTTTCTCTTCAATTCCATTTTATATGTCAAGGAAGATTTACATAATGTTGCTTTTAAAGGAAACTGAATTTTTAAAAGCACATTCCCAATCTATGCCAAATTGGTGACAAGTTATAAGTCTAAATGAACTAGTCCTGACAGAAAACATCTGAAAATGCAAAGAGGTATCACACTATGGTTATTCAAGCTGTTCAAAAGACACTACAAATAAAGGAACAGGCAACCTGTTGATTCAGTGAAATACTGAAATACAGACTTTGGACAAATAGCAGCTTCTGCAAACAGAATTCTAGAATTAAATGCAGTGTTACCTTTCTGGCCTAGTACTGCTGCTTTTGAAAAATTAAGAAAGGCTTCAATCCATAGGGAAGAATATCTGTGGTGAGTGCTCATTGTGGCTAAAGAAAAGAATTTGGAAATAAGGAGAAAAGATGTCAGAAGCACAAGCTCTTGCAAATGGAAAACAGTGATGGGAACATAATTGGAAAGAAACACTCTGTGGCATGTCAAAACATTCCGCTGTATTGCTTGGATGTAAACATCTCTATCATACCACCACAGAAGCTTTGAATGACATTATTTTCACAGATGTTTTTTTAATGAAAAATCTACAGGAACGTGATGAGCAACTGGAGGAGCTTTTCTCCCATATATCCAAACATTTGCACCAGTCTTTTAAGAACAAGTAATAACCTTTGATAACTGCATAATACATACAAGGACGCTGCATTGATTTTTCACCATGTAGAAAAATTATTCTTTTTAGAGATAAATATGTTTTTGAGAATTCAATTTCAGTGCATGCTGACTTTGCAATAAAATGAATAACAGAGCCATAATTATTCTAAAGACAGATGTTTGACTGTATCAATTGCATTAGACACAGCAAAGGTTCAAATTTTGGCAAAATAAATCAGAAATCTCTTGAGGCATTATTAATAAACCATTGCAAACATTGAAAAATAGCCCACAAACAAGTGTGCTATCTGGAATCTTTGACTTCATAGGAATTAGCTAATATTTGGCTTTATGACACATCAATCAGCAGAGATGAAAATGGACACAGACATTCCAGTCATTTAACATATTCCAGCAATATTAAGAAACTGATGGAAAAATGTAGAAAAAGAATATGCAGAAAAAAATGTTCTGTCTTATTTTCCGTAAGTTTAGCAGATATCTTCTATGAAATAAGTCAAACGAAACCAAGAAAAACTGTAAAAGTATAGGGTTTCTTTTTATAAAAGTACACTCATCAGGATACCAGGATATTCAGCTTAATTATAAAGCTGAAGACTTGACTATCAAATGAGAGTATAAAATATGTTTGGCTGTACTATTTTCAGACAAACTGAGATCTTTATTTTGACACCCGCTTCTTACCTGCAGAATTTTCATCTATGCCAAGAAAAATGTACATAATATAATTACAATGTAGAAAGAAAAGGGCTTAGAGAAAAGGCTGATACCTCTTACTGAAAATTGTTGCATACTGATCTCCAGCCTATCTCCAGTGACAGGCATTCCTAAGGACAATATAAACCCTCGATTAACCACATCATGCAGGAGTCAAGTAGAGTTACGTCTTGGTTACATCAACCGCAAGAGCCAGTGGAGACTGAGAGGAAGGTCCATGCCTGGAGCAACAGGAGAGATGTCCATAAATTCTTCCCAGGGACGTTCCTTAAAAGCCAAAGGGGAAGACATGAGCTTAATAATGCAGTAGTGGTGCAGGATGTCCAAAAGAACCTTTCTACATGCTCTGCCTGAAGCATGGAACTATGGAAAGCCTGACCATATATAGGGATGTGGCCAATTCTGGGCACATGGCATACATCAGCAAAGCAAAACCAGATTTCAGACACACGCTTTGATAATGGCTAGGATTTGACCTAACAAAACTAACCAAAAGGCCCATGTGTTCAGATTTTTCCACAGTTTTCAGGTTTCCCTTGTGGAATCAGCAATCCCTTTCAATGTGAGAAATTAGCATCTATGAGCACAAATCAAGCTATTCTCCTGAAATTCATCCAAGAGCAAACAGCTCCACCTGTTTTGGAATGACAGACAGAGGGCAGGCTGAAGGTGGAAGTATTTTTATGGCATTCTGAAGCAGAAACAAATCAAAGAGACAGCTTGCTTTGATTTCTCAAGATATAAGGGAAGGGAAAGATTACTCTGAAAATATTGAAAACATAAAAAGACCACTAACCTGCATGTAAGGCATTTAACTTTATAGTGAGAGTATAAAGACGTGGAATAGTGCAGATCACTGAGTAGCGATTTTACTATAACACCATGTACATCATTTTCTCCATCCCTATTAAAAAACTACCTTTTTTTAGAAAATTGCACTTCACTGAAAAAATAAAATATGTGTTAGGAAAGATAACAACATCAGAAAAGGCTTTTTGATTAATCTGGCTTTAAGAAATAAGGGAAAATGCTTGGTTGTGTGTATATATGCAAGATATAGTCTTAAATCACCATTCCCAAGACAGATGAGTTGTTGCTTCCAGATTGAGTGTAGGAGATCACCAGCAGAAATGTTTCTAAATGTTTTAACCTAAGTTAAAATGTGTATATTGCAAGGCCAGCAAAAGAAATGCGCAGTCAAAAAGTCAAAAAATATTTGCAGGCACCTGTTTAAATATTCTGTGTCAGGTGTGAAAAGGAAAAGAATTCTGAAAGAGAAAGCAGATAATTTCTTTACTGATAATGCATATTAGGTTTAGCCAAGAGAAAAAAATATACATTCATACCCTTTGGTAATCAGAGATATCATTTGGTATAGTGATTTGCTAATCAGAGATACTAAAATTGTAATACAGCTTTAAATTACACTGATTAAATTAAAATTAATATTTGCTTTCATATGAAACTCTCTGGTTAGTATTTGCATCCATTCTGTTATGATGAAGATCAAAGGACAGAACCCAGTGATGAAAAATTCATCATCTAAATTTAAGCAGAAACCAGTTTTTGCCATCCAAATACTTGCAGGAAAGGAAGATTAGGATGCACACAAAGGGTGAGGAAGCACACATGGCCTGTCTTTACCCTTGGCCATAGTGGATACATGCAGAGTTCTCTTTGGAAAAGAGGAAATACTTACTTCCCCATTTTAAAATGAAAATAAATATTGGATGGATATCTTACCATGGGTGGAAAGAGTTAACAATAAATTCAGTTGCTGTAATATCATATGTATCCAGAAAAAAAAAATGGTGCTAATGTTGTAATGTGTCAATCCTTCATCTATGCAGTCTTTGTCCAGAAGAAAAAGAAAGGATTGAATAGAAATCCTTTTGTGCACACTTTCTGCATTTCACATGATTAACTCACTCTTGGTTAAACTGATCAGGGACCTGGTGTCTACTCAGACTTTTGTAACCTTTTTCAATGCTTTGATCTAAAACACATAATCAACTTTCCTCAAAGCATAAGAAGTGCAAATAGCAACAAGAATTTTAACAGTACTTATGAGAAATGCCAAAGGCATGTACACACTTTTAAAAATATATCACCTGATTCTTTTCACTGTAGCACAAAAAATTTCTCTAGCAGAACTCTGGGAGAAAATTACTTATATGCCATTTCAAAACAAGTTCTCTTTAAGCAGCCTTTGAAACAGTAAAGTGCAGAAATAAATCTATGAAGAACCATGTAAAACATCATCACATACAAGAGCAGATTACTGAAGGTTCAAGCAAACAGGTTTCAAAAGGTTCAGTGTTTTGTGCACACTGCTTTGACTGCAGAAACAGGATTTTTTTAAATCAGTCTAAAACATCATATATTGTATCAAAATCCAAACGATGGAAAATATGACACTGGGAACTATTTCCCTCTTTATTCCCTAGGTAATATAAAAATCCCTCAGCCAGACTGTTGGTTCCTTTATAAATACAGTAGTCCAGAAGGGAACTTGGCAAAGCCAGCCATCCCTGACATAAATTGCCTATTTCCTTTGTAAAACATATGTTTTAAATATTTCTTTGTTCTTGAGGCAGAACAGAAATCCTGCATTATAAAACTTATATTCTTAGGAAGTAAACAAATGGAAGGAAAAATAACAACAAGAAAATAAAACTGTGAGATTTTATTCAGTAAAATACCTTGACCCTGAAAATGGATGTTCTAACCCTGAAAATGGATGTTCTAACCCTGTGGGTGACGGGTTCACCTTGTGTGTAATGACAAAGATGGTAGTCATTATGTTTGCAAAGGATTAGTCATTACACTTGTTGGCTTTGCTTAATACATAACAATTAGAACCTCACACTAACAGTTGTTCTCTGTTAAACCACCTTTCACAGTATCCATTCAAAATAATATACAGTGGAGGGACTGCAATGTACCACAGAATTATTCTGTCTCATATTATTAAGCCCTTTCAGTCAAAGTGCAAAACCAAACAAAGCTCAGTTTCCTTGCCCCCAGTAGTCCCTCTTTTGTGTTCTTTTTTGTGGGTTTTTGCACTTGCCAGTATTCTTAAAACACAGTCGTTTATATTCCTGTTGTGAGAAGTTTCAATGAACAGAAACAAGGGAAATTAAGAAGCTGGTAATAAAAATAAATGGTAAAAAGCTCTTAAGAAACACACTCAGAAGTTCTGAAATGAAAAGTGAAAATGTTTTTTGCATCTGGGTGTGGCAGGACATGTCAAGCCCCCCTCTACCACAGGTGGTTGGTGCATATGCAAGAGATAACTCCGGTGGGTCACAGGCCCTGCAGGGGGTATCTCTGGCACCAAAAGGGCTCAGACACCCAGCTAAGAATCAACATCTTAGTCTGGAAAGCAAATGTGGGAAGAGATGAAAGAAATATTCTTGACCAAAAGACGCGGTTCTTATGTCTATAAAAACCCACACAATTAACACAGAGGCAGAAGTCTCTTACACACTCTGTGGCAAGGTGTGAGATTTCTCCCTGGAGCCTTGGACCAACTCCAGGTCACTTTCCCCGGAGTTGAGAGAGAGGATTTTTCGATGTGTATTCCATCAAAATGGACAGTAAGAAACATTGAATCCTAAGTTATACTCTTTCTTATCTAGCTGTAAATTTAATGGTACCTTTAACCCCACGTGTAATACTAGTATTCCCTTTTGTCTTATCCCTGTGTAGTAATAGTCTGTCTTAAGTCTTATGTCTGTTAGCATTGCATCTATTAATAAATAATTCATTTTATAAGAGACCGAATCAGCCATTATCAAAGAATTAGCAAATGAGAGTGGATCCTTGGGGTGCTGGCCACCTCAATACAGCTACTGCCTGCTGCCAGAGGCCTTGGCAAAAGGCAAGAGCTGATTTAAACTTAAAAAATCCATTCAAGTCAAATTGAGTCAAATCCAGGCCCACTGAAATGTGACTGAGAGTTATTACAATCTGTGTGAAATGAACTGACTTATTAACACAGATTCTATTCACAAGAATGTCCTTGTTTGTTCTAGAAATGTTCTGAAAATTCACTCAGTGCTAACCCAGGTCATCAACTATTGCTAACAGTAACTGATGCTGCTTGAAACTTTAGCTGCTAGGGAAAAACTTGTGGAAATGTCTGCAAGTTCACTGACAAGGAAGGGTTGCGTAAAGAAAAAGAGCAGCAGAGCTGTTCAGAGCCTCTACTGTTTTCTGTACAAGAAGACACCTTGCAGTGTGCTCCAAACTGGTCTGCACAATGAAGGAACAGTGGTCTATAGACAGCCCCTTGCTGGGCAGAGCCGGCAATCCCAACATTTCCAAACCACGCTGTAACCGAGGGCAATATCCAGCAAGACTCTACTGACCACCTCCCTCTCCAGTCACTACTGGAAATTAGCCTCTGCTTCAGCTTGCTCACACACCAAGCAAGCATCTAATTCTGCATCATCTCACCCCTTCCAAATGGAAACGCTGAAATTTAAACTAAAATTCCTATGGATGAAAACTTTGGAAGATTTAAATCAATGTGAGGGTTGAGGGAAATCATCCAAGGTTTTAATTCATAACCCCCTATGGGTTGAGGCCTTTACAGTGTGATTTTTAATAAGATAAAATATGTTATTTCTACTATAATTTCTGAACTTATTTGATTTAGGTTTGTTATGTGTTGTACATGATAGTACTAAATATTTGGAAAAATAAAATTTTACTTCTGAAAAGAAAAAAAAATTATGTTTATACTTTTCCCCTATAAAAAGCATTGCCTAAATTAGCACATTCTTACCACATACTTTTTTCTTTTCATGACACTGGCTTTTCCTTTGAAAAAGGTTTCTCTAAAATGTTTAAAATATTCTTTCATTTATTAACCAGCACTAGAAGAAGAACAGACGACCACTTCCTTGAATAAAGGAACAGTTAAAATCAGAATTGTCACAGTAAAATAAAAACTCCAGCAGCCATTAACTGAAAATTAACCAGCATGGTACAGATTCTGTGAGGCTCTGATCTTGTATGTCTGCTGTGTACTTGCAGCACTTAAAATATACAGCCTAGTCAACATTTGTATAATAGTAACCTAACCAAGAAAATCATAATAATACGAAGTGGGTTGGTGTACCAATTCAGGTAAAAGACCCAATATGAGAAAGATGAAAGAGCTGAGAGGAACCCACATCAGAGCCATCACAGGGATTTACTAGACAAGATGATAACACCCTGGCTTATTACTGCATAAACTTCTTTGAGGATGACATGATTAGGATACTATTTAGGGATATTTTTGTGAATTTTTATTTGTTTCCCACTCTACATAGCAAAAGGAGCAAAAGGGTTTTTTTCAAGAATATGTACCTGAAAGATCCTATGAATTATTGCAGAAGCACAGTTGTTCACCATGCAGTTTGAAAAAGTTAGTCATCTGTGCCATTACTGAGGAGCTTAACTGAGGGACCAGAGTAGAAAACTCAAGAAAACATCAGCTGAAGGGCTCAAACGAGTGTTGATTAGCTATGGTTTTGCTTTTCTTAAGAATTCAAGAGAATTATAAATTTACAGTTTCAAAGATGGATTTTATCAACATTGGGTTTTGCTCACCGCATAAATGAACTTGTGAAAAAAAAAAAAAAGGCATGTTATAGTAATTATAGTTTGGATTCCTAAGCTGTGATATCTAAGTGATAAGCTGTAAACCCATACTTTGATTATTTACTTAACATATTAGATAAATTCTACAGGTTTTTTATACCGCAACCACTGCTGAACTTCAAATACATGCCAAAATTGATCAGAAAGGCAGCTTGACAAAGTTTCTGCTCTGTCTCTTAATAAATAATGTATTACATTACTGCCTCTTAATAAGATGATTTTATTAGATTTTTCAATGTGAATTTTTCCAGGATAGGAAAGGATCTAAGTTATAAACTGAAATTTTCTGTCTAAAGACTGGGCCAAAATGCAAATTCTGTTACTGGTACTGTTC
This sequence comes from Machaerirhynchus nigripectus, assembly GCA_013397975.1. Classification (NCBI taxonomy): domain Eukaryota; kingdom Metazoa; phylum Chordata; class Aves; order Passeriformes; family Dicruridae; genus Machaerirhynchus; species Machaerirhynchus nigripectus. The sequence goes on from VZRQ01001752.1 coordinate 394,813, forward strand.
CAGGGGTCTTTATTGCAGAATAATCATAATCAGAAATCACAAATGTAGAGTTAAAAATATATCTCGCGTTTCAGAGGCAATAGTGCACTGTCCTGAATGTGGTATACATTGACCTAATAGGCGAATTTTATGATTGAGTAGCAGTGGTGCTGTCTCTTCTAGATTAATGTGCATTGATATCATGAATAGAAGATATTTTTGCATATTTTTAAGTAAGAAAAGCCTTTCTTTGAGTAAGATAATTTCCAGGATACACAGGGTACACCAAGGCTGAGAAACTGTGTCATTTCCTCTTGTCCCTGCCCATTTTAATTACTCTCCACTAGATTCACAAGAGACATACAATGGATTTACAGATATTCTTGATATAAGCTGGAAAGTCCCTCATTACCTTCAAATTATGCAGCTCCTAGACCTCTTAGTAACAGAGTTGTTATGGCACAAAGGTCTAAGGATACCAACATGGCAGAAATTGTAAGAAGATGAGTAAACTTTATGAGACTGCTACAGCTAGGAAAAGAAAGGACAAATATTCTGATGTGCCAACTTTTCCTTAAATGGCTTTCCTCGCTTTCTTGTCTATTTTTTCCAAATACACTATCCAACTTAATCGAAAGTCCTTCATCTCCTACAAATATTGCCTAGCTAGTAGTGTGCTTACTTCTGTATTTACAAGCAAACCCCTGGTTTTCTACAACTACATAATCCAGACGTTGCTGAAAGTTTCTAATCAGAGTCCATACCCTCATAAATTTCATCTCTTTAACAAATCTTGTCTTTAGCATTGCAATATAAACCACAGTTTTGTCATACAGAGCTGTGGCTCTGTGCAACTGCTGCAAAATGCCTTCAAAACAGCTTATATAGCTTCATATCATTTCAGTGAATTATTAAATAGATTTCCTTTTAAACTGGGTCCATTTGTAATGACACTGGTAGAAGATTTCTCTCAACTGACCTAAATTTTCAGGTAGATTTGGGCCTGTTTAACCTTCTTTTGAGTTCTTACACTTTCTCAGGTTGCTCAGTCGACATCACAGATATTAACTCGTTATTTGCAAATGGTAGATAAAATGTCATTGCAAAGATGAGAATGTGTGTGTGGAGCCTGAAAGAAAATATGCATTTTCACTCCCTTCCTTTTTTTAGCTTTACTAAGACCTCCAGTCTATCAATAATTTTGAATCTCAGATTTTAAGACCTGTGAAATCTAGCAGAAATATTTTTAACATATTGCGTGTCACCCTTGAGACTGCAATATGTGGGAGCTGGAACTGACTAGTCATGTTAAAAAAAAGCATTTGCAAACACCTCCAGTACTAAAATATTTATGGTGTTTCCTCATTTAGAATATGAAAAGCATTTCAAACCAACTTCCTTAATACTTTGCACCTTTTGATGTGTTACTGAAACATAGAAGATAAAAATAATATAAAATTAAAATTGAGGTGAAATAAAAATAGTTGTTCATTCTACAGAATTTATGAAAAGCCTTGAATAGGTTATTTTTCAGGAAATTTTCTAGAGATCTGAAAACTCTCAAGTTTTTTGGGGAACACTACTCTTCAAGGAGGGGTGAGTTACATGGATTTGGGTAGCATTCTTCCCTAAGTCCCTGGTTTAGATATTGATGAGGAAACAGCAAGAGATATTGGTGAAAGAAAGGATTATTTGCTTGACTCCACCAAACTATCATAAACTAGTGAGTGTCTGTACAGAACCACTGAAGAATTAGGGGGATTTTTTTATGCTGTGGAAGACTTGACACATTCACTCTCTCAGCAAAATGAAGTGTATTATTTTTTTCATCTGTAACTTTCTGAACAAGGTAAAAGTTTATCATCAAGCTGTGTCTTTAATACACAGCCTCCCTCAGAGAGAACCTCTAACCCAGTTCAAACAATAGGTTTTGATCTGTCTGGCCTCAAATGAAAGACTAAAGCAGAATGGAATAAGAATATTATATTTTTTTTCCAATAAAAAATAAATAGTAGCCTCTCCAGAGGTTTTTAAGCTCTCCAGAGATTTTTAAAAATCTTGGAAAGCTAAAACTGAGGTATACTAAGAAACTTTGAGGATGTTCAAGTTCGAGTGAGGTTCTGAAAAGCTCAGATATTTGTTTATTCAACAATTCACTCCATCAACACTGCCCAGAAAGTACCATCTACAGAGAATTTAATCTATTTGCATTGTCTCTAGCAAGAAAGGTGGAAGGAGACACAAGCCTTGAGAGAAGACATCTTGTACTGAGTAAGGAATCCAAGTCTTCTTTACATGAGAACCATTCTGGACAAGCCCTGTGGTTCAAGATTAATTGGCGATTGTTACCAAAATTTGTTCTTCAATAATTACTCTATGTGCATTAAAACTAAGTTCTGGCTAAACAGACAAAAATCATAAGCAGTTTAAAGACAGTTTGTAGAGTGCTCTCTCTAAACCTCTAGCAAGTATCCTCTGATGTGAAGTGTATGTGCTGTACAGATTTTCTGTCTCTTGAAAATTCTCACTGAGTACACCTGAGCTGCCTTTAGCCACTGTTGGTTTGGGGATTTTTGTTTTGCTGTATTGTTTTGTTTTGTTCCTTAAAATTTTTTTATTCACCTTTGACAGCTATATAACATTTAATTAGATAAATAAAAAATTGTCATCTGGTACTAGTGACATAGATAGATAGATAGATAGATATAGATAAAAAGGCAAGACTAGAGTAGACCTTTCATGTCATTGTTTCAGAAATATCATTCTGTTTTATATTCATTCAGAAACAGATTAAATGTGTGTATTTTCTTTACTGCTAGATATAAAGCTCATAAAGGAATTCTGGACAGCTTTGTGATTATTAATTTTTCTTCAACTTGTTTTTCAGTCTTTTTAGTCTTTACTAACCCTCAGTCTTGCAACTGCTCAAGTTTAGTCACTTCATTTTTTGCTAATGTGAACATGCAAATACATGATCAGAACCTTCATTTAAGCATTTACGCCTTCATTGAGGCTTTATATGCACAAAGTAATAATGCAAATATACCAAGCAAGAAGAGATTTACATATTCAAACAGCTGTGAAACTTTTACCTTGCCTGAACGTCTGTTAGGATTGTTAAAATCACATGAAAATCAGGTATGCAGTGTGCATTTTGTTTGCGTATGCAAAATCTGTACCACTTTTAGAGGCAGCTTTAATGGGTTATAAACCATGAAAGAATGGAAGACATTATAGGCAGACATGTGAATATCTACATACACATAAATAAATATGTGTGTATATATATTTATGTGGTATAAAATCTGGAGCTATTTTTCTCCTTATTAACATGAATGGAAAATAGAGTTGAAAATATTGTGTCTTTCATGGGGATGTTGTTTTTAGGGTACAGTTTTTCTTGCAGCTTTTATTTGCTCCAGTAACTCATATTATTAAGATGAAATTGTAAAGAAAATTACCCTCTTACTCTGTTAATTAATGAATTAATGCTCTCATGCTGTAGATCCACAGAACAGAGGCACCATCTGAACAGTCACTGAAGGCTGCTTTAATAGACCTTGGGCAGAGACAGGGCTCAGCAAAACTGGGTTCAAATTTGGCTTAATATTATGTTTTTCTCTACAAGCAACATTTAGACAAAAAGCTTTCATGTGGATGTCTAATGGAGGATTGTAACCTTCCATATTTGTCTGCTATTAACACACTTTTTTTTTTCCTGGAAGAGAAAGAGGTCTTTTCAAGTAATCTGAATGACAAGAACTAATTGCCTAGTGAACAGAGTTTACACAGCTCCTGTCATGGGAATATTTGAAAACCTTATGATATGTTGGGGTTTTTTACTGAAACTAGAGACTGTGATCACTGTGCCATCATTAAAATCAGTTCTGTTGAGAAATCAAATAGCTGTCTCATGGTGATTCTCTATTTAACTTAATATAACTTAGAGAAAGATTCTGCTTTTCCAGCACAGCCTTGGACATAGACAATTTAAGATAAGGTGTCCAAAATCTTCAAAGACACCTTGACTTTTCACCTAAAGCAATTAAAGTGTTTCTATCATTTATGTCATCTGGATTTGTAAGTGCTTTTGCCGATCATGTCCCTGCTAGGAATAACGTAGAATAGCCTTCAGTCCACACAGCTGCTTGAAGTGAGGTGTTCTCAGCTCTCTGTGGAGATGCTATTCAGCCATGTAAAAAAACACTCAAATCTTTGTGACAGGCAACAAATATTTCTGTGCTTGTTTTCATTATCACAGAATAAAAGATTGTGGAGAGAGGTTTGTTGTTAAAGCTTTTATATGTCAATATGCTCTTAACAAGGTTTATATGAGGTTTACTTTTCTATCAGGAGAACACTGGAATAAAATAGTTGGGGGGAATCCTATTTTACCTATATTACTGTGCAATCCCTTACATAAATTGAATGTTTGATTTAAACATGTATTTCTGTAACTTAACACAGAGACAGCAGACTTGGAAGAAAACACCCAACAACCCACATATAAATCTCACTTACTTTTCCCAGAAAACTTATTTTATTACTGAATAAAAGAAAAATTACAAAACAAAATGAAGGGAAAGAAGTTTAATTCAAAAGCTCTTTCCTATCCCTTGAATACATTGCTGCAGTCTAGTTCTGCAAGGAGATATAATGCTCGCTCTTATTAGCTGGCACTGCAAGAATTTAAGTGACCCAGCAGTCAACATTTCCCACTGTGGCAAAAACAATTTTGTAATTGTCCTGAGAATTAGGGAAGTGAACTCTAGGAGGATTCTCGCATCGGGTATTTTCTTGGGCGATGATGTGGAAATAATAGATTTAATGAGAACAGTGTAACGATGTGGAATACAATTTCATTCTTGAGTAAATTTCACATCTTTTCCAACCAGAAAGTGGATTAACGTAAAGCTTCAAGCAGGGAACTAACCTGGGGCTCCTGCTGCTGAACACAAATAACTGAATGGCCAGATTTGCATTTCAACAGACGTGGATACAACACAGGAAAAAATAAACAGGAAAGTGTGAAGTGGTTAGAGGCAGAAACTACAGCATTTTTCACATGCTGTGGGATTCATTCATGTTACTACCCCTCCACTGACAATGAAAATTGCTTGATAAGAACTGGACCCCCCACTGAAAAACTGTACCTCAACATGTGCAGTAATAAATGAGGAACGATGCCTGTATAAATCCTGTCCTGAGGAACAGCTGTACTCCAATTACCCAGCAGTGTCTGGGTGAGTGAGGTGTGCCAAAAGGTGAAACATGAAGAATCACTGAGGGCCCTCTGCTGCTACCTCGGTCACACTGGGACAATATTCCTACTCTTGCTGTACATGTACATTAGTCATTGCAGTGAAGTGCCAAAGACTCAGCAAAAAGTATTCACAGAAATTCAGGAATGGATCTATCCATAATGACGGCATGGCTCTGCACTATGGTTGCTCTTCCCTGCATGGGGAGATTTTGATTGTCCCTCCATGACACCTGTAAAGGGTGGAATAAATGCCCTCCCTGCAGCAGATGCCAGAGCCATGTCCCTTTTCCTTGCCACCTGCAAGTCCCCAGCCTTCTGACAACCCATCTGGCAACATCCCACACCAGGGATTAGGAACAAATCTGGTTTCCTAAGAAGTTTATGCAATTCATCTTATCCCTTATCAGGCCCTACAAATGAGAGAAACAGGGACAAGCAAGACTAAGGCTTACTGTCCTGTGTTGTTCCTTGGCTGCACACCCTGTACTGGGAAAGAACATTCTGTACCAGGCGCTGCATGCAGAAACATTGCTTTCTGAAGCACAGGCTTCTTTGTGTAACTTTGTGACCTCAACAGCAGATAAACATCCAGGAAGGTGACCAGAAAAGGGACTAGAGAATAGGGAGGAAGCTTGTGAACTTCTCAATCCTACAGTGTGGGCACCCATTTCACATGTGATGCCAGCAGTATAAGGGTTCTCTACCTGGCTTACAGGATCCCAGACTCTGTAGTGACGATGGAGATATGTCTACACATTCCCACTAATTAGGTTAACACTTAGGGCATGTTGATTTGAATAAGGTAGAAGACCCAAGGACATAGCTCTAATTTTGTCCTATGTCCCTGCAAGCACAACGCACTACTTTGTGTGTTCTACCAAGAGCAAAGAATTGGCTGGGGAAATACACACAATGAGCCACACTTGTTTCAAGATTACAGCAGAAATCTTGTCTTGACCAGCTCTAGAAACTGGCATGTGTTAGTTTTGTCTTGGCTGTTATGCTCCACAGGATAATATCCATGACAGCCTGATCATATTTCTTTGGAAGAGTTCTAATAAAAGAGATCAGCTCCTTTTATTCAGTGTACTTCCTTTAGAATAGTATTTTTACAGCTGACTGTCTCTTAAATGCAATGAAAATTATACTTAGGATGTAAACCTTGTCATAGTGGGTACAGTAGAAAAGTTTCAGTAAGCAACTTTTTGGAATTGCTGAGGATGCTTAGGTCTCTCAGGATTGTAAATCTCAAAAAAAAGTAAAATGCAAAAATTTTCCCTTCTCTGGAAACATTAAAGTTAAATGTTCTAAAACAGATTTTCAGACTTACTCTCCTGCATGACAGGAACACTCTGAAGCTAGTTGGAAAAAGAGTAATTCTACCTTTGCATGCTCTGAATAAATTTATTATCCTTTCAAGTAAGAAAGACTGATTTTTACAGGGGAGTGTGGTGATAAGATATGGGGTATTGGCTTTAATATGAAAGAGGGAAGGTTTAGATTAGATATTGGGAAGAAATTATTTGCTGTGGGGGTGGTGAAGCACTGGAACAAGTTTCCCAGAGAAGCTGTGACTGCCTCATCCCTGAAAGCATCCAAGGCCAGGTTTGATGGGGCTTTAAGCAACCTGTCTAGTGGAAGGTGTCTCTGCACCAGGTTGGAATGCTACGTTCTTTAAGGTCTCTTCCAACCCAAATCAGTCCCTAATTATATGATTTATGGGTAGATACAAAGAATTTTTAAATTATAGACACTTGTTGAATCTTTCCTGTCATCTGCTTCAACATATTATACAGCTGATGCCAACAATCAAAAAAGTCAGAAGATCAAGAGCAACAAACTGAGAAGGAGTCAGACTGCATTAACAATCTGCCAGCAAACCACAGGGACATTGCTCTTGATTCAGGAGAGGAGGGAATGCACAGACCCTCCCTTGAACCGTCATCGTAGCAAATGCTGTGACATCCAGTACTGTTTGAAAGCTTTAACTTCATCTGTGATCAAAGTCTGGTAAAAAAAAATACCTCTTATTTTCTCCAGATACTTATTCCTGTTGTTTACTGCTGTCAGTGAGAGTAGGTACTGATGTGACTGCTTAGACAACAGACCACATAGCCCTTGCAGCTGTTCAGGTCTCTTCTGACAAATCAGGGGTATATGTAGGAGAATGAAAGGTATTTAACTCGAATGAAACTCTTTTTGAAAACTCCTGAGATTTTTATCAGGAAACCCTTAGATCCTGAAACAGCAGCCCAAGCACTTCTAGTAAACAAGAAAATACCAAGAGACTGTCAGCAACAAGAACATCGCCATTCTCTTTCTCAGCCTTCTGGCCATTGGTGGCATCACTCATCTGTCATGCCTCATTGCTAATTTTCATTCCAAGGGCCAAAAAAACAGGAAACACTGATACACAAAAAAACCAAGCTAATGATTTTGAAGTAGATCCCAGCAGCTGGATTTGCCTTGGAAGCAAATTTCTCCTCTTATTTGGTGGAGTAAGGCCAGCACAATCTGAAATTAGAGCTGGAATATTCTGAAAGGAGGTAGAAATATCAAAACGTATTCTGGTAAGATATACATCTAATGAATCTATAGCAACTAATGACCTAGGCTTATACTTTGGGGTGCTTCCTCTTTCTAGAAAATCTTTAAGAAAACCTGAGAGAAAACAAACTGAGAGAATCTCTACACAGCAAAAACAAACCCATAAACAATATCAGTTGAGTTTTAATGGTTTTGAGTGGCACTTACTGTGAATTTTTCCTATCAAAGCTAATTCTAGTAATTAATACATCTTATCACATCACACAGTCAGAGCCCTACATCTGTGCATGCAGCCACTGTTCAGCTTTATGGTTCCTGTGTATAATCAGCCTCAGTCTGATTCAGTTAACAGTAGCGCAAATCAAGATTCATTCCAGAGCATCTAGAAATCCTCAAAACTGCTGTATTGACCTTCTACCAGTCTTCCTTGAAACTGTCCTGTAGTTTGCTAGATATTTTGACAGTGGATGGATACAGAGCTGGACTGCCTTTTAAGGCAATGGAGAGAAAATATTTAAAGAGCAGGATCTCCTTCATTTTTAAGTCAACTTTTGAAAAGAGGCCAGTTTTGTTGCCTGCCAAGAGGTATTTCTTTCTCCCACTGATCTCAAAAGCAGTCAAGGTAACTACATCATGCGCAGCTCTCTACACAGCAAAGCCCCAAAGTCAGATGAGATAGGTAACCATTTTAATAAGCCACCATTACCTAGCACGTAGATCGAGTACATCTGCATCTTTCTGATGTCTCCCATTTTAGGGCTATTCAGCTATTCATATGTAAATTCTTTGGGTCACAGAGCTACCTTTGCCTGCAGTGTCTGACACTGGGATCCTGTACAACATTAGGACACTGTACCGCAATGACACAAGAATAGTAATAAATTATTTAAGTGTCACTGATGTGAAACCAGATGGACATTAACAGCATAGTCTGTAGGATCATAATGGGAAACAAAATAAGACATAGAGTCAATAATTCAGAATTACATTATTTCCCTTACTTTTAACACAAAAACATAACCACTTTCCTCCAATTCATGTTCCCCCCTCCCAAAAAGAAGAGGATTCTTGATCTACAGTAACCTAGTAATACAAGCAGATAGCACTTGCATAGCACTTTTCCACTCCAAGTCATTTTGCAGATGTTACTAACTTAGTTAATATTCTCCTGAGATGGAGGTGCAGAAGGTAACATTGTCAGTACTAAGATGCTCAAGTAATAAATTTTAGGCTGTATTAAATTTTCTGCTTTCAGCTCTAAGGAGTTTATAAATAAAAAACATCCCAGTTCATGTCACAGGTATTTTGAGTATCTCTGATATTTGAGTGAGAAATTCTCAAAAGGAAGACTTTTAAATCATTACATTCTTTATCATATTAAATGTATGAACTTTCTATTCCCTAGTCATCACCTTTATCCTCCCAAGATGTCTTGACAAAAGTCCTGTAAACCCTTTAATGAGAAATATTCCTAGCAAATTCAATGGGACTTTTCTAACATGTGAAACACAGGAAAGATTATGACAGAACACCAAGGCCAGTAGAAACCCTCTCAGCCATGTATCTGATTTGAGAGAAAGATTTTTCTTCCACAAAACAGCCTTATTCTGTTTCGGGGAATATTTTGATATCTGTTGTCGAACATTTAAGCCAAATTTTTTCTCAATACAGCAAGCTTATAAAAAGTTCACCTGGGAAGCCGACACATAGATGGTGGCACTGCCTTGTCTTTAAGCAGTGTTGCACCACTTAATGACAACCACAGCATCAGTGAAGTGCAGCAGATTTCTAACTACAGCAAATGGTAAGCGTATACATTTTGATGAGAATTAGAGACATATTTTCTCAAAACATGACCTTTGTCGTTTTCTCTTTCACAGCTGAAAGATGCTAAAATGCCACCTAAAATCGTTATTTGCCTTACGGTTTTAATAAATCCTTACAAAGAAATTAAGCAGCCTACACACTGACTCATGACCAGCTTTTTCCATTTATTTATTAACAGATGCCAAACGGTGTTAAATAGAGAGTGTTCTTCCTTCTCTCAGCATAATATTCCTTATGCAAGAATTCTGTGTTTTATAGGAGATGCTTCTTATGGAATAAATCCCACAATGATACAAAGAAAAAAAAACCCCGAAGCCTAAACACTATGCAGTAATAAGATTTTAATGGAGGTTATAAAGCTTGTGTGCACTCAACAGAGAAATTACTAAAGATTGATTTGGATAAATTCTGGCATGAGTTTTAAAACAAAGAAAGAATCGTTTAGTGTGTCCTTGATAGTAACTATAGACTATACCATTCTTGGCCAAACAGGCTTCAGTTTGTCAACACAAATCAGAGTTGGAAGTAAGATTGTAACAAAAAATATTTAACTCAAAAAATCCCATTCCAAGTGGTAAAAAGGCAAGAGATTAAAGAAATAGAGGCCATATCCATGAGGAAGAATCTTTTTTCTCTTTTACAAAGTGTCTGATAGATATTTAGAGTGATGTGGAAGAGAAAGACCAGGAATATTAAACTATCTGCATGGTCGTTTTCCATATCAGGAAGCTTACAGAAAAACTGCCAAACTATTTCATCCAGCCCACAGTCTGCAGAGCCAGCCAAAATATAAAACATCACCTTCATTAAGAATTCACAGGCTTAAGAGACACATTACTCTTACTTTTCTTCTTTTTTTTTTTTTTTTGCTTAAATATGAATTTACAGTTATTGTTGAAAATGTTTTGGAAATTGTCTTCAACACTTTCTTTCACCAAATATCATTTGTGATAAATGATAGTGATATAATGAAGTTTCTATATTTTTCATTTATTTCTCAGAGGCTTTAGGGAAAGTGAAAATCTTAGATAATTTGGAAAACTCTTAAGAAGAAAAAAAGTAGTTCTCAAAAACCTTTTCTCAGAACAAAGGGTCAGTTTCTAAGAGAAATTCTATTGGGTTTACATGGTCAGGTTTTGGTAGCAGGGGAGCTGCAGGGATGGCTTCTCTGAGAAGCTGCTGGAAGCTTCCTCCATGTCTGGCAGAGGCAATCCCAGGAGGCTCCAAGGTGGACGTGACACTGGCCAAGGCTGGGCCAATTAGAAAAGATGATAACACCTCTATGATAACATATTTAAGAAGAAAAAAAAAATTATTGTGAAGATGTAATTGGGGACAGAGAAGATAAGGGTAAGAATACTTGAGAGGAACAACCCTGCAGACCCCTAGGTCCTTGGAGAAGGAGGAGGAAGAGGTGCTCCAGGTGCCAGAGCTGAGATTCCCCTGCAGCCTGTGATGAAAACCGTGGTGAGGCAGCTGTGCCCCTGCAGCCCATGGAGGTCCACACGGATGCAGAGATCCACCTGCAGCCCCTGGAGGAGACCCACACTGGAGCAGATGGATGCCTGAGAGGAGGCTGTGAACCCATGGAAGGCCCATGGTGGAGCAGGCTCCTGACAGGGGCCTGCAGACCCATGGAGAGAGGAGCCCGTGCTGCAGCAGGTTNGCCCATGCTAGAGCAGGTTTCCTGGTAGGACTTGTGACCCTGTGGGGGACCCACACTGGAGCAGCCTGTCCTTGAAGGACTGCACCCCATGGAAGAGTTGCCTGAGGGAGGGACCCATGATAAACCACGGGCAGGACTCCTCTCCCTGAACAGAGACATAATGACCATAACCCTCTTTCCCCATCTCCCTGTCCTGCTGAGAGGGAAGAGCTAGACCTGGGAAGGAGAGAGGGGTGGGGAGAAGGTCTTTTTAAGGTCTTATAAAGTCTTACTTCCCATTATCCTGCTCTAATTTTATTAGTAATAAATTCAATTAATATTCTATGATTCGAGTCTGTTTTGCCCACAACAGTATTTGGTGAGTGATCTCTCTCTGTCCTTAACTCATGAACTTTTCACTAAATTTTCTCTCCTCTGTCCAGCTGTGGTGGGGAGTGATGGAGAGGCTTTGGTGGGTATCTGCCCTCCAGCCAGGGTCAACACATTACAATGCAACTGGATAATTTCCTGTATATAAAAAAATTTTGCCAGTCGTTAGAATCAAAAGTATTTTTAAGAAACATCTTTTCCCCTTCCATACAGTGAACCCCTATTTTCAGTTCATTATTTGTGTAAATAACTCTGGCCTACTTTTACCAAGACACTTTGGAAAGTATTTCCTCAATTCCTTAAAACAACCCCTGGAAAAGAAACCACTCACTTGGCATCCAGGAACTTAAAGTTTCTTCTGGATAGGAAATTGTTCTTTGTTTTATGATGTTCAAGATCTTTTCAGGAAAAATGTGTATGTGTTTATGTGTCTCTTACTGGTATTGAAATATTTTTTTGGCACAAGGAGTCAAACTCCTCCCCACACCCCACTCATTTCTTTGAATCTGCGTTGCTTGTTCCAGCTCTGTAGACAATGACGGTGTCTTCAGATTATTTGTGGGGATGTATCCAGCCACACAGATTTTCAACCAGATACTGAGGAGATGGGCCAATTCAGTCATGTTTGCATGGTGCTAAAGTGAATCTACAATATCTCCTAATGCAAGTTGCATCTCTCTTTGTCTTACGTCCCACACAGACACAACCCCCACACCCCCCGCACACACCCCAGCATGGTCTGCTTGCTCTGCTGATCAGCCAGCCCTCCTGACATCTAAATAAATCCTTGTGACATGCTGTATTGAGCCTCTGCCCTTGCCAGACAGGGATTTACCTGAAGGAAGCAAAAAAAAAGAATACGTATGTGTCTCACATGCAAACACTGTCTTGTTTCACATGCTGTGAGCACAGAGCAGAAGGAATATCAGGTGTAAAACACCATGCATTCAGCTCAGGGTCCTGCATTGCTGTACTGATGGGTACAAAAAACTGCAAGACAGAAAGGATTTAGAACCAATCCCAGGCTCATGTGGAGCACAGCTTCACCAGCCCTCAACAATGCTCCTGCTGTGTCCAGCCCACAGTGTACACTTAAAGGAGGTGTTATTCTGGTTGGACAGCCTGTCCATTCCCTCCAGCCACACCCTTACAAGGCCCTTGCTTCAGGAGAGATCATGTTTGACACAGGTAAGACATCTCTAAACAGCCAGCATTAACTGTCCTTGTACAAATGGTGTGTTGGCTCTGTCTGGGATGATGTTAACTTTCATGTTGGAGAGTATTGGTATGTGGTTAAGCTATTAAATACGCAGAAAATAAAGATATTAAATGCATACATCTGAAATCTAGCTGGAGATGTCACTGTGAGGATCTGTGCAAGAGAATCCCTTTGCCATCTGGTCAGCTACCAACTGTCCTGAAGCTTCAGGAGATTTGATCGCCCGTGTGAGTGTTACCTAAGCCAAGATCTGAAAAAATGAGGATTTTCTCTCTAACAAACACTCTGCCATGATTTTCTCTGAAACAAAAGGCAATTTGCATCAAAATCCCTGCCACTCAAAGAAGAACCCTCCCTCTCTGTTTTATACTAGGTCTCACTGTCTTGTCTTTTCAAATTTATAATTAATGGTGTGTCTTCTTCTGGAGTGATTAAAGCCAGACCATACAGATGTCCTAGGTTACAATTTAAGATGTCACCAAAAGCATGTATTCTATTATCTTCACAACCTGTTAAAGCAGGTGGGGCAGTGCTCGTTGTCTCCTACCATGACCCATCCCTGATAACTCCCTCCAGTGGCTATCTCTGTTTAATGGGCCATCAAGGACCCACCGCATGACCCAGAATTACATCACCCCATTGTGAGATGCTCCGCCCAGGGGGAGGAGCCAGGCATTCCCACCTGGATGTAATCTGGGGTTTGGAGCAGCACAAGTGGCCCTTATCTACGGGACTCTGGAAAACAAGAGCTGCCACTGGACCTTCAGGTGAAGACCAGATCTTTTACAGGACCACTTCATCTGGACTGCTACCACCACCCTGACTAACATGGTGTCAGGTTGTATCCTGACTCTGTCAGTGTTCTTGTACTATTGCATTTATTTTAATTCTCCTATAAAATTATAATTCTGACTTGTGATCTCCCACTGGTCTGTTTTCAAACTAGTACAACAGGACTATCAAATAAAGGGGGAGGAGAGGCTCAGAAGCTGGGGCTACAATAATACACTAAAACCAGTGACAGAAAAAATGTGTGAGAGAAGAAAAACGTGACTGCGGTGGGGGAGGTCTGTGATCAAGTCAGGAGGACAAGTCTACAGCTTTGATCAGACTCAGAATCAAGGAGCCACCTGGAAAATACCTCTAAGAGAGACTGACAGGGAAGACTGTGTTTAAAGGTGCTCCCAGAAGAAATGGGACATTCTCCGCTGAGGTTCCTCACTACTCATAAATACAAGGGTTAACAGCCCACTCCCAAACCTGGCCCTAAGCCCACACAGCCAAACCCCAACAAAGGAGCATGCCCTCAGGGCCCCCAAAATAACAGTAAATCCCAAAAGCCAAAAAAAGGCCTTCTAGCCAAGGTGCTTGGAAACTCCACCTTATATCATTAATATTTCCTGAGTAAAAAGCATTTTATCTTTTGTTCCTCATCTACTTACAAGCCACTACCAAAGGCAAAATAAATAATGATATTAATTATTCTCTGTTGCACAATCATTTACCAAGAATAACTCTTGCCACCTTTTATATCCAGTAATTTATTATAAAATCTCTCTGCAACCACAATTTTCTGTGTTATTCAGCTGCTTGGAGGTTTGCTGTAAAGATGTAAAATAATAGGTGTCCTGCCATTTGAGACAATTCACTACAGAGAGACAAGCCTATATTACCACTCCCCCTTGAAACAGTAATAAAAAATCAATTTCCGATTTCAATATTACTAATTCTGTCAAGGATTCTTCCTTTCTCATGTTTGTGTAACTTCTACAAAAGCTAATAAGAGTTTTTCATATAATTCAGAGCAGGCTCTTCTTCCCAAATCCTGTAACTTAGACTACTTTTTTCCCTAACTGATCACCAGTGGCAGAGAACCTGAAATATAAAAATAGCTACTGGTTTATCTAGACTCAATGTCCAGGCAGATTTTTTTCTCACTTTTATCTCAAGATAAATAAATAAAATTCTGTAGAAAATCCAACAAGTGTTAGGACATACATCATTTAAAATACTGAAAATACCTCTGGTATTTAATCCATGATAATTTAATATATAATAATTGCACATTGCTGTCATGACAGGGTCAAAAAACAGAAGTTGCTTCACATGATTCTAGATCTGTGACTGTTTAACTGATACTTGAAATACTTGAATTTTAAAAAGTAGGGTTTAGTGTGAATGTTTTTTATGTGCTGAATGTAAAAGCATTACACCAGACGTGCGTAAAAAAACATTATTGCAGATTTATGGACTATTATAGCCTGTAATAAATACATAACCCTGCAGGGTAATTTCTTATATGTTTAAGAGACATAAAAAGACGATGAGTAGAGGCAATGTGCAGTGTTGGGGTTTTGGCTCTGCATGCAAATAGTAGCATTGAATTAGGCTGGAGGGAGCCCAGGTGATCGGTGCTTTTCCTCAAACAGCCCTGTTCCATCATCCCTTGGGCTTTGGCCACCATGCTCCCTGCACAGATGCCTGGTGCCACTGCCACCATACCCAGGGAACACGGAGAGCTACTTGCACCCATCCTCTGGTGGGTCACCAGCTGCTGGATGGCAGGAAAGTGAGGTATTTACTGAGTTATTTTTTACTTCTTTATTTATTTCTTTAATAATTTTTCCTCTCCACACATCTGTTCCCTACCCTATACAGGGCACTAATAAGTAAACAATTTCAGGAATTATTTCCAAAAGCCAGCATTGCTAGAGAGGGTGATATTAAAAAAGAAGTACTCAAAACATTGAAACATTACGTGAGTCTCTCTCTGTCTTTGAAGTTATGCAACCAATACCATCCTGTGGCCAAGCACTGAACCTGAAGAAGAGCTGGGGTGAAAATCCACTTAGTTACACCAGGTCATTCATGCCCCATTCTCCAACTAGGCTGCTGTTTGTTGAAGTGGAACAAATATTAGGACTATCAGTCTAAATGTCTTCGACTTTTCATCAAAATCTATGTCTAGTGAAGATTTTGATGTCCTCCTGTGTGAGGGCAGCTGAAGAGGATCATACATCTTCAGAGGTGAGGAAAGCCTATGTTTGGGCAGAAACACCATCCATATGCACTCCCAAAAATTCTCAGTCCAGCTGGGCTTGCTTGCTTCTTATGTATGTTCACTGTATCTGTGGACAATCACCATCTTGTCTGATAATGTACTGCAGACTTTTGAAACATTTTTGATAACTTATTCAGAGGAATGTTGAGAAGTCAGTAGGTTCCCCTGATGCATTTCAACTCTGTCAACTGATATTCAAACTTGCTCAGCACGAGGAGCAGAGCCTTGAATTAAAATGGTGAGTTGGAAGTAAAATAAGGAGAAAAAAATGTGAAGTAGAGAAAAGAAAGAGAAAAAGCAAAAGGAGAAACAAAAGTAAAATTAAGAGAAACAAATGCTGTCAAGAAGAGCAAGAGTATTTGCTATGCTGTTGCTTCTGTTACATTATCTGCTGGTTTAAATTTAATGGGTTAGGGGGGATCTTATTGATTGTGTAGAAATAGCTGGTGGGGTGTGTAGAGAGGATGGAGCTGAATTTTTCTTAACGGTACCCTGTGACAAGGCAAGTGCAAATGGGCACAAATTAAAATACAGAATATTTAATTTAGGCTAAAACCCCCTCTCTTTTTCCTGTGAGGATGGTCATGCAATGGAACAGATTGCCCTGAGAGGTTGTGAAGTTTCTATCCTTGGAAATATTCATAACCTGACTAGTTACAGCCCTGAGCTATGTACTCCACAGGACCCTGGCTTTGCATGCAAGGGTTAGACTTCCTACCTCAATCCCATTCTGTAATTCCATCACCAAACCAAAAGAAAGGAGAAAATCAACATTATCTAGAAATAACAGGGTTACAGCCACAAAAATCTTGCAATAAAAATGTGAAATAGGAAGCTGATATTGTTGGTCCAACCAGACTGGAGCTGGGTTAGCTCTGAGACTCACAGAAGTAATTTTTGAGCACAAGTTGCCTTTAAATGTACAAGATTTTATGTAAATAAATATTTCTTTCAAAATCTGGGGATAATATTCAGACAACAAGGAGCTTACCCCAGCACTGGGAAAAATCTGGATGAGCCCATAGTGTATCCAATGGGAATTTTTACTGACAGTATACATATTGAAAGTTTAATTGAGGACTTGAGATTTTGAGTTCTTTTTTAGTAGGGATCACTCAGAACAAAAGAACTGGGAAGGATCTCTTCTTGCTGGAGACTTTCACGTATATATTTGGCAGGTAAATTTAATCTGAATTACACTTTTATATTACTGTCTTTTTCCTTTCCATGTCCTCTTCAGCTAAAATTGCTAAATGTTTTTCTTCTGTTTCTGAAGGGAAACTGCCATTCAATCACTAAGTTACAGGATCATTTTTGAAGAGTTACATGAATATTGTTTGGCTGTCTTCGCATGTTTTAAATCTGGATGTTCTTTAGAGCAGAAGAGACAGAATTAAATTTTCATTTAAAAACAGCTTAGGCAAAGTAGGAGTTGTAGGGCTGCAGTATTATACAAATCACACAGCAGCACATGCTGTGTAAGAAATCCTGTATGAGATCCCCCTTCCATCTGCAGTGCAAAACAAATCATACAGAACCATGGTGAAGTGTTGCTGTTTTTAAGGGCTAATCACTGAGATAGCAGTACCTTGTAGAGCCAAGGTTAACCCAGTGTATGTACAAGGTAAACATAACAGTCTGACTCTCACTCCACTTACAGCAGCTTTAAGCAAGCATGAACTGGTAGTTATTCCCCAGTTGGTCTGGTGAAGGCTTCCTATCTTCACTGTCCCACTAAACACAGCACCAGAAAGTAAAGGTGGGAAAGCAAGGGACAGCTCTTGGTTCAGCTTCCTCTGATTTTGTTCCTCTGTAAACCCAGCCTTTTCTTTTCCTAAGGCTGCTTAGGAAGGGCTAGTTAGGTTATTTCATTGCAAGGTGGGATGTTGCATATGCCACATGCCTTCATGCCAAAACCACAAATGTTTTCTCAACTTCTGCAGACTGAACTACAGAAACAAGCAGAAAATACCAGACCACGCTTGTGAATGTAAATACAGATGTCACCAGGCATCTAAATAATCCCACTGTGCCATCAGCTTTGAAATCTGTTTATCAACACTGTGCCTTAAGTTTTTCTCAAATGCCTTATTAACATACATACAGCCAGCATGGCAAATCAATCTCAGCACAAAAACAGTTACTCCCCAGAGGACGATAGAAATTAAAATAAGCTACCCATGTCTTTAACCACAGTATCACATTGAGGAAATTATTTTGAGGAAGCCAACATCATTTTGATTAAAAAGTCTCATCAGATGCTTCATCTTCACTGGTTTCTTCAATGACATTTTAGGACAGGTTTTGCTGATTCATTCTAGCTACTTCATTGAAATAAGGTCTTTCTAGCTGTATTTTTCTTTCAAGCTACATTGTGCGAGTTAATTAAGCATATTGCTGTCTCTTGATAGAGAATATTATTGAATTTTACAGGAAAAAATCAAAGTCTAGCAGAATTTTGAAAACAGTATAAGATATTAGAACCTGAAATTTTTCCTGGTCTTTGGTATTTTTTGCAATTGGTCAGCAAACTGTATAATTACCTCATGGCTTGCACTTGTTATCCATGATTCCTTTAATAATGTTTCTTCTATTTTCAGAATTAATTCGGAAGCATCAGGGAAACAAACTGGATTTTATATTAAAGTCCTTTAAAGGCACAAGAAAGTTAAATCTATTCAGAAATAAAAAATAAGAACATCCCTGAATTCTTAACCAAAACTTAAAGAGATTTTAGCCAGATCTAGGAAAATTAAAAGAAAGTAGTCTGTGCTCCCAATAGTGAAAATCAGTGTCAATGTGAAGATCAGGTAGAGAAAGAGTTACATGAAGGACTGTTTGAAATTAGTCCTTTGTGCACAAGTGAGTAAAAATGAGTGTGGGTGGAAGATGAAGAAGGGAATCGTGGGGTCAGAAACCAGGAAGGAAACAATGTAGGATAGAGAGACATCAGCCAGCTTCAGCAATTTTGGTGGGCAGACCCTGTCTGGACACCAGGTGCCCACCAAAGGCACTTCTGTTACTCCCTTCCTCAACTAGATGGGGGAGAGAAAATACAAAGAAAGGTTCCTGGGTCATCAGGAGGAGATCACTTATCAATTACTGTCATAGGAAAACCAGAGTTGACTCCCTATTTTCCCTACTTTCTATTTTCTCTAATTCCTCCCCCTCAATGGCATAGGGGAACAAGGAGAGGGGGCTGCAGTCAGTACATCACACATTGTCTCTGCTGCTCCTTTCTCATCAGTGGAAAGACTCCTCACACTCCTCCCCTATTGCAGAGTTGTGTCCCTCCCACAGGAGACAGTCCTCCACCAATTTCTCCCACGTGAGTCCTTCCCACAGGCTGCAGTTCCTCACAAACTGTTCCAGTGTGGATCCCTTCCATGGGGTGCAGTCCTTCAGGAACAGGCTGCTCCAGTGTGGGTTCCCCACAGGGTCAAAAGTCCTCCCAGCAAATCTGCTCTAATGTGACTCCTCTCTCCATGCAGGAACAAGCCTTGCCAAAAGCCTGCTCCAGTGCTGGCTCACTATAGGGTCACAGCCTCCTTTGGGCATCCACCTGCTCCAGCATGGGATCCTCCACAGGCTGCAGGGGCACAGCTGCCTCGCTATGGTCTGCACCATGGGCTGCAGGGGAATCCTTGCTCTGGCACCTGGAGTAGCTGCACTCCATCCTCCTGCACTGACCATGGGGTCTGCAGGGCTGTTCCTCTCACGTGTTCTAGCTACCTTTCGCCCTTCTGCACTACTACCATTGTTGCTGGGCTCAGCCTCAGCCAGCAGCAGTTCTGTCTTGGAGCCAGCTGGCATTGGCTCCACTGGACATGGGGGAAGCTTTTAGCAGTTTCTCAGACACTACATCTGTAGCTCCCCCTCTACCAAAATCTTGCCACACAAATCCAGTCCAGCAACACAAGTAGATAGGAGTGAGCAGTGAGGAAGTCAGAGATGTCATGCACATTGGGGTGTAGTGGAAGGAAAGAGACAACACCTGGATCCAGAAGTGGGAAAGGTAATAAAAAGGTTTGCAAAAGATGAAAAAAAGATAGTTCATCTAAGCGCATGTAGAAGCAAATGTCAGATGAAAATTCATCATTCTCTCAGAAGCACATTACTGTAGCTGACATCAAAATTCACAGGCTTCTGTTTTCTGAGGCAGAACCAGCAGATTATCATTTGGCTACTGGGAAGAATATTATATGCTATCCTCCATCCTACTCTTTTACAACATATGCCAAGAGAAATTAAAGCTATTTGGAAATTAAAGATAAGTTCCATGGGGGAAAGAGGCAATCAATGTGTAGTGTGCCTAACTGGCTGTAAAATTATACACAACAACTAACATGGAGCATGGCAGTCACAGCAGAAAATATTTCAGAAAAAGTCACTTGCAGGTTTGACCAGGTCCAGGCGTGGCAAGAACATACCAGATACACAACATGGCATATTGTTTGAAGTGTGCATGTCACAGAATCATGGAATTGCAGAATGGGTTGGGTAGGAAGGGACCTTTAAAGATCATCTAGTTCCAACCCCACCTCCCGTGGGCAGGGACGCCTTCCACTAGACCAGGTTGCTCCAAGTCCCATCCAACTTGACCTTGAACACTTCCAGGGATGGAGCATCCACCACTTCTCTGGGCAGCTTGTGCCTCACTACCCCTGAGTAGAGACTGTAATCTAAATGTCTGCTCTTTTACTTTAAAACCATTCGTACTTTTTCTATCGCTACATGCCCTTGTAAAAAGCCCTTCTTCATATTTCTTGTATGTGTGTGTCTGTCTGCAAATTTGCACCAGGCAGACCTAGAAATGCTTATGTAGGTGTCGCAAAGGCAGCACGGTGCAGTAGAATGTACTCCACACATGAAGGAAGCCACAGCCATCTTGGTTTCGAGATAAAGAAATTGCATACCACTTGCTGTTGGGGGAGCACTAAGTTGGTATTGTGCCATGTTGCTGCTTGCCAGTCTGCAAACCTGAACTTTCATTTTCTCCCTACTGAAAGACCTGTCTTTATGCTGTCTTGACTACAGACTTTACTCAGTAATAATCTCTACAGACATTATTATAATCCTCTGTAGTCTTCTATTCAAGACATATAAAAATATAATTTTCTTTTCTTTTTATTTATATTTTTATTAAAATATAAGTATAGTGAATTGTAATAATTTATTTTTCAGGTAATGGGGACTTATAAAGGAGAAATGCAACTGCACAAAACACTTGAATGAGTGTCTGATAATTGACAAGATGAGCACTGCATGTTTTTGCTTTCTCTGAGGTCTTTGACAAGCAACATATATCACTTTATGTCACTGCTAAATCATATAGGAAGCCTACAGTATTGAAACAAATATATTATCCTTTAGAACATTAATAAAAATCTAAGATCTTAATATTTCTAGAATTAATAATTACAGTCAGAGTGGGATGATCAGCTGGATCTTTTATGCAAATCTGATTAAATGAACAGTGTGGGGTTCTTGGTGATTTTGTTCTCTTTGAAAAAATGAGCAGGGTTCAGTTGGTTGCTCTATAGCACCTCATAGTCTGCGCTCCCCTCCCACTACCAATATATGTATCGCCTCATATACTTATTCAACACTGACTTTTCATATTTTCCTTTCTTTAATTCTGTTGCTATGGAAATCTTCCCCCATAGTGTCTGCATTGACTCAAAAGTGCTGAAAGCCTTTGAACACGCAGCACTCTTCTGCATCTTCAGGACAGTTTGGAATAATGCTAAACTAGTGCAAGTGAAAATTGTGTTTATAAAGAAGTTCTTTCTGCTTTTCTGCTCCTTTCAATGTTTGCATGTCTATTTTAGGAAAAAATAAACAAGCACTGTGCATATAACCCTTCTCATGCCAAAGCTTCCCAAGGAACTTAACAAATGACACACAGTCTGCAAAGATTACTTGTCAAGTCATGGAGCACAAGTGCCCCTGGAGAGCAATTGACAACCTCCCTGTAATGCCAGCTTGTTATTCTTTGTCTCTTACAGAAATGAAAAATAACATTTCAAAAGTCAGCACCCAGTTACTCTTACTGTATTCAAACAGGCCTTGACAAGCTTCCTGAACATCCTGCAAAGGACTGTGCATCTCCTGAAGGGCACAAAGGGAGACACGGGAAGTCCCCATGTCATGGGAGAGGCAGAGCCTCCTTCAGTCTCCACTCCGCTAACCTGACATAGCGGGAGACTTAATTCCATCCAACTGACATGAGCAAAGGAGATCAGTGGAGTTTTGTCCCTCAGAATAATATAACTTCAGGTATAAAAATGTGGAAAAAAACCTGAATAGCTATTTCTAGTACATGTTAAAGGATGTCTAAATGGAAGAATCGGTAAACATGATCAGATAACCTTACTTCAAGTAAAATGGATTTTTTTCCACCTGGAACTCAAGCACCAGTTCATCAGTTATTACTATAAAGAGCTTTCACAGTCTTACTCTTATGATAACACACTCTCCTCCTTTCCTCATTCAATCACAGTGTCTTTTACCAGAACACCTTTAAGTATAGAAATTCTAAATTTATAAATGCCTTAAAGATTTGATTAATTATGCAATCTGACAAGCTGTTAAGTTAGTTCCCATTGGACTACTTGTGCTCTTCACCTGTTTGGTGTCCTTTTTTGGATCAATGGTCTGACATCTAGTTTGCCACTCACCTTCATCAGAAATGAAATAACATAATAGAACATAACATAACTTTACATATAAATAACTCAATCAACCTAAAAATTTTCCTGATGAAAATGCAAAGAAAAATGCTTCATAAATGCTGTAATGACTAGAGCGGGGCTTAGAACTACTACCATTTTCAACCCATCCACTTGAAGCCTCCCTATAGTATGAACCATTTGTGTTTCTGTATGAAATTGGAAATTCTGAGATCATCAAGTCCAACCTTTGACCAAATACCTCCATGTCTACTAAACCATATGACAAAGTGCCAGGTCCACTTGTTTTTTGAAGACTTCCAGGGATGACGACTCCACCATTTCCCTGGGAAATCTGTTCAAGTGATTAACCACTCTGTCAATGAAGAATTTTTCTCTAATATCCAATCCAAACCTCCACTGGTGCAACTTCAGTCTGTTTCCTCTTGTCCTATTTCTAGTTACCTCACCACAAGCTCCTTTCAGGTTGTTGTAGAGAGCAATAAGGTCTCCTCTGAGACTTGTCTTTAATCCTTTACCTGTGCCATTTTTTGATGTGTCCCCTCAGTGCCATGCATTTATGATTGTAACAGTGAACTGGGGAAGGATCCCTGCTGGTATGGTCACATATGGTACCAATGAGGAGAGCACCAGCAGAAGACCCAGTCCATAACTTTTCCTAAATTCAGTATCACATTATTTCTTTAATAATGAGAAGACAGAATAGCTCAGTGCAAGCGGAACAAACTGTGTTCTGTGCCTATTACACTCATTTTATTATCTCCTTGATCATTTTGAAGTAATCTGCGGATAATTCAAATCCCTTTACTGATTTGAGCAGAATGTGTGGAGATGCACTACAGAGCAAGGCAGTTAATGTCCCTTTGTACATATTTTACCATAATCATGCCTGGAATACCACATTCAGTTCTGGAGAGCTCTGAGGGCCAGCAATGAGATATTGAGGGCAATAGGCAGAAGTCATCCTTGGTGGGGAAAATGGATGACTGGAGGCATATTCCAATTGATGTTTTATCCAGTTATTTCTCTTCCTTTATAGTATTCCAGGAATGAGCAGATTCCATTACCAGGGAGGTGGCAAGAGATGTGTCTCAATTACAAGGCGTCTTTCTCAGGAATGTGATAAAAATGAGGTAGCAATCAGCAGAACATATCAAATTTCCCTAATTTATTAGAAGACCTGTATTCTAGATACTCAAAATACTCAAAATTACATAAGAAATAACTTTCTTGATAAATAAAACAAGTTTTCTTTTTTCATTTCTTCTCATGTTTCAGGAATGATGACTATTTACAGCTTTTACAGAAGGATGTTCGTTACTTCCATATATCTCAGCATGAAACATGGAAAAGTTTCATTGATCTTGAGAAGGTGGCTTCAAAGAAAGCTGATTGAATTCCCTTTGCTCTAATAAGACCTGATCCTGCATTTCTGAAGTGAAGGGAGTTTTGTGAAAACCCTAATGGGGACAGGGTCTGTCCTTTTGACAACACTGTTAAATTCAATCTAGGTGAGAAAACAGAGTTTTGTGAAAACCCTAATGGGGACAGGGTCTGTCCTTTTGACAACACTGTTAAATTCAATCTAGGTGAGAAAACATCAAAGTTTATTATTGCAAAGTGTAGATATTTTCTTACTATGATGGAAAACCATTTTCTTTTCTCTTTCATAGAATTTCTTTGCAAACAGAACATTCAATTTAACTTTTCAATCCATAAGCAACTAAATACTGTACTGCCAGTTCTCAATGGGATAGTTCAGAATTGGTGATTGACTACATAGCTATAAATTTAAAAAGATTAATTCACTGGTGACCTAAATACCAACACAGTGGCAAACTGAAAAGTGTTCCTAGGCAACAAGGACCTATCGACACAATGAAAATTCCTCCTTCGGAAATTGCTGCGTGAAGCGAAGCAGTAAAGAATATGTATAAGATTTGAAGGAGGGTAAGAAAAAGACGAGCAAGAAACACCCTTATCTTTTAAAAAATCATTATGTGTATTCATATGATTCTGGGTTTGGGGTTTTTTTCAGATATGGGAGGCCTCCAGGTAATCTAAAAAGGAGGTGTTGCCACATGTGATTAAGGAAAAAAGAAGTATCATCAGGAGAAGAGAACTGCTTCAAGTGATAGGCAAAAGCAATACTGCATCAGAAATGTGATCCTTCTCACAGAAAATTCATGCTCCCCTTGAGTTATTTAAGACCACACAGCAGTTTCCCAGGGGCAGAAAGTTCTTGTAGAAAAAATCCTTTTAATTATTGCATTAGTGTTGCACTCCCTGGCATAGACATGCCGGTAGCTGACTGAACACTTACTGTGCAGAGTCATGGAAGCATCATGGGAGGACAAAACTAGCCTATTATGAGCAGCAAAACACTTTTTATTTCTATAATATACCAGTCCTGAGCCCTCAGGGTGACTGACAAAATGAGTCTCCCATCTCCTTCAAAAATACTTGGAAATTGAAATATGTAATTTGTCTGGCTGCTAAAATTCATGTATAGAGAGACACAGCTTTTCTGTCGAGTTAAAAGATAGACCTGCTCACTGTGCCACCTTTCTGTACCTCATAGGAAGCAATAACTGCATCCCTCCCCCACTTACTAACACCATGTCCTATTTGAAAGGTATCAGATTGCTGTTTCTTCCCATCTCAGGCGTTATCATAACAAAGTTAAATTTAGAACTATTGTTCTCAGTCTCTGCTTGATATGAAATGTCCTGCTCCTTGCTCATGTCTGAAGAGCTTGTGTCTTAAAAGTTTGTGTGTTCTTCCACCTCTCTTAGTTCCCTACCTCCCATGCCTTATGACAGGATCAATGCACACTTCCCGCCACAACTCTTTGGCTTCAGAATGCTTTCTCAAAGGCCTGTCAAACTGAGTCATCTTCCTTTCCAGACCTAATGCACTGAACTCTGGATGACGCAGTGCCTAAGCTTTATGCTTTAACGATCTCTACTCACACTGTCTTTCCTAAAGGGAGAGTCTTTCAGTAGAAATCGATGGAGTAAGATCCTCTCTAGATTTGGCAGTTGGAATCATGGAGTGGGTGCCATTGGACAGAACCTCGAAGTTCATCTAGTGCTGTGGACAGGGACACCTTCTGCTAGACCAGGTTACTCATAGCCTCGTCCAACTTGATCTTGAACATGTCTATGGCAATCCAAAGCTTTTCTAGGCAGCCAGTTCTGGTGTCTCACCATCCTTCTCATAAAATAATCTTCCTTATGTCCAGTCTAAATCTACCTTCTTTCAGTTTAAAACCAACACCCCTTGTCCTGTCACTACAGGCTTTGGTAAAAGGCTTCTATTCCTGTCACTACAGGCTTTGGTAAAAGGCTTCTATCTTTCTTATAAGCTCCCTTTATATATTCGAAGTTCAAATTCTTGAAATAGCCTATACTAGCAGATACTTTACACTAAAATGGTGCCAAGGAATGCACTTGGGCATTCAAACAAGATGCTCCTTTGACCAGTAGCATGCTTGGGTTGGTGTTGGGACCCAGCATGGCTCTTGGTGGGAGGAGGATGGGAGGGATCCCTAGTTATGCTTTTATTCTCTCTTCTGCAGGGATTCTTGGTTTCTCTTTATTCTGTTGTCTCAGTGTTTGCTGCTTCATTATTTTTGGTTTATGACTAAATTGCTACCTTCTATTTTTTGGTGTGGGTAGGGTTTTTCTAATAAAGGAAGTACAGTGACACAAGCTCTCTACTCAGGTCTCCAAAGGCACTTTGCTGAGACTAGGACTGTGCAGTGATTAATAGCAATTGTGGTCTGTTTGGCCTCCTTTTGGTCTATTGACAGTCCATAAACGGGGGGCAATATCCAAACAGTCATTTTCCCCTGTTCCAAATTATTTTGTTATCATGCTTTATACTAGTGCAATTGTATTGGCATTGTTTACACCTTATGAGAGGAACACTGGATTTGGAATCTATAAACAATATTAAAATGCTGCCATTTTCTAAAGAATCATTCGCAACCTCTCATTACATTCATACTTACGCTATTTAAGCAAAAAATACATTTTTTCTAATTTCTATTAACATTTACTCAATGAAAAACAGCTTTAAAATTTCACTTTCCAGGACAAACTGTAACAGTTGCACTAGTGGGATGGATATTCAGGTGAAAAATTAGACCTTTTTTTCTTCATCTGAAATGTAAAAATTAAAGCCATGAAGCTCCTGAGTAAGATAAGAGTTTCAGATTCACAGTTCTCCCTCACCATCTAATGCACATTAGTCCTTGAAAAAATGCCTGCTCTGACACCTTAAAGGAAGAAAAGATTGTTTGGTTTGCTCAGAGTATTCCATAATTAAACCCAATGAAGCTTTCAGTGTAAGTTATTAACTTGGTGGTAGAAACAGGCATTTCTTAAACATAAAATAATTATATCTGATGTGATCCATAAAATTTTTAAGCACACAATATCATCTCACTATAGTAGGGTTATACTGCAATATTGTCAATCCCAAGTGTTAAAAAATTCTTCCATTCACGTTACTTTAAATAATACATTTGAGAATCATTTGCTTGCTTTTTCATAAGGCATTTTTATATTTTCAGGCATTGCTGTCCTAGTATTTAGAATCAGGCCACTGGAGGAAGGAATCTAAGGGGTTATTCCAGCTCCTGTGGACGGACAAGGAGAACCTCTGTTTCACCATTATATTCCATGCTGTGAGTTACCACCTCTCTGATCTGCTGCCTCTTAGCCAAAGAGCACACTCTATGCCCTACTAGTCAATAAGAATAATTATTTAAAAGACCACAGTTCAGTGGGAAATGTTTATGTCAACATGGTGGATTCTTAACATTATGAAGAGTCAGTTCTATGCTACTAGAGCCTCTTTACGGGCATTATAAGTCTCATGATCTACGATGAATAAAAAAACATTTCACACAATTATACTTGGCCAGGACTAGGACTCAAACCCTGTCAAATTCCTTTTGCTTTCAGTTATGTAGAATCAAATCCTTTTCAATAGCTGAACAAAAGCCATTGCTATGCTTCATTTTCCTTCCCAAAATAAGTCTACTGCAGGTAAAAAAAATAAAGACAGACCTGTCAATGATGGCAAGTAGAAGAAAATTACGGATAAATCACTAAGAACAAAATTTTTCTGAGTAATATGAGGCTGATTTAAAGCAACATCTGACCAGTAGCTATGAATTATGTCTACTTAATGAAGAAAAGGTGACAGATTTCAATATAGAGAACAATATTAAGGGATAGTTACAGTTTTCAAATATTTCACAGCCAGCAAGAAACACTGTTTAATTACTACTAAAACTGACCTTTATTGGAAGCCATATGGCTAACTTGATTTGGATCATAGTTAGAGGACAACATAAAATTCCCAGTCCTTAGTATGAACAGGTAAAAGTGATCTGTTTGACATCAGGCTCTCCATTAACCTGCAGAATTGTGACACACATGAGGAATTTGGGCTCAGAGATACTGCTCCGAGAGCACAATGAGCTTGAGACAAGTGATTTGAGCATCCAAACAGAAGGCTCAGAAGGCTTGCATATGCCAAAATTCACTTTTCTGTTCCTCTCTGACACCAGAGACTCTTTCAGAAGAAGCATTAAGGTCTATGCTTATCTGAAAATATATACATATACCCACACACATAAGTGCAAAAAAATACCTATGTTTAAGGAAAAGCTTTAAAATTATAGAGCTAAGTTTGATTCTGCCCTGGGACAAACAAGGAGCAGAAACAAGGTCGTTGTTGCGGTCAGGTCTTCTGTATGCACTTTTCCCAATTTCCATCCACTTCTTATTTTTCTAAATCAATACCTACTTCTTTTTTAAAATCCTTAGTCATAAGTATGCTGTTCTCACAGACTTTTCTTTCATGCTTCATCCTCCTCTTTTTCATTCCCAATTATGACTATAGTGTTGGCTCTTTAATAAATTATCTAGAATTGAGTCTGGGTTACTCCGGTTGGTCCATCAAGTCTCATTTTCTATGAAGAATTTTCTGGGGAGCTGATTTTTTTTATTATTTTTGTAGCTTGGTCACAATAGCTTCTGCCTTATGGTAAAACAAGAACAGAAAGCCGGGATAATGTCATCACTGCTGCAATTTGGGAGAAACAGCAGAGTTGCATCAAGAATTAGGTTAGACCAGGATGTTCAGCCTAGATAAACAATGACTAAAGGGACTATATTAAATGGAAAAATATGTGAAGGTAGTGAAAGTAGCGTAAGAAAATGGCACACAAAAGAAATATCTTGTGCTTTCCAAAGCACAATACAACATTTTTCTCATCTTAGTTCCTTTCCAAATAATGAAAACCCTCTTTTATTGAAAATGACTGTATAATTTAAATGTCTTTCTTCGTATAAATTTTTTCTCAGTGAGACAAAGACAATAGCAAAGGACAGGGGGCTATCATACAAAGACATTCTTTTATGCTTTAAAAGACAAGGAAAAACAAGGGACATTATGGTCACAAATATATATGTAGCAGGCACAATTTCAGAAATTTGTCAGAAGTGGTGATACAGAGTTAAGTAACCTTAGAATTTCAGTTCCAAAAAATGCTGTTGTCTTTTGTGTCAAGAGTGCAAATCCCTGAAAAGCCCGATCACTTTAAAAACCACTATAAACACGTAAGTCAGCCTTATAATCTTTGATTGATTCTTGCACTCTGTTGAATGAAACAATGAGATCAACCATGAAAATAATTCCCTGAAGATTTCATGCTTGAAAAGACAAAGAGAGAGAAGGAAAGTTTCATTTTGCATTTTCTTTTTCCACCCAACTTTGCAGGAGTTCAGGGTTCAGACATATGGTGCAGTATGTGCTATCAGTAAAATGACAGCTACTCTTTCACCCTTGGGCAGCAAATGGAAATGTGGCTTGTTTATAAGACAAATTCTAAAAATAACAAGTGTTTCTTTTACCATGGCAGAATAGTGTGACTCATGCATCATTCTGACATAAACATGACATCTGTTGCAGTCAAGTCATTATGTCCAAATGCTGAAGTCAGATGCAGTTTGACCATATTCAAAATTACTTATCAATCTATCAAAATTATTTAAGCATCAGTAGGAAAAATAACAGCAATCTGGAGATAATTTCCCAAATATTAGGTGCTGGTTTTATTAGGAACTGACATCTTAGCTATGAATTCAATCAGTGAAGTTACAAATGTGTTAAAAACAACCCACAATCACCCATGTCATACTGTTATATAAAATTAAATGCCTGGGCATCTAAATAGCTTATTTAATGGTTAATGTACTGAAGTGCATGGGGCACCTATTACTGCCATAAACTGACTACAGGACACTGAGTGAGCAAGTAGCAGCCTCCTATCCTAACCTGTCCATCTATAAATGGAGGTGATGATAATGTGTGGCCAATGTCTTTCCTTCTGAGCGGGAATTTTCACCATTAGCTTTCCAAAACTTACCTCTCTAAGATGGCTGTGAGCAGCTACAGCTAATTGCCCAAGATTGCTTTGTAGTGAATGGAAAGAGATAGGTACTTTCAGGGACAGCTCTCTGAGAAAATGAGATGAATCACCTTCTGGAAGGATCTCCAGATGGCTATTAAATGAGCCCAGGTGAGTAGTTTAGACCTGTATTTTTCAGCTACACTGAAAAGTTCAGTCAGCTCTGACAGCCTGGGAGGATGAGGGCTGAAGCAGATCAGGGGCAGGGGGAAGGGACTCCCTCTCATTCCCAGAAGAAGACCTTTCTGGTTGGGGGAGCAAGCATGACAAATGTAGGGTCTGTCCACCACTGTTTTTCATTGTCCCGGGCTTGGTGAGCATTTTGCATGTAAATCCCCTTCTTTTTGTACACTTTGTACAGTTTTGCTTTTAATATTGTTGCTTTTACTGTTTGTTTCCTTAGCTCATTGCTGTTTCCAATAAATTGTTCTTATCTCAACCCATTATCTCTGCTTTTTGCATCTCCAGCTGGAGGGTGGGTAGGGGAGCAGCTTGTGGCTTTCTTCTTAGTGGGATTATTAATTTGGGGAATACCATTCCTAAACCGTGGCATTCATCCCATCAAACAAAAGTGTAGATGCACTATGCAGAGCATGTTTTATTACTGTACCAACAAGACTGTTATCACTGCCACTAAGGAGTTGTTTTTAGCAGACTGACATAAAGGAGAAGTCAATGTACAGAAGTACCAGCCTTTTGTGTGCCCTGTTCCACTTCTTATAACACTGCCTGAGCTGTGTCGTCATGTCAAATCTTCACTTCATAAAGATTTCGTTTTTTAGAAAACTTTCTGTTTTTTCAGGTGGTATTTGACAGGTGGGTGAAAGCCCATGAAATTAGATTAACTTCAAAGTAATTTAAGGAAAAGGCAAAGTAGGCCTGTAACAGCAGTTGTTTTAATTTGGACTGAGCAGCTCAATGCAGCAGTGAAGAAAAGTTCCAATACCTCCTGCAGAACCACAGACATCAGCCATCACCATAAAATAGGTACCCAAGCACCCTGGGCTGGGTGTTCCCTGCCAGCTCATTGCCAGTGAATCAGTGCCTTCTGCCAAGCTCTAAATAAGACATGTAAAACCAAGGTAAGAAGGAAGGAATAGGCCATGAAATGCAGGGCTTTCGAGTGCAGGCGGAGCCTGAGAGGCGAGTCCTCTGTTCCTCCCCAATGACAGCTCAGAAGTTTGTGTCCTCAGATGCAACTTTTATACAAGTAGCCTCAAAAAGTGGATGTGGGGAAGGTCAGCCTGAAACAGAAAGACTGAAATCTGCTGTTTTCCTAAGATGGAGACATTTAGGAGAGCTGACTGTATTATGCACTTCACAGATCTCTTTTATGTGAGCTATTGTGCAAAATAATAGGATGGTGTTCTTCAAAGGACTCTCCAAGCTTTTCCAGAATTCTTTCAAAGGTCTTCTAAATTCCCTTTCAGAATCTGTGAGATAAAAAAGCATTGAAAACAGGAAAAGAACCTCTTAGATTACAAAGAAGATCAAGAAATGTTTTAGGAAAATAAATATAAGCAGTCTCCTTAGTTATATCACCTGCATACTGATCCTTATCAAATATTTCCTTTATATTGATGTTGAAGTGGCAACTAATTTTGGATTTAAGTGAGCAAATCACTCACCATGGGATCATTCTGTGAAGTTCTCAAAGAGTCATGTGACAAAATGATTAAGCTGGTATCTGTCTTTAACCATCATCCATGCCGACATAAAACACCAACAGTGGCTTTCTGTGTAGCACAGCATTTTTTTACTTAAATTTTGGTTACTGAGTTTATGGCAAGTGAAGACCCAAACCCCTCTCTCAACCAACTGTACAAATAACTTTCTGAAACCCAGACATGAAGAAGAGCAGCTCACAGTCCCATTCCCAGTGTGAGGAGCTAGATGCTTTCAGAAAAATTTTTCATTGTAGAGGTGACAAAACAATAACAGCAAGAACCAAACAAAAAACCCAGAACATAGCAAATAAATTCAAGCTCAGAAAGAAAAGGTGCTTGCACTCTTCCACACTGCTGCATCTTATTAAATTTTCCAGATGATGCCTTTCTATTTTCTCTTTTATAGGAAAATTAATGTAGTTTCTTATTAAATCCATACCAGTTTTTGTGCTAGGCACACAGCTACTTTCAAGATGTCTAGTTCACCAAGGTAAACATTAACATTATTTCCATCAAATCTTGGAGTTTTCTGCCAGATGGAAATTGTGCAGCCCCTAGCAACAGGGACTAGATGAGGCAAATTATAGGGAGAGTATGGTTATAGCAAAAATGGACTAATAAAAGTTTCAGGTCTGAAAGATGAGGGAAGTAAGGAAAAAAGCAGTGATTATTGGTGGTTTGGAGTGCAAGAGGACTGGGACCCACAGGGCACATCAATGTGGATCTAGGGTCCAGACCTAGGGCCTGTATCCGAAAAAGAGGGCAGAAATATAAGACCATATGCACAATGAAATTTAAAAACTGCAGCCACTATAGACTTGCACTTCTTTCCATTTTCTGAAGTGTCTCCAAAGACAGTATTTAATCACTGCCATTATTTGTGTTGGGACTTTGTTCACCTTATCTAAAATATTAATAACTAGCAAGTGATCCTGAGAATGCTTGAGTCTGAGGTGTTAATTGAGATGGTGAAATGAAATCTCATCATCTAATAACAATACACAGGGAAGTCTCCTGTCTCCACACAGGTTCTGCTAACAAAAGGAAAGAGATCGTCCTCTGCTCTTATACAAA
The DNA here is from genome assembly GCA_013397975.1 of Machaerirhynchus nigripectus. Lineage (NCBI taxonomy): Eukaryota > Metazoa > Chordata > Aves > Passeriformes > Dicruridae > Machaerirhynchus > Machaerirhynchus nigripectus. The sequence goes on from VZRQ01001752.1 coordinate 427,666, forward strand.
CATTTACTGTTTTTGTATTTTCTGACACATAAACCCAGTGGGAATTTGGTGCTAGAAAAAAGGTATTTTCATGCCCCATACTTGGAAAATGTCATTCTCTTTCCAATACTTTACATTTTATCAAACAACAACATTTTTCAATTTCCTTTATCTAATTTATAAAAAGAGTTCCTTAAAATAAAATTACTGGCATTGAGTTGCTTGCAACCCACTGTTAACATGATTTGCTTCATTAGAAATGATTAGCAGAAGTCCAATCGTTGCTCAGTAAGCAATAAAATCTAATTTATCACTTCAATAATACTACTTTGCGGGATGCCAAACAGTGGGAAATTTTTAAATCGGGAGAAAAAGAGCACATTTTCCTCATATAGATAATGAATGAAACTTTTGATGTCGTTTCTGGAGAAAAGAAAAACATAAAAAATACACTTGAATTGGAGTGCAATTGTAAAAAGTAAGTATCCCTGATGTCTTTTGTCTTTGATGATTATTGGTCTTTTAAGATTGCAGATATTGAAGAAAAGTGTTTGTCTTTTATTTATGGACCAAACTGCAAGGAGATATTTCATTCTATGAAAGCAGATCATCCAAATAATCTGAACATCAAAAGAAATATTCACATTGAAAATTAATCTCCTGTGCATCCATGTCTAGTCTAGGAGCATCTCTTCTCATTTTTCTGACATGAGTGCCTTGAGGATGCATAAGGTTTATGATTTCTCAGCAATTTAATTTAAAAATAGGAAAAAAAAAAAGAAAAGCAAGTTTTTCTGAACAGGCACTGGAAACTATTGCCAAAAATTCAAAAATTCTAAGCATCTTGCTTGCAACTGAAAGAGAAACATGACTCCTACCTGAATCAGAATAGGTCATTTTAAACAAGACTTTGCTACTGTGCTAATCAGAATATAATTTTAATTTCATGAAAATCACTCAGAAACACTATATTATCACTCATCTAGGATTTATTTGAAGTGGAGAGTTTTATTGCTATGAGTGTGCTGGTTTATTTAAAGTGGCACCAGTCTCTCACCATAGAATAAAGCACTTACCCCAGTATATTTTGGTTCAATTTATTGATATTTTCATGCAACCAAGCACTGGAAGAAGCAAAATTTAACAGTTGTCAATGCATTACATTTCTATCTCCAAAATCACATACCACCTTTATCTAATAAGTCACTGTAATTGTCATCAAGGTTAAGATGCTAGTTTTTATATAAATTTTTTATTTCTTTGATTTTTTGCCTTCTGTCTGTCCCTGATTTTCAACGGTGAAATGAGCTGCAGTGCATGTTCTGTGAGAAGAAGGCAGGGTAACATGAGCACTTTGAAATCTTCCTTCCCAAATGTATCAGGATCTGTAGTAAAGCAAAGAGCAAACAAGCTCTGCAATTATGGGGAAAGTGAGGGTGCAGGGGTTGCCTCTGGCGAGGCACTCAGAAGAGTGAGGGATGCATAAAGAGGGAGAGGGAAGAAAGGAAGAAAAGGAAAGAAGCCCTGCTCTTCTAATCTCTTATAATCTTTCTTCTCCATTTCCTTCCATATCCTCTGCTCTGCTCAGGAGTTGCCTTTCTGAACTTGAATATTATCTTTAAAAAAAAAAAAATCTGATTTGGAACAGGTCAAGCAGCACCAGCTTAGTTTTGTAAGAAACGAGACTTTAAGACAAATTGTTGGAAATGCTTCCGAGACCCAGGCTGGGGAAGAGGAGCAGGAAGAAATAATTGGGGTGAAGGCAACCCCTTTGGTGTGAAAACTTCTACCTAAATTAGAGAATCAAAAGCCTGAAGATAATAAAAACCTTCACTCCCACTGCTGCCCTTTGACTGGTTAACACAGTGCATTGCTACTTGGGATACTGAAAAATTTAGTCCTTAACTTGAAAGCCTTTGTCCTGAGAGCAAGATTTTAAAATAAAAATAAGTCTGCCCAGGAAATCCAGCCTTCTGCATAGCTTGGGGAATGGGTAGTGATTGTTCTTTGATGTTCAGTCTCTTGGAAGGCAACTTAGATCACATTTGTCCTTCCTCCTGCCTGTGGCACTGGCTTCTAAGAGAGTTGGCCTGCTTAAATTTTAGCTTTGAATTAAGAAGTTCAGTAAACGAGCATTAAAATTTGTTCCCAGTCTGACTCTGAAAGTCAGTGTTCAGCTTCAAAAGGCAATCTAGCTGCCCATGAATACTCCCAAGCCAAACAGCTCGGCAGATGCTGAAAGAAGAAAAAAGGCATTTTAGTTTCTTTTTGTGGATATGGAGAGAAGAAAGCAGGAATCAAATAAGAAAGTGAAGAAGGGTATGGAAATTTGTGAGGAAATATGAAAAAAAAAAAAAGCGGGGGGGGTAAGAAAGTGAGAGGAAAGAGAACTGCTGTGCTAAACACAAAATGAGCAGCAAGTATAAGAAAAGAAGCTAAGAAGGTACACTCAGGTGTCACCTTTGAGGCACAATGTATCAACTGCCCTTCACAGTAGAAACCTGGTTCATCTTTGTGGAAGGCTACAGTAAAGTGAGAGCCAAGAGTTTACTACTGTTTCCTCTGGTTCCTCAGAAGGTTCTTGCCCTGCTCTCCTTTTGCTACTGAAACATTACATGATACTTCAGTAGAAGACCAGCTATTTATTGCCTCCCAAGTGGTTTGCTGACATTACTGTTAACCCGAAATACTCTGAATTACCTACTCCTCACCCAGCAAACCACCTTCTCTTTGCACCTCAACTGTTCTCAAAATGTGCCCTAAACTGGGTGTGTTCTCCAAAACACAGGATGGACACCTCACATTTTGTAACAGCTTGTCCTTTGTGGCGGTCATCCTTCTGCTGTCAGCAGGGAGCACTGCAGAACTTTTGCTGCAGCTGGAAACATACTAGTCTGTTCTGTGCTTCTGGGTTGCTCCCGATGGATGTAACTAAGCAGATGGATGATTGGAAGAGTGTGAAGACATTGTGTAGTTGTGTATTTAATGGGTGTTTATGCAGTCAGAAGAAATCAATACAGTAAGCATTTAATCTCAAAATACTCAAATCAGTAAACATTTCATCTCAGATAAAATACCCCAGCTAAAGATTGTTCCAGCTGGGACATCACTTCTTGAATACTGCAATACTTACTATCTCAAGACACTTCAGAGAAATGCAGAACTAGTGCAGAGTCAGGATTTTTCTTCCAAATTATCTCTGTGTAGTCTCATCCCTTCTCATTAATATCAAATAAGAACTAAAATTAAAATGGTGAAAGACTTGATGACTGCCATAGGTACACAGTGTGGTACTCCCTGAGCCACTTCAAGCGTGAAAGAAGCAGATTGGTTGGAGAGAGCATCCAAATAACACAGTAATATCACTTCTTGACCCAAATAGGTACACAAATGCAGCATCCACTTTGTCAGTAATCTATGTGGGTCAGCTTTAACTTGTGTTCCTGCTCTTCTTCCTGTGTAATGCAGGCACATCATGAGCTGTGTAGCATAGTTTTAAATTAATCCTGTCTTGGGGACGATTTAGAAATACTCAGAAAAACACTACAGGGGATTTTCAGACAGAAGCAGGTATTGCCCGTTTTGGCTCTATTGTAATTATCCCAGCCTGACTTTGCAGAAGTTTCCCCGAAGGACAAGGCATAGCTAAATCACTAGAACACAAAGAGGATGAAAAACGGTGCCTCTCCCAGCAGTGAAAATGAAAGAGAGAAGAATCATTCTCGGAGGAACAGGGAATTGAAGAAAGTTTAGGAGCCAGGAGAATCAGTGACAAATAATGCTCCCATACTCTTCCACCACAGACCATGGGCAGCACTGGAAAACACAGAAGCATCGGTATGCAGTGTGAGGTGACAGGTGACCACACTGTGAGCCAATGGTCAAATCAGTTTCCACCATAATGTGCCAAGGAAAAAGAAGCATGCAATGGAAAATAACTATAGAACATCACTGACCCATGCACAAAATATATCATCATTTTTTTTTACTTTTAAAACTTTTGTGAAAAAAATAATATTTTTATTTTAAATATTTGTCTTGTCTCAAAAACTCTATTTTTTTCATTTGGAGCTAAATTAAAATATAGATTTCACCCCATTTTATGGTATTTCTTGGCAGTGGGCANAGATATGCTAATTAGTAAGACCTAGAATGTAAGACCAGATATAGAGGGGGGGATTGCGGTGGCCATTGCGGGGGTGCATGGAGGTGTATTCGACCTGGTCATGGTGCACCTAAGGATCCTTACAATAAATACCAAGGTAATACCCTTTTCCCCTTCTAACCGTGTTCGCCTCTTGATTTTAAGACCAGGAAAAGGCATCAGGCAAGCTAAAACATTTCAAGATGAACATTTTGTAACTTCTGCTATGTAATACTTAAATGCAAAATCTGTAAGTAATTTAATATAGGAATTTCTCTATTAAAAATTGTGACAATGGTAGATATGGAAAAATTACAGCTAGGTTTTTTTTTTCCTTAACAAAATAGAGTATTAAAACATGATTGTGTTTTGCAACACAAAATGACTGAAATGTAATTATCTTCTATGAACCTTTCAAGTCTCTCTTTTCATACTTGATCCCAGTACTTTTCCATTTGTTGTTTTTTATAGTACCATATTAATGGAGCTCCAATTATTTTTAATCATCATCATCATCTGAATAATTTACCTAAAATCTTTCAGTCTTATTTTCCTGTTCAGACTATTTATAAAGGGAATGCAAATGTCCTGGGAATTCAAGAAATACACCATGTGCTAAGAGCTAAGCACAAATGTCTTCTAACTGTGTACAAACACAAAAATTACAGATATTTGAGGAAATATGTTCTTGAAGCAATTCATTCACAGGGACCTTCTACCTTCCAGATGATAAAACGAGTGAAAATATGACTTTTTGCTCATTTTCACCCTTGCACACATTACCCAGAGGACTGAATACCTGGTTTCTGTTTCCCATTGCATAAAGGCAGGGAACTGACTTGGCACACGGAGCTCACAAGACGTGGAGGTGGCACATCATCCACATCTCCTCCTCTCCTGCTGACATGGAAATCTCTCAGCAGTGCAAGCCTCCTGTAGTATTTCTCATGGGAAGATACTGATAGATTCTAGAAACGGAGCTGCAGAATTTTCATGTTGCCAGGAGATGTGCTTTGCACCGTGGCTCCATGCTTTCTTTCTTTTGCCTGCAAGCACTATTATCATCAAGAAATGAATGTTTTTTTTCAAGTGCAAAATAAAACACATTGATTGCCAGCCTGCAAGTCTGGAGTAGAGAAGTAAAAGAAGTTTTGGGCTTCACCTTGCCCAGAAAGAGGAGTTGGCTCTCTAATATGGTGATGTCTGAAACATCAGCTTGACAAGTGCTTACAGGAAAATCAAAATTTCAGCTGGACTGTGTAATTCTGCAGGCAGACCTGATGGGAAAATGCAGGCAGCTGTGGGCATAGAAACCTCCCAGGACTGCAGAGAGCTGTGAAATCACTACAGAAAAGGACTGACTCACACTACCAAATACTGGAGATGAAAAATGTTATTTGCCACAGTCCACAGAGCCTAATACCTTCACTTCTAAACTGGGAGCAAACATTTTCTCCACAAGAGAGACATGAAAAGCTTGAGACTTGCAGTAGATTCAAGGAAGAAAACATCCAAACCCCCCCAGAAATGACAAATAATGGCCACAGTAGCCCACAAAGGCATTATTTTACATACCAAGTAAGGAACTTTCTGTCAGAGCTAGCACAAAATGCAAGGGGCTGAGCAAGGCAGGAAAGGCATGACAGCATCAAACATGGTTGAAGTCTCTACCACAGGAGAGCAAAGGTCATTTTTTTAAATAATATTACCAGGCCAGATCATTCTCAACCTTTATTTTAAAATCCAGCAAACTTCTTGAACCAAGGGAGCACTTGGCAACAGGACAGAAAAAATGCAGGAGCAAAAATATGCAACAAATATCCCTTTTGTGAGTTAAAAAACACATTAAATTAAAATTTTAAGAAAAGAGAAATGTAAGAGAACTTGTCAAGGTTCCCCTGACCAAAAGACAGTGACACATAAAGTCTCTTTATTATAAACAACCCCCAGGCCTACTTGAACTACTGTATTTGGAAGCTTCAACCTGTCTTGTCTTTGACATCAATTTACAGTGATTCATTACTGACAACCCAAGTGAAGAACTCTTCTCTTCTTTTCCTAGCATAGCTTCTGCTTTGCCTCGATTACAATTCTCAGGGTAGTACTAGCACAGACAGGAGATTGTAATGATAAATAATCACAAATTTCAAACTGAAGATTAAAAAAGCCCCATCAATTTAGTCTCGGAAGAAGTTATTAGATGAAGATAAAGCCATAACCCTCCAAGACAGGTATTCTGAAATTTGTCTGTTCACAAACATGATGAATGCAATGAGAATAGGCTTAGAAAATTTAATTTGAAGTCCACTGTTTTTAGAGCCTTTGAGGACTAGAAAACTAACTTACACTTAAGAAAGCTTCATTGTAACTATGCTGTTGTAACATGAAAATAATGGTACATTTTTTATTATATTGGTTTTACATGTTGGAATGACCTGTCAGGATTAATTCTGATTCAGGAATAAATGCATCATGCATGATGTTTGAAAAAAAAAGAAAAGACCTTACACCTATTCAGCAGAGGTGGCCATCAATTTTCAGTGCTTACTCTTCATTAGAAGAGTTCTGCTGTTGTTCTAACATAGGTTTTATTTATAGATAACCCACTGGAATTTCACATGTGCCACCATATTACGTCTTATTAGAGTCAAACAACTAACAGTGCTGAATGCCAGTCCCTGGAAGGGAAAAGGCAGAAAATGGGAAATGGCAGAAAAGTTATTTCTGCCCATCCCTCCTTTTTGCTCCCCTTCTCAGGAGAGTTCAAGGTGCTGTGCTCATTAAACCTCTGTCTTACAGAAAGAAATATATAATATTAATGTTACAAATACTTCATGTTATTAATAAATAGATAAATCGTTTATGAATGGCCCATTGTGGAAAATTTTTTTGTGTTGCTCAGACTCCTGGTCAGACTTCAAAATATCTTTTCTCTCCTTTGACAAGGTCTGTTTGACAATGGTGGAAAGTTGTCCTTCAAGCTAATAAATCACACAACTGCAAGTACAGGGAAGGAGCATGTGTTCCCTGTTAGATATTCCTAATCAGCATGACACTTCAAGTAAGTTACTTTATGCAGCACAAAAATGACCTTGAATTATTACTTTGACTCATATTTCATGTTGTCAGCCTGCAGAATTTTAATTAGAATTGAGAGTTCAGGAAATCACTATATTCAATCCATCAGCTTCTTACAAGCCTGAGAATTATTGTAATTTAAGCAGTATCAGAGCAGGAAGAGGGGGTTTGAAGTATCCTTTTCAGGAAGTTAGGTCCATGTTATTTATAATAGGCAGGGGGATACTTCTAATTAATTTTCCTCTCAAAGTATTCACTTCTGACTGAAGTCTGTAAGAATCTGAAAAACCTTATACAGCTGCCACAGAAAAAATAGCATGGCTGTAGAATTAATAGGGCAAATGTTCTGTCCCGTTTCTGTCCACAGGGCTGAACGTGTAACTCCCAATCCTTCCTGTTTTGGGAGTCAAATCTTCATTTGGTTTAAGATGCCATTTTGCAGAGGTTGGAAGGCAATGGCTGAAACTTTTCTTCCTTGATTATGACTGTTTCCAATTTTACAACATTTTACAATAAGCAATCCCAGTAAACTCCTGCCACCTCAGATGGGAGTTGGTGTGAGTTTTACACGAGTTCTTTTATGTCTTCCAGTACGTTCCACAGGGATTCAAGCATTATCATCAGAGCTGTTATGCTCCTTGTCCAAAATTCTGGGCTTGACAAAGACTGTGGCCAGCTGTGGTAAGAAACCCTGCGGGCAGCCAGCAGTGGAGAGTATGCACCAGGGACTCTGACCTCTGAAATATAAGAAATAGAGACATGCCTCATTAGTATCCTGTGCTTATTCCCTGCTTTGTCTCTTCCCTGCATAAACTCTGCAATGAGTAAGCGTGCCCATAGCTTCCTTTAAAAAGCATGATCTTCTTGTTGTCCATTATAATAATTTTGAATAACCTTATAATTCTGAAAAAGGATGAGGTTTTATTTTTTAAAAAACCACCTTACTCTTCTCCAACTTTTAGCTTCAGCAATATCATATAATAATGAGTTCTACAGATGAGTTGCAAGTTCTGGGAGAAAGTAGAACTGGTTTTCAGTTTTTCATCAACTTTTTCAATAACATTATGCCAGGACTGCTTTCAACCATCTATACCAAAAGTGTATTTCTGAGTGTACAAAACATAGTGTTTGGTTTCCTCTCCTTGTATGGTTAGACACATAATCATTTATTTTTCTTAAGACAGAAAGTAACTCAAAACTTCCTGCAACAGGAAATGAAGTTAAAAAAATCATCCTCCTCAGCTACTAGGAATTTCTAGTTCCAATCCAAAGGTGCTCCTTTTCTGGGAATATGAAACAATTAGCAAATTAATACCAAAGGAGGAACAATGAAGGATGATTGTGTGTATCTTCTGACAGAAAGTCATTCCCCATCCACAAAGTTTGCTAGAGCACTCAGCTCTAGTCAGACTCATCTCTTTGTTTTATTAACAAAGACAGGCAAATGAAGAGGAAAATTCTTCTTTGTTAAAGGTACAGACTACCACTATAAATTGTCAGTATTTCTACCCTATTTGTCTTCCAAATGGTGTCTAAAAATATCCTTTTGCATCTTTTTTTTGTGTATATGTATTGTTCTGTCGTGCTGTAACTCAAAGGGTTTTGTCAAAGAAAAATTTCATTAATCTTGAAGTTTCAATCTATTTTTTTATTTCCCAAGGAAAAGAAACTTTGCTTTTATCTTTTAACTGCTTTCTTGCAACCATTACAAAAATATTAGAAATTAATTTGCTTTTCCATTGCCTCAGGAACTAGATAAGTACCTTTAAATTTTCAGTTTTGCCTTCACTCAAAACGTGTGTAAGGCTGGGAAGATGTGGGCAGGCAAGATATTACAGTCCACTGACCATTATTCTGAAAGGCTGTAAGAAATGGTGGGAAAATAGAAAGCAGTCATTTTGACATTAATTTACACCAATTGGAGAACACATAGATCAAAAGGAAATACTTGAAAAGCAGTCCTAAGAACAGCCAGAGTGGTTTCTTCTTCTGCAAAACAAAGCCAGTCTAATTTATTCCAATTATTCAAAGCTATACAAGAGGTGGGCAAATCTGGATTTGTGAGCTTCTGAGACTACTTTCCCGGTTCATACAAAACAATTAAGCCCCATGAATGGATTTGTAAAATGTAAATAAGCTGAAGCAATTGTTTTTGTAGACCAAGGCCAAATGGCAATGTGACTAAGAGGCTGCAATCCTCAGCCACTGAACACTTGCAGTTTTTTGTGTGTCATCCACAAGGCATCTGCTTAAGGCACCACAGTCCATCATGCTGTCCTTGCATTCCTTCTGTTATGGCAAAGGAAGAACCTTTATTTTCTGCCCATTCAAAACTACCCTGCCCCATTCCACAAATTTTATGAAGGTACCAGGCTATTCAGAAATTAAGTGCTGCATGTCACTATGTATAAATTATGTTGGCAATTATCGAGCTAATACCACAATTCTTGGAGCAGAAATCTTATGAGGAGCAACTGAGGGAGCTGGGGGTGTTTAGCCTGGAGAAAAAGCTCAGGAGTGACCTTATCAATCTCTACGACTGCCTGACAGGAGATTGTAGCCAGGTGAGGGTTGGTCTCTCATGATTATCTCTTATGATTATTATTATTAATAGTCCTTCTTTTGGTCTTCGGGAACACAGTGAAAGCGAAAAGGAAGTTAAAGAGCAAAATATCACTGCAAACTTCTATGAGATTTACACATAATCTTTTAGTGTGACCTGAGTGGAAAAAATGTCACCATATCCATTTATCTAACCAGTCTCAGTTGCTCATGCAGCAAGACATGTAAAACCACTGACTCATTCAGCAGTCTAGTTCAGACGAGCACGTGAGGCTCTGTGGCTCAATCCCTGCTCAAAACAGGGCCAGATTTATCAGGGTCTGGCCTGGTCAAGGACCAAAAGAAGGACTATAAATGATAAGCATGTCATAGCTTCAACACGTATTTCAAACCTCAACTCCTTTCAAAGTGTATTGTTCTTCTTATATTTCATTTTTAAATTCACTTATTGTCCTTTTTTCTTATGTTCTGAAAATAATTCAGAATCAGAAATACCTGGCAGTGCTATCATTAACATCATTTACAATCATCTTCCTTTCCCCATAACCGCTCAAGCAATATGCAAGGAAAAATGACAGCAGTTCAGGATATTGTAAGCATTATTATAATGAAAAATTCACCTAGAGCTAAATCTATTAAGGAGTCAAATGACCATGTCCTAACTAAGAGGTTTTGTGTGTAACAAGATCCAAAACTGATTATCTCAGACTCCAATCACTCAGTTGCTAGGTCATGCTACAGCACCAATGAAAAAGGAATAAAGCTTCTCGCAGACCTGCTCCAGCCCAGGATTTCCAAGGTCTGAGGGGGGCAGAGAGACAACCCTGCAGAGCCACAAACAAGGCAGTAACCATATTCCTCACTTCCCAACACAATGGATACTCAGACTCTTTGTGGGACTAACAGCCAACCAAACCCACAGCAGACAAGAGGTGTTTGCCTTTTCCAAAATGACCTGTGACTATGACAGTCTCCTCAGAAGCTAAAGGTCTGTCTCTTTTCTCCGCTGAGGCAATTAGTCTAATCACCCAGTTCAGTGTAAAGTAGGGGAAAACTCTCTTTTGCTATCATATAAAAGCTGTTCTGCTTTTATGACGTAATTAAATGTTATTGAGACACAAGGCAAGTAAGAAAGTGAGTACATCTCTTTACTAAAGTGTTTAGAGTGATTCTTTAACCAAGGCAATACAGATACTCTATTTTCTCTTCAAATAAAACATAAGTCCTGCTTGTCCCTTGTTATTGCTTGAGAGCGTATTTGGGCTGCATGTCACTTTAGGTTGTTCTTTCATAATGATTCCAGTCCCTACCTTGATTCATCCCAGTTTTAGAGGACTAATGCATTTTTTTATTCATACCTGAAGATGCAAAGTGCTCATCAGCAGATGTGGACTGCCGTCATTTCAAGCTGTTTCTTCCATTGCCTTCTCATCTGCACATTTTTGACTTTGACCAGATGCTCTGACTGCGTGGAACCACCCAGCACACATTTGTGATGTGAAACAAACTTTCATGGCCTGGCACTTTATTGATAAAAGCAAATTTACTAGGCATTTTAAATATCCAGCATTTGCCAACTATTTTGGTATGTTGTTGTGAACATCAGCTGCAATTCTTGCTAAATCTAATTCAGATTTGAAATAAGCCAAATTAAATAAATGTGATTTAGCCATAACAATGAAAACCTACTTGAGCAATAACTTTGGAACTAAGAAACAATCTATTACAGACAGACTGTGTTCATTGTAAATTTGTATAAGTGTATAATTGGCATACTTTCAAAGTACGTTTTCCCATTTTTCTCTAAACCAGACATAACACTAGGTTTGTAGCACCTAATTTAGGTGTCTAAATTAACAATGATTTTTCATATTTGTGTTCAGGAGGATTATTCATTATTTAGAACTAGTTTCCAGACTGACTGACCCTCAGTCCTAATGAGGGAATGGATGGGTATCATTGCAATGTGGGTATTAGGCAGACTGCCCATTTAAAGTCCCTAACTCATCTGTCAAAACTGCTGTTCCCAGGCCATCATGCATCAGTAGAATCAACTTTTTTCTTCCTTTTTTTTGCTAGACATTTATTAAATTGACTCTTTCTTTTCATCTAACTTTGTCAAGCATACCTCACCATATGAGTTTTTAGTCTTAATGTGACACTTTGAAAATTAGAGCTACAAGTTACATCTTCATCCTGAGAAGCCTATATATGTTTACTGGGTTTGGCTGAGGTAGAGTTTCTTCCTAGATTATGTAGTGACACATTTTGGATTTGTGATGAAAACGGTGTTGATAACACGGGGATGTTTTAGTTATTACTGAACACATGCTCCTCACCCCACCCCACCCCACCAGTGAGGGGGCTGGGGTTGCACAAGGAGCTGGGGAGGGATACAGCCAGGACAGCTGACCCCAGCTGGTCGGAGGGGTGTTCCATACCACATGACATCATGCTCAGGAATAAAAGCCATGGGGATGAAGGAGGAAGGGGGGCTATTCAGAGTTACGGAATCTCTCTCCAAGTTACCATTACGTGTGATGTAGCCCTGCTTTACTGGAAGTTACTAAACACCTGCCTGATGATGGAAAGTAGTGAAAGAATTCTTTATTTTGCTTTGCTTGGGGGCACAGCTTTTGCTCTATCTCAGCCCATAAGTCTTTTATGTTAACACATGAGTTTTCATGCTTTCACCCTTCCAGTTCTCTCCCTCACCCCACCAGGGTCATGGTGGTGTGAGCAAAAAGCTGTGTGGTGCTTCAACACCTACTGGGATTACACCACAGCAATATGGTATTTGTGGAAGTTACACAAGGGTCAAGTTTATATATGTTTCTTACAGGCTTTTGGTGTGAAACAGTACTCTCCTGTTTTAATATGAGCTACAGCTTCTGCTAATTGTGTTGAAAATGACACAATACCCACAAAAGCCAATAAACTGAATATCCTCTGAAGCTTTGAGTTTCTTAATGGTAAGGAATTCTTTCTTCCTTTGAGTTAGTTCTGTGCCCTAGTCAAGTGTAAGTGCTTCTCTGTAAGAACTTCCAAATGCTCTTACAGAACAGCTTGGGCAGACATACTAAGAGCACAACTTCTCTCCCTCACCAACCATGAAAACTGAGGACAATTGCATTCCTAAATCAGGAGGCACTATTTGCTGGGGGAATCTGAAGAAGCAATTTTAATCTAAGTTTCTTTCTCTTCTGTCTGTACTGTACCTCATAATTTTGGACATCCAAGTATAAATGGTTGGAACAGCTGTCTTCATAGGGATGAAAATTAAAGAAGCTCCCACGCAAAAACTGTGCGTTGGTATGAGTAAAACAGAAAGGGGATAAAATTTACAGAGCTATATTTCATTTTCTAATGGAATTTAAATTATCCTAAGAACTTAGTAGAGCTGTACCAACAGTCACTTCATTACCTGCCTGGGTGTAAAATTCTCCTGTATGACATAAGCCCCTAAACTCTCAGTGTGTCATTCCTCATATTTCAGAGGTGAAGCCATTTTGTCAGGCTGCCCTAGGTGCTATGGAGGAAAATCACTCCCTGCACACTATAACTGAGGAAAAAATTCCAGCCATTTCTTTCAGTCTCAAGATAAATGTATAGTAAAGACACTCTGATGCCCTGAGTATCACATAACATTTCCTTTCAGCTTGTTTCCCTTGTATTTAATCTATTTGGCAAAGGTGTGTTTTCCACCAGCATCCATCTCAACCTGAAGACTTCAAGTGATAAAGAGTACAAGATACCCCCGGACAGTTTGTTTTGGTGCTTAATTGCTGTCATTGTTAAAAATGTGAGTCTTAATTTGAACATAAATATGCCTTCCTTCTTCTGGCATAGGAACTGGTTTTCATTTGAAATTTGTCTCCTAGACAGGAAAGTCATTTTATACAAGACATTGCCCCCATTCATTTACTTATACAGTGAAGTCACTCTTCCATCTTCTTTTTGATGCGTGAAATGGGCTGAGATCTTTTAGTTGGTCACCACAAGGCATCTCCTATGTTTTTGCATTATTTTAAGGACTCTGTAAATATCCATTCCTGTGACCAACAGGAAGGGTCACGAATCCTTACTCCTTCTTGGCTTCTTTCCCTGTTTCCTTTGGCTGGATGGCATGGGCAAACAGTGGCTCTGCAATTACTGGAAAACCTAGCCTACGACATGCATTTCTCTTACTTCCCCACTGTTTTTAGTTCAAGCCAGGCTTGAGGCTTGAACTCCAAAGGAAGCTATTTTTCTTAACACAGAGGAAAAGGCAGTGGTTGCCAAGCAACAAGAGCCATAGGTTTTGGTTTTTTCTGAAAATTTCTTCCTCCCACTCAGACTTTTTCCCGTTTGGAAGCTTATAGGTACGGAGGATTTGTGTGGAAAAGCAGAACCTAATGTCCTTTGAATCAAAGCCATGATCAAAGGCTTAAATGCTGTATCACTAGAGAGTTCAGAAATATCTGAAATTTAATGCAGTCAGATTTGTCTTGGTGGCAGTCAGAATATTCTGAATTTTTAATGCTGTTTTACCTATCTCAGCATTAGCCAGAAAATAAGACTGAATTCTTGTGAATTATAGCACCTTGTAGGCACTATCCAATACTGAATTTTGAAGATTCTGACTTTTCCTACAAAGAAACCACAGTGCTAAAGTAGTGGTATCACTACAGGACTCATATGTATACCTAGAAATGCAAAAGTGCAGTTAATTCCATTCCACAGATGGACAGTTAAAGAACACTGACGTGCTTGAACTGTCATTTTCATTGCTCCTAATTTTTTCCATATCACTGCTCAAGCTTTACATCATGTGTTATACATAAACTGTGCACGTGGAAATATTCCTGCACTTCTGGGCCTACGTTTGACTCCTAGATCCCCATGCAGTCTTCTGTCCCAAGGGTGCCAGCAGGCTTTGTTTTCTCCATTCCCCAACAGTGTGTGACCTCAGACAATGCAATATTTGTGCCTCTAGGGTTATGAAAGCACTTTACGGCAGCAAATTAGCCACTTGCAATTCAAGCAGACAAGCAAATAGAAGACTTTTAAGACTTAAAGGCTGTAAAGAGATGCCAGACTGTCCCTAAATAGTCCAGTCATGGCCAATCTGCTCTACAGGCCCAAATCTTGGAAAAAGTAGACGTAAGCTGCTCAGTGCCTTCACACTGCAGGTAGGAGTTGCTTGTTTTGACAGACTGCTTCATTAGAGAACCAAAATGTCAGTGAAAGTCAAAGGACCAGATTTTTTACTTGGGATCCTCAGTGCTAAACAAATTGTTGAATGTCACCCTAAACTTCTCACAGAGGCATGGCAGAATAGAGACTTGAAGTCAGGTGCTCAGAGCTCCAGTGAAATGAACTAGCAACTTCTTGACGTCCCTGCTAGCCTCAGCTACCCATACTGGCCTGGGTGATCAGGGAACTTTGTATGCACTGCTCCTTTCTAATCCCATTAGAACTCTAGCTGTGATTCTAACACAGCTCTGGACAGTTCATCAGAGGAGACTTCCCAGGTATTACCTTCAGAATAACCCAGTCACACTTCACTCTACAGTCTGCTCTCTCTCCAGGGACAATCAGGTCTTGTAGGACATGATTTCCATTCTATAGCTATAGATAAATTTCATTATTTCTCAGGAAACAAGCTCTCTCCTGAAGGTCATATTCCCTGAAGTCACTTTGCAGACACAGCTGGAACTATGGCGAGATTTCTGCCTTCAGCACTGACTACACTGAATACTGGTTTCAGAGAAAATAACTCTCCTTATTTAAACAGCAAGAAGAGTTCACTGTCATGAGGTGAAAAACTACTTTACAGAAACAAGGTTTTTAGGAGAAGCATCATCTTTTTTGAACCCTAGGTGAGTTAGCTGAGAAAATGGATGGCCTTCATCCAGTACAGGAGGGAATAAAATCCAAGACAGACAGCATGTAAGTGCTGTTAGTCCAGCCTCATTAAGTTAATCACACCAAGAAGGATGGTTAGTAGCTTTGGGGGATTGGCAGGGGAAGAGAGAACAGCAACAGTGAGAAGAAAACATGATTAGTGATTGTACAGTAGAATGGGGGCAGGGAAAAAAAGACCATAATGAACTCCATAACTGGTGTTTCTGCTGAGACCATAATTCCAATAATCCTGTGGTTATGAATTTTCTAGGCTTTCTTTAGAAGTTATTTTTTAGATTTCTGTTGCATTAGGAAGTGCAATGCTTTCCCACCGATAACCACTGCAGTTTCTATCCTTCAGCAGTTCCCTGTGTGAGTTGGTTCTGATGTATAGCGGTTGTTAAGTGTCACCCACACAATTTCCAGGAGGACATTTTGTGCACTGGGTGACATATAGCAAATTCTGGAGTAAAAGTGTATGAACCATGTGTTTTGCTGGTTGTGTTGCAAGGGTACTAATTGCCATGGCTGTGAGGATGCCTTGGTCAGTGCAGCATTTGTTTTGGTATGTGCTGGACTACAGTAGGGTTGCTGCTGCTGGTGAGTCTGGCAGACTGGAATATCGCACTAAAGTTGGTGCTTGGGTAAAAAATGTTTAAATCTTTTAAAACAGGCTGCAGGGTTTTTTGTTTGGTTTTATTTGTTTGCTTGTTTGGGGTGTGAGGTTGTGTGGATTTTTTTGGTTTGGTTTGGTTTGGAGTCTTATGATGTATGCTCTGGTAGGAACAAACAAAGTAGAATATTCAGGGATAACAGCACAATTCTTATCCTTCTTTCACAAACCAAGGATCATCTACATTTTCACTGAATAGGTGTACTTCTTATTCCTTCACCCATAAAAGCAAGATGCACTCACACAATTATTGACCATGTAAAAATGTTGGGGGGCAAGTGCCTCTGCTTGTGCCTTCCAGTTGGCACATCTGAACAAGGAGTGTGGAATTTCCAGATACTGTGTCTGGTCCTGTGAGAAAAAGACTCAGATAGTAATGGCTTTCAATTCTATTTTTCTATTTTGTTCTATTTTACATTTTTAGTCTGGATTGAGTTTGCTGTTTTCATTTAAATATTTCTGAAAACATATCAGTTTATTTGTTTACAGCACAAGGTATTTATTATTATTGTTACCCTTTTTAACGCATCTAATAAAACTGAAGTTATTCTGGGGAAGAAAATCAAACCAGTGTAATCATCTGCTTACTTATGTCCATTGATGTTGGAGAACTTCTAGAAGCGAATACAATGAAAGGGCAGAACACCATTTGCCTAAGCAAATATACATCCATGGTGCTTTCTCTGGGTCTGACAATGCCTATCATAAAGCTGTTTCAGTCACATCTAAAGTTCTATCTTAAACCTGACTTTCTCTATCAACAGGGAACACAGTCACAAACCACTTCTCTCTGGGACCAGTAAGAATAATTTCTGTATTGCACAGATAAAATACATGTAATCTTTTAGAAAGAGATACAAGGAAACAAAATAGAAAGTCAGGTTACAGCTGCATGGTATTTATATCGGCACATATGCTTAGATATGTGTGCTTCCCACTCCCAGTTTGTTCTCAACTAAGCTGCACAGCTGGTGATCTGATAACTGGGCATGACCTTCGTCCTTGTCTCTGTCTTCTGAGATGATGATGTGATTAGGGAACTCACACAAATTTGTGTATTCTAACAGGTCTCACAGTTCCATCCAGATTTACAGCCCTCAGTTCCTCCTGCTCAGAAAGGTTTTCCTCACGAATATATAAATAATTGCTGTAATTCTTCTGCCACCAAGTTAATTGCTGTTCATGTTTTGAAAATGCATTTCCATTTCAATATATTGTTTGCTATCTGTGCTGGAATTCTGATCAAAAGTGGCAACTTATAAACGGAAATGTCCTTGTTTGTGTGATCAAATTACATTCCCTTTACAGACAGTGGGGAGAAATTGGCATTTCAGAGTATAAGTCATTTCACAAAATCTCATGTGGAAAAAAATTCTAGACAAACAACACCCAAAACTGCTTTTATTTTCTTTTGACTATGTATTGACCTATGTTTGCAAGGCCAAGTGTAGACATGTAGCTCAGGTGTAAAAATTTAGGAGATTAAGACCCTAGGCTAAGACTCGGTCGAAAATACACATTTAGATGCACCTATGTAGGTGCATAGGTTCATGTTCTGAGATAGGTGTCCAGGCTCCCACTACAGGAACTGAACACCTAGAGCTCACAAACATTGTTGGTCAAGATACTGCAACCTATCTGGTGTCTCCTGCTTCCAAAGGGTGCAGGTGTGCAGCTAGTCCTATGTCTTCCTATGTGGGCTGTCATCTCACATACTTCAAAGTATCTCAAATTGTGCTAGCTGTTAAAATTTAGACAACTGAATTCACCTCTGAATTAACTTTTTTCTTTGACCCTAAGGGAATCCTAGGCACAAAGCATGCATAAAGACACCTACATTTATGTTGCCTGATGTGGAACCCAGTCCCAGTTACTGATAGACATTAGGAAGAGCTAAACCCTCCCTCTCTCCCTCCCATCCTGATGATGAATAGATTCTGTGAAGAATTGTGCCAGTTCTTAACTGTATTGTAATCAGGTCATTAAGTGCTTTTTCATTTGGCACACCAACACTCAGGTCTCAGCACGAAGCACTTTGTCACACTCAGAAATATATATATCATAAAAACGCATCATTACATGTAAAAATTTATATAATCATGCACAGTGCCAGGGGGATAATGCACAATGCTTAGTACTGGTTCCTGACTGCAATTTAACACAATGACAATCAACTTCCCTGGGATGATAATGATTTTAGGGTTACTGAGCACATTTTCAACTCCAACACCAAGCCTGCAAGTCATCTACCATATTTGAGGACTTAGTCCAAAAGTCATCTGTCCTTAGTGCAGGTTCACAGCTGGGAAGCATAAGCAAGCCTAAGCTTCTTCAGACCATAGTTACACCCAGGGACTGTGTTTTGCTGTCCATTGACTACAGGACCTTTTTGTACTATAGCTCAGTTACCGTGTGTTTAGTTGCTCAGTGTAGGTGAGATAAGTCTTAATTTAAAACTAGGGGTTCTCTGCAGCTGATATTTATTTTTGGGCTGTCTACAAATGCAGGGTTAAGGGAACACAGATGTGGCTGTTCAGCACCACTGCAGTAAAATAATTAAGAATAATAAAGTGGCAATTCTGACAGAGGCAAAGCTCCCATTAAAATTAACTGGGAGCTTGGCTTTGGGTGTTGAGAGAGCATATTATTTCTGACTATTGACTTGGCCCAACATTAAAAATACCTAGAGTACTGGAAATGTATGTTCTGATTTTCAGGACACAGAAAAAAAAAATAATTTGCTGTAACTCCAAGAAATGGATGATCCTGCCATCCAATATAACACTAAGGGATTGAAACATGAATGTTTCCTAGAAGATAAAGTACTGACTACTTACATCTGAGATGTGTGCCCTCATTTAATTTCCCTGGACTTTTCCAAGATCTTTTAGTTCCCTAGGGTAGGACAAGACAGCTGCTCTCTGCCATTTGGTACTCCATAAACCAGCCAATTGACTTAAATCACAGGTTGTCCCACAAAAAAAACCCCAGCAGATAGTCTTATACTGTATTTAATCTGATAGTCATAAACATCAAAATTGTTGTAAGCCATGCTCATTTCTGACTGACTGAAAAAAGAAAGTTTTATGTTTACAATCAAACAGCCAGTCACAGAGCCTCAGCTGTATTCTTAGCTCTGGTACTGACTTACTTGGTGACTTAATTAAGACCATTATCACTCAATTTTCAGAAGTTCTGAGACTTGTTGTTTCCATTGACTTCGTCTTTAGAAAGTGGCTGTTAAATACCATGGAAACTTAAGATACTAATCTCTCCTCATCTCTGTTTCCTTTTGAAACTGAAGATATTTAGTATTTACCTAACCTTCAAGGGTATTTGGAACCTAAATCCATTAGTGATTGAGAGGCAATCAAATAGTTTGATTTATTCAGTCTGTACATAAAATAAAGATAGAATGTCAGATTTCTGATATGCAGCATTCCTTCCAATATCAGATTTTCAGAAAAATCTTTCAGTCCTACTATTTCAAGCAAAACCAGTGAGCACACAAGTCCCAGTGAAGCTCAGAACCATCATAAAAGCTAAAAAATCCTTGATCTATAAATGCTGAGTGTCTAAGAAGTGGACTTAGAGATGCCAATGTGGAGAACAAAAATGCTGATGTTGTTTCTGATAGCCTTTTTTTTTTAAAAAAAGATTCAATTTCCAGTTATTAATACATATTTACTAAACTTTAGCAAATACCTTTTGCCCATTTGAAAAGAATAGAATACACCTTCCTTTACCTTCAAAATTTTAACTCATTATCTTTTTCCTGTCTTCTTTCTTTATTTCATGTGAAAATGTATAGTTCTACAAATATTTGCCTTTTGTACGAATGCCATTACATTTCTCATTTCAGTGAACAGTATCTGTTATTTTCTATTACAGGAAGTATCAGAATAATGGAAACAGACATGGTGGAGACTCGGGGGGGGCATGATGGCTGTTATTGAGTGTGACAGACTGGTTTGGTTGACTTCTAGGAATTTCTATTAAGAACTCATGGGAATCTGCACCAGGGAGATGGTGCAGAAAAAGCGTAAAGTGAACCCATGAGACAACATAACATTTATTCCCCAAATTCCTTGAGCACAAAGGCATATCTTATGTTCTTTGAGTGGTATGAATGAATAGGTCCAGCTGACTGAGAACATATAGGGTTTTTTTTATTTGAAAATCACCTTATCTGACTGCAAATCTGGAACTGCTAAAGCAGTAGCATCAGCAAAAAGAAAAACAGGAAACTTGAGAATTACAACTTTAGGTGTCTTTTATCATTTCTTCTCTGGTGGATGATTCCAATGTCATCACAATAATAAGCAGGAGAAAAGTATTTTCTAACCTATTGCGTAATTTTGAACATGATGATGTATTAAACAGCAGGAGGAGAGAGGAAGTAGTCTGAAAGTTGTCTGGTTTTGGAAGAAAAAGAATAAAAAAACCCACAAGTAAACTTTTTCATTTACTTTTTAATGGTACAGTGTGTTCCTAAGTGTATGGACAGGAGGAATAAAGTCAAGTTTCACCCCATTAAAATTTATGGTTTACAGATGAACAATGTAAATATGCCAAGAAATTTTTATGGATACCTCAAAGCCAGAGAGAATGTGTTTGCACCTGTATCACACCCATGCCAGCTCCCTGAGACAAAGCCATTACACATTCTGTCCTAGACTCTCAGCTGAGGAATTAGCATGCATTAGTTAGCAGGAACAATACAGATTTGTGTTAAGAATTCTAGAAATGAAAACTGATTCACCTGGGGAGAGGAGCCCAATAGCACTGAGATCCCAAGCTTCTACCTAACAAAACTACCACTACAACAAAACTTGGGTGATTCAGGGTACAGTCACAAAGTGATTAAAGAGCAAACAGATGGATTTCTGAAAGGTACTGACTCTCTGCTGGGACAAGCTGTTGAAATAGGTCAGAAGATGTAAGTGTTGAGCACCTTGCCACCTTGCCACATATCTTTTTTTGATGACGTGAATAAGTAGATTACTTATAGAAAAAAAATCTCTTTGTGTTGTGGCTCAGATACAGGGAGAGAGTCTGTAATTCGAAAGCAGTGACCCTGCCTCCCCTGGTTATCAAGAGCATTGCAAACTGTAAAGAAAATTATTTTCAGCTCCCTTCTGCGAATGAAGATCAGATATCCATCCATCCATCCATCCATCCATCCATCCATCCATCCATCCATCCATCCATCCATCCACCCACCCACCCATCCATCCATCCACCCATCCATCCATCCATCCATCCATCCATCCATCCATCCATCCATCCATCCATCCATCCATCCACCAACCCTTCCATCTTCCATATACAGCTAATCTCACAAATGACCATGCTGAAGTCTGAACAGCCTCCCTGCCTGTGAAGTTTCATCTACTTGCTCCCAAGTCATTATCTTAGTCAAAGTCCTTATTCCAGCAAAATTATCCCAGCCCTAACTTAGCCCATGCGGCTATGTCAGGTCAGGGAATTAGCCACCCTTTATAAATGATTAACATTTTTAAATGCAAAAATGTCGTAGAATATATTCCCCATTTTTCTGAAGGTAGCTGATAGCTGGTTACAGCAAATGTAGGCCATTAGAAAAACATTACGAAGTCTATGACATTTTTTTGGACTTCATGTATTTATTATTCTTAAATATTTGACAGAAAAAGCATCTATTAATTAACACATGAAGTATTTAACATCCTGCCTCTCTTTGCAGCAATGGGATATGTCATTAAGAAAAACTACCTGAAATAGAGGGAAGAATCTCACTTTCAGTATAGTGAGTACAATGAAATAACATAAAGGAAGTTAAAGAAGTAAGGACAAAATAAATGGTGTTTAGCTATTCTTTATTAAGTTAAGAGCTGTCTTCAAAGAACTCTGTTCTGTTCAAAACCAAGTATGGGGCAAGACCAATGGTGTTCCCCACCAACTAGAAGTTGAGGAAGACTAGAAGTCTATACAGCTAAATATAGCAGAGTAAAATCATCAGAACTCTCCTATCCCTCACAGACCACAGGGGATGGGGTGCTGTCTGTGCCTCAAACAGGAGATGTACGGCAGAAAAGCACGAGATCTTCCTCTGTAGTTACCGTGCCTCTAACACAAAGTTGCATCTGGGTACTTCCATCACAAACATTATCCTTGTGACTTGATTGGGTTCACAAAAACATCCACATCTCAGCAGTATGAAGAGCATTATGACTAAGTCCTGTTCATACCTGACCAACTCTCCAATACAAACATCTGTCTCCTTCCTTTTTTAAGAACAGACAATTTTTTGTGATTAAGTCATGACACAGGCATCATTCTTGCAAAGAGCTCAGCTTTGGAGAGCTTTTCACCTTTCTAGCAAAGAAATAATGCACTATCTGGAATAATTTGTCTTATGAAGAGGTTTGCATCATAAAACATATTCCTGTTACAAGATTGGTAGGCATTTTCATCTGTTTCATACAGACGAGGCATCCATCTATCAGCAAACTTGAACTTTGGCTAAAGGAAATTGAAATATTACTTTCCTTTGAAATTCAGTTGCTTAGTTATATTTTTATATAACCTCCACTTGGAATACCATGCAACCGTGTAGTCCTGCTTTACTGTAAATCTAAAGCCCAGATACTGAGTCCACAGGACCTCAGGACTGAGGCTTCCCAGGCTTGCTTTGTCCAAACCTTTCTTGACTTGTCTACAGTTTGTATGAATTGATTTAGCTGTAACAGCAATTCCTCTAATTGATTAGGTCTCCGTGGCTAATTTCTTTTGTTATCTTCATGCAGTACAACTGCAGTTTTATATATATATATAGAAGTAGAAAGCAGTCATTCTGTGTGGAATGAGATATTTATGGCTAACACAGTGATGTAGGATGAAGAAATACAGACCTGGCAAAACAGAAGAGGCCTCAAGATGTGAAAAGCGCAGGATGGAGCAGAAAGGAGCACAGTCGTGGGATGATAAGATATGGGGTTGATCCTGGCTCTGAAGACCCCACACTAGAAACAACTCAGAAATGGGTAGTTAAAAAACTGTCCTGGACCTGGACAAACACGCTTTGCTGGTAATAAAGGGAACAAAAAAATAGTACCTAAAATAGATAAAAACCATGTATCTTACATGCTGAAAGTGATAATTAGTTGCCCTGTGCATTTTATTCATCAAAAGCAAATTGAACAGGATCCTGTGAAAATGGTGCTCTTAAAAATATTAACATAGCTCATATTTGCAATTATTCAGCCAATGCTAACAATTGTTAAGAATTCAAATACTCCTGACTACAGAAAAGATCTGCAAGCAGCAGAGACAGGGAGGCACTGGATACTCAGTATCAGCAGGGCTTCACTTGCTCAATATCAATGTGTCAGCACTACAGACAATTCTATAAAGCTATTGAAAGCCTTAATTTTTCTAGTTACCTCATTAAATTTCTTCCTGGTCACTATATATCTTTGCATAGTATCCTTGTATCCTTTACAAAGCATCTACATTTTTTTTTCTAACTAGTGTCCATTCCTTACTTTTGCTGTCCGTTTGACCTGAGCTTCAAGGCCTTGCCTTTCTCCAGCTGTTTATTGTCCCTTTGATTCTTTACCTGTTTCTAGACAGAAGACCTTCCTTAGTCACAGAATAGCATTTCTAGAACTATATGACAAAATGACCAACAGTAGCCCATATCAGCTGTTCCTCTCATCTCATCAGTTGATCATCTTTCTTTTCAGCATTTCTGTGATTGGAGAAAACATTTTAACCAGGTTTTACTGGAGAAGACACCTTTGCCTGGTCCCTTACTCAGAGATGTTCAAGTGCACACAGCAGGCAGATAAAGGTGACACCATAACTCCATCACATCTCTTCACACCCTTTTTCCAGAGTCATTGGCATCTGTGAGTTTCTCAGTTAGTAGATGGATAGGAAAGATGGAGGAAATTTGATCTATGAAAGTATTTTTTCAAGGGATTGAAAGTGCAGGTTTAACTTTCTAAAGATCTCTTCTAGAATTTAAAACAAACCTCAAACAGAGAAATTCAAACAGGAAACTTCCATGATGAAGCTATTTGAAAGGTTTTGTTTTAAAGGCATGATGAATTGGACTTAAATGCTTAGGACTGTTTCTTTAAATGTCCCTTTCAACTATTATTAGAAATGCTACTGGCATTTCAAATTGCAAGAAAAAATTCACAAGAAAAACTGCAAAACCCCTCAATATATAAGTTCTCCTCTGTATATAATTTTACAAAAATTTTCATCAGCTTTAAAAGTCAGAGGGGGGAAATGGTAATACCAATGACATCTACCGTGCTTGAAAAGCTTGGGGTCGCTAAAGAAAAATAGTACAGAATACTTTTGCCATGGAGTGTAACAACGACATCATCTAGCCAGCTAGCTCTATTATCTGTTTGCACCCACTCAGCACAATAGCACTCTTCAGAAAAAGACAGATGTAGGAGTGTGGAATATAATGTTGCAGCAATGATCAGCAGCATATCTGTCTGACAGTGTCAGGGCACAGGGCTGCATGGACCCTCTGCAAAGTGACAGTGAGGCAGAAATCAGAACTGGCAGCTGGATAAAAGACCCAAGTGCAGCCAACTGTTTTGCTGATGAAAACCAGTAGCAATTTCACAGATGTTTTAATTTACCTAAAATTGCAGAATCCATTACTATCTCCCTCCCTGCTTCATTCTTCTTCTGGGGTACATTTGTATCCTGAATTATTAGCCTGTAGGAAGTGTGAATAGGTTTTGAAATTTGGAATTTAGTTCAGTTATTCTGCCATCTGTCAGAATCTGGTGTCGTCTGTCAAAATAATTCACTTGGATTCAAATTGCATCCAAACTGGTGGCAACATGATGGTCTTGCAGAAGACACAGGATTCATTTGTGTTTCATTTAGATAAATTCAGGTGTCATAGCTATTTACCTCAATACCATTGTATTATCTCTACCTATTTCCCAATCTACCCCTCTATATGATAAAGCTATCACAGACTATCACGACTATCACAGACTTGACAATCAAAATTTAAAAATATAATGGCTAGATTTTTTAAATTTTATCTCAAGAGTCTTTTCAATTCTTAATTAGCACTGTTTTCAGACATTTCAAATCTGTTAACTATTCATTCCCATTATGTGTTTGAACAAGTGAGCTCCTACCTCCTGCCAAGTCAGAATTCATCACACCTTTTATCCACCATTTTAAGATTTGATCATCCCTTCCAGTACAGTAGTTTAAGTCCCTTCCAGAGTCAGCCAATTCTAGAGATTTCAGTCCTAAACTGGTAGGATAAATTGTCATGTAGTAGTACCTGTCTCTCTCCACTAACAGCTAAACCATTCTTCTTCTCCAAACACACGAAATAAAATGCTGTTAGAGTACTTTTTTCTTCCATTTTGAGGATTATCTAAATTAACTTGTTCAGAGAAATGTTATGCAATATCATAAGGCTTTTTAATAAAGCAGAGCACAACAAGATCCAATGGCTAGGATATTAGCAAAATTCAAACTAAGTGACATAGGTATTAAACAGTAAAATGAAATTGAAAAGAACACAAAATGTGATGTTTCAAACACAGACTCATGACTTTTTTAACCGGTAGATCAAACAAACCTCATAAAAACCTCACAACTTTTTGAGCCCTAAAGAAGCATTGTCTTTTGCAAGCTGAAGAAATGAAATAGTCATAATATCAAAGTAGAAATGGAGATGAAATAAGTGGCAAGAGAGAAGTGTAAAAGAAATTCAAAGCAGGACATCCTGATTCTGGTTTTATACCCTATTCCACAGATCAGTCATCTTCAGTGCTAATACTGCTGGGTTGCCTTATTACTGTTTTGTAGCCTATGCCCTGATCTTCTTGGGTTTTGTCATTACATGTGTTAATATCTGTGCTTGTCTTCATTTCTTCTTGAAAAGCTCTTTCCTGCAAAGACTATTTTATTGCATAAATGATCTTGCCAACCTTTTCTCCTGTTTTATTTTAGGAAACATTTAAAGTCATTATTCTTCTAACCTAATTTTTAAAGCTGATTCTTATCTGTCTTGTTATGTTACGCATCCATATCATGTTTAACATGTAAGATTATAATGTAATGAATCACCTCCCATTTAGGATTTATTTGAAAATTAAATCATACATAAAACACTCAGAAATCCTTCATTATAAAATCAGTGCAACTATGAAAACTTCGTTGAAATTATGTATATTTGTTTGTGAAATGGAAAGATGCAGAAAATGGGGATGATTGCCTTATACTAGACAGCAAAGATGTGAAAAGGGATTATAGGGTTGTTGAAACAAATACTTGCATGAAGAAATAAACAGAGTTTACATTTCTTAGTGTGAATGAACTCAGAGGAGACAGAATTATTGAAAGCAATCTTAAAGGAAAGCAGAATGACATATAAGAAATAGAAATGCCCCAGTTATGCTTTTAAAGGGTGGAGGAGGAGGAACAGAAAGAAACAAATGTACTGTAAAGCTAAACGGTAAGTATGGGAAGTTAAGGACTTTCCCCAGGGAGTTAAACCACCTGCAGCCACAGGAGAGCCCCAGGGTTTCACAGCAGTGACAGTCCTGTCGAGCCAGATGACCGGTGTGACAGTGTGGGTCTGGGCACACAGCAGAGCGTGTCCTACAGTGCCTCTGCTCCTCACCCTACAGCAAGTCACACAGGCTGGGAAAGAGGCACCCACTTTCCCTACTCAGGCAATGGGCAAGCATGTTGCCCTCCTCTGACTCTCTGGGTCACTCTTCAGAGGCAACAGCTTTCTTCTGGTCTGCTGGGAATGCTGACATCCTGCTTTCTCCCACTGTGTGGGAGACCAGCTATTAAAGTGATGCACACACGCCACTCTCAAGGCTGGCCCATATATTGGGCAGTCTCTAAATGGCCCTCTCTGCTCATCCTCATCCTGCACTGGACCACATCACTTCGGTGTTGTTCTGCAAACGTAGCCCATACTGAGTTACTAGACAGAAGTTCTGATCCTGCAGAGCTGAAGGAGAAAAACAAGCCAAGATTTCACAATGCTGCAGTAGTTTCTACAAAACTTAACTGGACCAAAGCTTCATGTCTCCAGCTTTCATCCAGCTTGGGATAAAATCAAGTGTTCTCTTTATGTAGTTATTCCGATAGGAATTAGTGAGCCAGGTTGTGCTGAATTTGGCTTTGTTCATGGTAATTGCTCTAGCACAGACTAAAACAAGAGAGGAAAACTGAGCCACATATTAAAAAGTTGTGTTATCAGTATCCTGGAGTCTAATAGCAGCCTTTCTGTATCATATTCAGAAGTTTGGTTCCTACAAAACTGACCACTAAACTGTTTAGCTGAATTTTTCCATGTCTCTCAAACCAGTGTGAGTGGCAGGTTCTCAAGAGCTGAACAAAATCCATGTTGATACCAATGCCTGGGAAAGTGGTAGGGGCATTTAAAATCATGGCTCTTCACAGAGGTATAGATCAGATCAGAAGAATTTCACAAAAACATGTTTAATTTCTTTTCATTCGCTACAACGAAATTTTGAGACAAGCTCATATGCACCTGACTAAAATTTGGTGAAATGGATGTTACTGTAGGCTTGTAAAGTAAACCAATTTTAAGTGTAATCAAATTATAAGCAGAAATAGACTGGTGTGGGAACAGAAAGCTATCTACTAAAGATATATTTGCATTTTTTTTTCATGACACACACTGAAGAGGGAGGGGTTTCATTTATTGCTGAAGTTACAGTGAGACACAGAGAAATAAATATTTTTATTTTTTGTGTTGTCATACTTCATTTTCTTGAGTCAAAGATGTGTCATTCTTGTTTGGTTTTAAGAGGAAATTTGAAGTATTTGAACCCATTTGCTGTAACTAACAATAATTAGCAGAATAACTAGTTAACATGATCGTTCAAAATTATTCTGCAATTATTAATAACCTAGTAATGACTTACTGTTAGAGGGGTAGGAGATTATTTAAGAGTGGTTTTGGTCCATGTGATTTGCTGCCTCTTGCTTTATGATTAATTTGGAGTGTGAAAGAAAGGCTATCAAGTGTCTGTGGGAAATTACAGATTGCTTTTCCAAACAAGGACATTCTTCAGACAAAGGAAGGGAACCTTTAATTATCTCATGGAAAAATAGGCGATTTATATTTCTGGGTTGACCAAATAGCCATACTCAGCTCAACATTGGTCCTAACTAGTGTGGAAGATGATTCAGGGATGGTAGTGCAGCCTGATGAGCTGACGTGTGCTAAAACAACATAATTATTTTCCTGCCTCTGCTGTTAATTTGTTGTGTGATCAGCCATTTGCTGTGCGAGTCAGCCATCTCTTTCTTAGCTTTCTAGACTCTCTTAACATATATGCTCCCTGTGGCAGCTGAGTAGGATGCTGATCCTCGGGTCACAAAGAGCAGTAACAGTCCCTGTGCCTCCTGCGGCATACAAAAGCCCAGGGCCCGTACACCCCTTTGGAACATGGACTGTGATGCTGATGGAAGCATTGAGACTATTGCATGAGTGCATGTATTGCACTGTGAGCATTCAAAGATTTATCTCAGACCAGGGAAACTGTCGTGGATGACACTTGGCTGTTTATATTCATCAAAACACAAACTTTAGGGCTTTCTTCTGTAATTACATTGCAGATCATTTTCATGCTGATTACAAGCACTTTACAGTGACTCTTTTGCAGTCATTGATATAATTTTTTTAAATCCGTTGGCATTTTCTTGTGAAAAGCTGTCTGAAGTGCTGATTACAACATCCCCACTCAGCTCTGTAGGGGGGAGAAGTAGGATTGCAGCAGGATTGCAGCCTAATGGACTGCAGAGCCAGAAAAAAAACAGAAAAAAAAAGGAGGGGGGCAGGGACTGGCACAACTAGACAGAGGAAATCAAAAGGA
This sequence comes from Machaerirhynchus nigripectus, assembly GCA_013397975.1. Lineage (NCBI taxonomy): Eukaryota > Metazoa > Chordata > Aves > Passeriformes > Dicruridae > Machaerirhynchus > Machaerirhynchus nigripectus. Next base: position 456,893 of record VZRQ01001752.1, read on the forward strand.
TGAAAATCTACACTCAAAGCATAGTTTGAAAGATTTCACCACATCATCCCAGGATGGTTCATTATTCTTTATCATACTCTGGCAGTTGTCCACACTGCCTTCCCCTCAAGTAACCTATGCTGTAAAACTGCTGCCCTCTTTCTCACTCAGTTTCAAGAATAAAGGTTCCCATGATTATCTGGGTGAAAGAGGAATGGACTTGGAGTCCAAATTATTTTGTGCCATGGGCTAACTTCTCATGGAGTATTCATACTTTTACTGTGTAATTAGGTGCTTTGGAAATGGAGCACTTATGCGAATGTCCTTGATGTTCACTTAGTGGGAGGAGCACTTTAATCAGGTGCCTCATACCATCTAAAGAAGATACCTCAGCCCTGGATTAACCGGAGGGAGTAAGATACTCTACTTAGCGCTTCATGTAAAAGTGACACAAATATTTACTACATCGTGCCCTTGTCTAAGGCTTCCTGTGACAGCTCAGTTTCTGAGGGCAGAAACACAGCAGTGACAGACCTTTGTCTGGATATCAATGTGAGCACATTTCTTTAAGGAAACGCGGGCATTTTTATTCTAGTCTGCTTTAGTTCCCATCGTAATGAGTTTCAGTGTTTGAACTTGAATGTTTCTTTTCAAATCAAACCCTTCCGAATCCTCATGCAGTGTTGTCACAATAAGTGACAGCATCAGGAGCACCAGGACAGAGACAAAACAGTAATTACAATGTGCTGATTAATATGAACAGAAAACAGTGGATGGGATTAAGGTTAAGTAGACCAACACATGAACTAAATCTTCTTTTCTCCCTACATTTTTAATTGCTTTCTACTGTATTATCTGGTTTAAAAACCAAATTAAGAACTGCATTTAGACATTTCCCTAAACTATTATACTTTATCTACTTCTTCCTTCCTACTCTTCTGCTGGTATTTCATTCTGCTCTCAGAATTTCATATAGAAAAATGCTGCAATAATCAGGGAAATAGAGTGTGCCAGTGCCCCAATGAAATTGCTCTGCTGCATGTGCTGTATTTGGCTTTTTTACTGTTTAAAGTTCTCTGCAAGAACAGGACCAATTCAAATGTTTTTTTCTGATCTTCAGTAATACACAGAGAAACACCCAAAGAGTACAGATCTAAACCATAATGGACACAAAGTTCATACCAGGAATGTGAACCTTCCGGCAATTTATCCAGCTACTGAAATTTCTCCTCTGAACTAATTTCTATGCTGCAGCCTCCTTCGCTTCAGTTCAGTAGCATAACTCCAACTCCTACAGTACCCTGAATGGATTTTAAAAGCTTTGAAAATGGCATTTTTATGCTCTCAAATGGTAATGAATTTCCTTTGGCTAGTTCCCTTAATTAAAGGGAAGACACAGAGCCAACAGCTGGAAATGAGGGGGCTACGGCTGCTGTAGGGACTGCAGTGAATTGCCCAGGCACACGGAATGTGTGCACAGCATGGGGAGATGGGGCACTGCTGAGTCCAATTTAGGATTCTTGTTCCACAGTTACAGGTCTGGAAAAGAGCTATTTCTATATGTAAATTTTAACTCCTTCTGTCAAGCTTTTACCCAGATTGCTAACCATGCCTCTGGCTTCCCTTTGCCATGCTCCTGAGGTCACAGGCTGAGGATGTCTGTGAGAGAAGCCATCTGAGAAAACATGGGGGGAAGGTGCAGTGGGTCCAGAGTAGGTTCAGGATCAGATGGATGCATGGGAAAGTGTTTAAAAACAGGCCAAAAGCATGAGTGGTGTTAGAGAGAAGTGCTGGAGAGGAAAGGAGTTGGTGTCTGAGCTCCAGAGCAGGTGTTGAACATGGGTTACTCACTCACTCATCAGGTTTTGGAAATGTTGGGTGCTGCTACTGCAAAGCTCTTTTCTGACTGACATTCCTCATGTTCCCCATGAGCTTGTTACCAGGGTAGAGCACAGACCTAATTACAGTCTCCTGAATATGTATCTGTACATTGTGCTGTACTGTGCCAGGGAGACATACTCTTGAATAACCCCTTCCCCTTCTGTAGATATTTGACAGCTACTAATGCAGCAAACCCAGCGCAGCGGGGAGGAGGTTATTATTAGCCCTGGTGTGCAGAGACAGGGAGATGAAATGCAGAAATCAAATTACTTTTCTCAAGTTGCAGAGAGAAAATGTGTCAGTGTTAATGCTGCACCCATGAGCTCTGGCTGTGAATTAGGAGGGATTTGGACATGAAGACATGGACGAAAGTCCTTCTGCATCTCTGTCCTGTACCAAAGGCAGTTGTAGGTTTGTACCAGATGGTTAGTAAGAAAGAACAACCTTTGGGCTTTCACTTAACTCTGACTGCTTCTTGGGAGACAAGAGGATGGTGAAGACTCTTTTGATGCTGTACCCTGGTCCTCCTCACCCATGGAATTGCCATGGTTCAGAATTCCTCTAGAGAGAAATAATCAGGCAATGATCTGTTTTTCAAGAGAAAAACTTTGAAAAGTAGTCTAAAAATAAGAAGAGCTGATAACCTTTCAGCAGATTAATTTTCTTACTCTTCTGGCAGGAGGCTATTGGCTAAATGTCAGCCAGGTGATGAGTGCACCTTTGTGGAGAATGAGCATTTCTGTGCTTCATACATTTCTAAATAAGACCTCTGAAATCCCAGTGATGGCCTGGAACTTACCTCCAAAACAAAGCAATTAATAAAGAGGACTGCAGCCACAGAGTAACTGCTGCAGCACCAATGGGCTGAACCATGAACTTTACTTCTACCTTGTTTTGGAGTGAATCAGCCATTGTGGCTGGAGCGATGGACTGCCTGTGAAGAACGCTGGTTCCTGCAGCTGCCACATGGGTTAAGAAAAGTCTAAGGAAAAGTAGGGTAGGGTAGTGGTCTGGCATCTTGCACCAGTTGTGTGTTCTCCAGTAATCACACATGTATAGATATCAAAGCTAAGACTTGAATCTGGGATTTCCATTTCACAGGTGGTAGGCACAGATATCTCTGTGCTCTGAAATGAAGGTAAATCACCATTGCACCTGAAGGGTGATCCTTCCTCAGAAGCACTAGTAAGATCCCAGTGTAGTCCTTCCCTTCAAATTTAAAAGGAAAAACAACACTTTTGATAGAAAATGTGCAAAGTGCTGAAAGAAGGAGTCAATCTCGTCTGTGTAAGGCTGTGAGTTTTTGCCCGAAGCAAAGTTACAGGATTTATATCCATCTTAATGCAGTTACTCGGAAGCTGAATCACCGTTTTCGGTGAGAAAAGAATTGAACTGCAGGCTGGTTTTTAGCCCCATAGAGAAGGCAGTGACTCCAGCATCCACACTAATATCAGAAGGAAAATTCATTTTCTTTAGAGTGCAAAGGAAGAAATTGGTTTCTTTAGTACTGTGAGAAGGCAACAAGGGAAGTGCAACAGAATAGAAATATTTAGTAAATTAAATATAAAAGGAAATTTTGTGCTTTAATATCAGCTATTTACTGCTTTGGCTCAATGATTATTTTATGCAAAAGGCAGTAATTTAATGTACTAATGTTCCACAATGTCACAATGAGATTCCTATTTCTAGCATCTATTGTTGTGATGAATTACATCTATTTTAGCAAAGAAATGGTATCCTTGAATGAAGATTGTTGTTGGCATTTTTATCTTGACTTTACTGACAGATTGAGACATAATGGTATTTCAAAAGAAATCTATATACAACTCTTAGAACCTACTCCCAAAATAAATAAAAATGTTGCTTCTGAAGATGATTTGATGTCGTGTCTTAGGGAAGCCGTTACAGATGCTTCAGCAGTTGCACCATCTGCATCCAGCTGTAAAGCTGAGTTTCTTCCAATCAATTAATCTTTTATTCCCTTTACAGTCATCAGAAGAAGGAAGCATCTAAGCCTGCTGGATGGTTGCAAGCTCTTCCTTCTGTAGCCTGGTCTGCATTTGAATGTTTGTAGTTTTGTAGGAACCAAGAGCTGCACTTGGTCTAGGAAGCCCATGGGTGTCTTCTAGTGTCTTCCTGTAGAGGCAGCAGGAGGTTGTGTGACAGAGGGAAAGGGCAGTCTAGATGAAGGCAGCCAAGGCTTATCTTTCCTGCAAAAATCTCCTTCTATTGCCAAGAGAAAGAGGAAATTTCTGAAGTTCTATTTCACATTCTTTCATCTTGATGCGACAGTTACTGAAGAAAGGAGCCAAAGGCACAGGTTGATTGAAAAAGCAGTCCTTCAGGTCATCAGAGATGTAACACTGACAAAGAGTGGGATGCCAGAGACTACTAATGACTGGTGGGAAGCCGGGAGCCTTTATTACCTGTGCTGGAAGACAGAATCACTTCCACATTGATCGAGGTCAGATCTGGGTAATGCCTTGTGTAGGTTGGTGGGAACCAAGAACTTCTGCACCCATATGTACTGTGTGACTAAAACCTGACAGGTGCAAACATTCACAAGGGGCAACTCTGACAAATTAAATAGCAAAGCCTACCAGAGAAAGGAAAGATGACAGAAAGATGTACAGGATCTCCAGTGTGTGCCCACTGCTTTCTGCAGTAATACCTTAGACAGTTTGTGGTACTCGGGGTGAATCTTCACCCTTTCCTGATGGACAGGAGGAGTCCATATAAAGCTGCCCCAGGGCTACCCTGTGTCTAAGCCAGTCAAAGTACAGTGCTCATCACTCTCATCAAACCCATCACAGCAAGCTCTGCCCCATCCCTTTGGGGTCTCTGACTTTATTTGCTACCTTGTGATAACTGATGAGATTTGCTGCCTTATATGATTCTTAGCTTGGGGGGAACAATCACAAGCAAGGCTGACGTTAAGGGTGCTGATTTTTTATTTTAATACTCCTCTGTTTTGGGGATTCTGAGGTTATTTTTACCTAGCTATTATTCCATAATATAGTACTATGCTTACTCAAGGTCATTTTTCTTTACTCATTGTCATTGGCTGGGGTTTTCTGTATATGGTAAGGCCAAGTTCTACCATATATACCATGGCTGATGACACAATTCAGTTAAACCAGATGGAAATAATTCCCCTCTTAGGCTGAGGGTTGAGGGTAATGCATAAGGTGTCTGGTTAAACTGTAGACACCTGAACTTTCCTAATGTTGGACTTTAAATGTCCAACTGCTTACCAAACATTCAAAATGGGTTTATGCCAGGATAGATTCTTGCAGTCTGTGGCCTCTCAGTAGCAATGACAAGCCCATGTGTCCTGGGCCACCATGCCTTTCTACAGTGTCAGTGTCTTCAATACATTGGGGTAGAAATTAAACTTTATATATGTAAGTCCAAACACTAAATAGCCATTAGTAGTAGAACTTCCAGACTTGCAAGACCAACTGGAAGCTGTTTTATTTGTCTTTGGTTTACAGCTTTCAGAGGGTTGATAACAGCTTTCCAATAGCCCCTGGTGCTTTGCTTTTGCTTTCACAATCACATGCACACACAGAAATCTTCCTCTGATCTCTGAGACCACTGAGATTCATTAGCAGGAGTATTCATCTTGTTAGGTATGCATTAATAGCATCCACTGTAAGTATTAATCTGCTGTTGTCAAGTGATAATTGCAGAAAATGGTGATTGCATCAACCTTCACCAAGTCCAGCAGATGGAAAAGCCCTTGCACCCTTGTTTTAGGCACTTGCAGCTCCAAAGATTATTTTTGTTTTTTCAACCAGGTTAAAAACCTGTGACACATTTCTGATTCCAAAGAACCATAAAACTTTTCTTGCTTCCTAACTTCTGATAGAAGAAATTATTTAGAAATTGATCCCATCCAATACAGGTCTGGTGGGCTAGGATATTCCTAAATCCAAAGTAATAGAGGAGAAAACTCTGGGGTTTCTGCTTCCCAACTAACCTTCTAATTTGCGGTCCACAGTGAGAAAGGCACTCTCAGACCAAGGTCCATCTCATCCTGAAGAAAATAACACACCAGCGCTTTGGCTACTGCTGAGCAGTGATCCCACAGTATCAAGATGACAATCCAACCACCACTGACTCCCAAGCACAGTAACCTGGACGTAGGCAAGAGGTTGGGAGGGAACACACTCAGGACAGCTGATCCAAACTGGCCAAAGGGATATTCTATGCCATATTTCTGCTCAGCAATAAAAGATAGGAAAAAGGAGGGAGGCAGTGGGGGGAGTCATTTATTAGTAAAGCATTTGTCTTTCAAAGCAACCACTGCACGTACCAAGACCATTCTTCCCAGGAGGAGGATGGAAATCACCTGCTGATGGGAAGTAGAGAAGAAACTGAGCTTGCTTTTTTCTGCTTCCACATGTGGTCTTTGCTTTTATTTATTAAATGGCCTTTGTCTTGACCCATGAGATTTTCACCTCATTTTCTCTCCTGTTCTGCTGAGGAGAGGGAGTAAGAGAGTGGCTAGGTGGGCACCTGGTGGCCAGCCAAGGTTGGCCCAGAATGAAAAGTCAGATGAATTGTGCCCTAGAAGTGCCCATTTGTTCTAGGAGAGGAGGAGCACAGGGTGAGCAGTTCAGATTTGGGCACTCACAGTAAGGTAAGATGACACCACCATCTACATCCATTCCAACTTCCTGACTGAGAACCGAGTATCTTCATCTTATTGTCAGCTCCTGTAGAATCATTATATGAACCACCCTTCTGCAGGCATGGTAGCAAACCCACTTGAGTCACAAGGACAGTTCACTTGCTCATAATCACATGAGCTTAACAGCAATGTTCGATCCAGATAATGGATCCACTGTTGTGGATAATTAGCACTTTATGCCTTAGTTTCCCTGTGTGGAATAAATGTTGATTCATACTTGCCAAACACTGAAGACAATGGATGAAAAATTACTCTTAAAAGTCACTCTAATTCTTCCCAGAAAAAATTATCTATGTTTGTCCAAGGCAGAGAATCTCATTTCTTCCAGATGTGTTATGGTAAGGCTTTATTCTCACACATTTTTTGTTTTCTAAAAGCCAAGTAGCCTTTTCAGTTAAAGCTTAGGAGGGAGAATACTTCTTTTTTGATAATTCCAACCTGACTTTTATTCCAGTTTCTACCTGACATTATTTCTCAACAGATGAAGTCAGTTTGTCACAAAGATCTTACAAAGAAATAGGCAACTACTAATTTCTGGCACTCAAATACAAGCTTTCTTTAACTAAAGTCCAGAAAAAAATGAAATACAAAGAAGTAGAGCGTTAGATGTCAGCAAACAGAAATCCTATTTATTGACAGCTTCCAGGGGCTCTTTGAGCAAAAGAGCAGTACAAGATCTGGTCTCTGGAGAATGTTTTCTGGTGATGCCCAAGCCTGAATAGCATTAAAAGATGGAATTTTGCAATTTCTCTTACGCAGCGAACTGTGAAGTTTTCATTTCTAAGTTAGGTTTTTCATCAATTCCTTAATTAAAGGTAATCAACAGACTGCTAAATATTTTGTTGTCTCATATTAGAAACTCACATGCAAATTTGATATAGAATAGCAATTTCATTCCTTCATTAGGCAATAGCTGCCTTGCAATTTTAGGCTGGGAAGCTCTGTCGTTGTAGGATTTTACACGGATACAAAGTAACCTCCTTACAGGAGTTAAGTACCTTAGATACGACAGGAAAAATACCTGTACTAACTTGCCTACATTGATGAATTTTTATTACAATGAAAATTATCTGAAGCTACACAAGTTGTCACCCTACAGAGTTAGTTAAGGCTTAAAGCTGGATCTAACTTCTGATCCCACTTTCACCCATATCCTAAGCCATCTCACTGGAGTCTGATGAAGTTTTAAGTCAGTTTTAATGCCAGAAAACACAAAGGATGTAGGATAAAGGTCCCACTATTTATTTCAGCTGGCATATGCCTGTTTTGAAGTGTAGATAAAGTTCCCACTGACCTGTGATACTCCTCCTTCCCAGAGGAACACACAAGAAAGTATTCATACACATACCCAGGTTTCAATACTCAAGAGATCCTTTGGGTATGTCCTGAGAAGCTCTACCAACGTGGGGGAGTGAACCTAGCAAGATGAAGATTTGGAAAATCATGCAGAGATAGTGGCTGGGTTTAACATAGCGCTTCACTCTGCTAACTCTGCTGCCAAGACGTAGTTTATAAAAGCACCGTATAGGTATTTCCTAGGCTTGAGGATGTGTAACTGGATCGTACCCGTGTATAAACTCAGGAATTTGAAAAGTTGTTCATAGCAAAACCCTCCTGCAGAAATGCAGGATGACTACCCACATAAGGTTTGGTGCTAGAAAAACAGGGGTGTAGGGCTGCCTACTATGTCTCAGTAAGGACCACATCCTGATACCTAAAGGACAGTTGTCTATTCAACCTTGTCCAGTGCCAAAGCCCATGAGCTTATTTGACCAAGAAACTTCTGAAGCTGTAATATATTCTTGTTTGCACATTCCAACTTTTGCTGGACCTTGAACGAAGTGCTTTTGGATGGACTGTGTTTACACACAGCAGATCTGCTATTAAAGTTGGCACTGGTGGCCAGTGATATCCTGGTTAGCATTTTGAGACATGCTTTGTTCTTACAAGTCTAGCTTCATGTCAGAGCAGAGATTCACCACAACAACAACAACAACATAATTAAATAATTTAAAGCTATTATTTTTAATGGGGACAGGGAACCAATACAGGTTGGAAAAGAGGCTATTTCAGACTACGAAAAAGAGTCATCTCTCTAGTGAAAAAGATAAAGTAAATTTTCCAAACTAATTTCCACACCTCTGTCACAAGCTGTATCTCCTGCTGGCTCCACAGGGAATGAGAGGTTTTTAAGTTTATCCTATCTGAAAATCTCACATGTTGTTCTGAGCAACTCTTGTACAAAGAGTTCTCAAAGAGTTCTCAAAGAGTTCTTGTTCAAAGAGTTCTTGTGCAACTCTCTCCTCTGACTGAAAGGCTCTTCTAACACTTCACAGCTCAGCTGGCTGGAGAACTCACTTCCATCCTAGATAGCTCTTAAGTACATGGTCTCCCACCAATCTGCCCTTTTACCTTATCAACCCTCCTCAAGCACTGATGTTTCCAAGTTGACCTGACTTGCCTGACTTGCCTCAAACTGACCTCAAATTGCTAATGGTTGAAATATGACCAGCCTGGGTGAAAATATATGTCTCTAGCATCCCACCACTGTGGCCAAATGACAAAGGCGGTAGGGAGATGAATTTATGCTTGCTCAGTCTGAAACCCCTGATACTCTGTCAGCCTCAATACTATCAGGATTATGCCTGTACCAGCTTGCAGGAGATAATCAGCATGATCTCGTGCAAGCGTGCAGAATGTGTTTATCCACTTAAACAGCTTTCTTCCTTCAAAAAATATTTAACCTATGGGAATTGTAGACATAATGCAGAATATTTCCAAAACTAGGCTCTTTCTTGCATTCATGGATCATCAGTGGTCTGTTTCTGTGGTATTACATATTCTATGCGAGAGCGACACATTATGTGAATATATACCCCATTTTTGTGCCATAGTTGATATTGTGCCATAATTAATATATTTAAAATCGGTGGGATACAAACTAAACAAATTAGATCAAACTAGGTTAATATTTGTAGTTCAGAAAAACATATGCTAATGAATTTATCAGATAAAGGCAGAGGAATTTTTCTTCTCAAACATATACAAAATTCTTTTTTTATGTAAGATGACCTTTCAGAGGCTTTGATTGGAGAAGATATCTGTTACTCAAGCAAATGAGCACATATTTAAGTTAAACCACAAGTATCAACTGAATTAAGTGTCTCCACTAATAGGTATGGAATGTAAGAGAGTGCTTGTTTGCTCCATGAGGCCTGTATCTCCATGTAAGTATTTAAAAGGAGCTTTATCCAGGAAAAATGAGTGCCAGTCACAGATGCTACCAAGAATATTCACTCTGTGAGAAAAGCAGCCTGAACTGCCTACAGCTCTAAAACCAAAGTAGAAAAAAAGTCATTTTTAGTTGTCTAAATTATGACAATTTTATAATACGAACAGTAGAACTGTGTGACCAAAAATCCAAACCTAAATGTATCAAGCTCTTCTGGCATGGAAATTACCTACCTGCTGTTTCTAGGACCATTTCTTAGAATAGCATGATGGATTTGACCACAGGAATACAATTTCTGGCTTTAAAATAATGCTGCACAAACAATTTTGGCTACTTCTGAAAGGAGAAAGAGGCAAAGAAAATAGTCTAAGAAATCCTAAACAATTGAGGAAGAGTCACTAAAAATTATTCAGAGGGGTTGTGGATTTTCCATACTTGGAATTAATCAAAATCCACATAGCTATGGCCCTGAGCAGCCTGTTCTAGAAGACCCTTATTTAGGCAGAGTTGGTGAATGACAGTCTCCAGGTCTCTTTCAACTTCAGCTATTCTATGATAATATTCTCTTATTATATTCAAGCCTATATTTTATCCTGATCTGTATTGTTTTTCCAAATGATGGAGCAAACAGATGAGAAACTGTTTCTTGAAACTCAGAATTAAGCACAGCTGAAGGAAACTCAGAACCTCACTTATGAGTAATTATGAAGTGCCAGTTACAGATTATTTCAAAATCTAGACTACAGGCCATTTAAACCTTTCTAGCCATTGTGTCTCTTTTTTTTTTCCTTTGTAATTTCAAGAGGAGAAACTTTATTGTTTATGTTTCCAAAACTTAGGCTTTCAGACTTTTTTTTGCCTCTGAATCTTGTCTGCACTATATTGTCCTCTGATAGGATTTGTTTACTGTAGGGTTTTAGCTATTAAATCCAAAAAGATATCAAATTGCCTTAGGATGAAATCTTCATATGCATTTTTTTACGTAACAGAGATTAGGAAGTGTAAAGGAAAAACCCAAAAGCACAAGAAATTGTTTGTGCAGTTTGTTTTGAGATTTGCTTCCATTTAAGATAAGCCTTTTTATAACCAACAGTTAGACAACCTGCTGTTATTGATCCCACAAACATCCTGTTTATTATTAGTGGATTGCATACAAACAGCATAGCTGAAGGACTGTAGGAACTATGACTTGCAGTCTTACAAGGTTTATCACCAAAAAATGTGTCATATTGCTTCTCTTTCCTAGGGGCAACAGTTGAAAATTACCTGAGCAGGCTATGGGAAATTAAACTTCAAGATGTTTAGGGAGATGCCTCCACTCCAAACATTCTTGTGAATATGTTAACTGAGCTTCTGGAAGATTTCCATGGAACTCCTTCAAAGAAATACAATCACTGGCACGGACAGTCTTCTGTAAACAAAGGAACACAAATTCACTGATTCAAGACTGGAGGTTTAGTGTGGATTACAGGTGGATATTGTCTACCTTGACTTCAGTAAGGTTTTCAACACTGTCTCTCACAACATCCTCATCGGCAAACTCAGGAGCTGTGGATGAGTGGACAGTGAGGAGGATTGAAAACTGGCTGAACAGCAGACCCCAAGGGGTGGCACAGGGTCTGGTTGGAGGCCTGGTTGGGTCACAAGTGGTGTGCCCCAAGTTCCGTATCATTTAACTTACTTATCATATAACTTACTCATCAATGACTTGGGTGACGGGGTAGATGACTCCTCAGCAAGTTCACTGGCAGGAGTGGCCGATACGTGATGAAGACAAAGTTCCTCCTGAACATGAGGAAGAACTTAGTTACTGTGTGGGTGACCACACCCTGGAACAGATTGTCCAGAGAGGTTGTAGAGTCTCCCTCACTGGAAAAATTCAAGAACCATTTGGATGCAGTTCTGTGCCATGTACTCCAGGAATATGCTGCTTGAGCAGGGAGGTTGGACCAGATGACCCACTGTGGTCCTCCCAGCATTATTCATTCTGTGATTCTGTGATTTTTCGAAGTCTACCTGTGCCTCATTAGTAAGATGTTGCAAGTGAAAATCCATCTTAGGCTGTATGCTAATTTGTTCCAGATGTATGGACATTCAGCAGCATTTCTGTTGCTAAGAGAGATCTCTTACCTTAGGTAAAGACCTAGATTTGGTAGAGCATAAATGGTAGAGCATAAAATCTCTAGGGGAAATGCTAAAAATACATGGTTTGATCACTTTATTTCCCCAAATAAAAGACTAAAATAAGTAATAGAATCTTTAAGGTTGGAAAATACCTCTAGGATCGTCAAGTCCAACCACTAAACAAGCATTGCTGTGTCCACTACCAAACCATGACCCTAAGTGTCATATCTAGATGATTTTTTTTTAACACTTCAAGGGACAGTGATCCTTCCCTGGACAACACGTTCCTGTACTTGACCGCCCTTTTGGTGGAAGAATTTTTTCCTAACATCCAACTTGAACCTTCCCTGACGCAACCTAAGGCCATTTCCGCATGTTCTGTCACTGGTTGCCTGGGAGAAGAGGCTGACCCCCAGCTAGCTACAGCCTTCTTTCATTGTAGGCAGCAATAAGGTCCCCCCTAAGCCTGCTTTTCTCCAGGAAAAACAACCCCAGTACCTGCTCCTCATCAGACTTGTGCTCCAGACGCTGCCCCAGCTCTGTTGCCCTTCTCTGGACATGCTCCAGCCTCTCAATGTCTTTCTTGTAGTGAGGGGCCCAGAACTAAATACATGATTTGAGGTGTGGCCTCAGCAGTGCCAAGTACAGGGGAACGATCACTGCCCTGGTCCTGTTGGCCACACCATTGCTGATACAGGCCAGGATGCCACTGGCCTGCTTGGCCACCTGGGCACACCCTGGATCATGTTCAGCTGCTGCTGACCAACGCCCCCAGGTTTTTTCCCACCCAGCACCTTTCCAGCTACTCTGTCCCAAGCCAGGAGCATTGCATGGGCTTGTTGTGACACAAGTGCAGCACCAGGCACTTGACCTTGTTGAAACTCAGATCATCAGTCCAGCTTGTCCAGATCCCTCTGCAGAGCCTTTCTGTCTTCAAGCAGATCAACACTCCAACCCCACTTGGTGTTGTCTGCAAACTGACTGAAGGTGTACTTGATCTCATAATCCAGAATCCAGAAAACTTTAGCTCAACACTATTTCCAGCTGCAGGAGGTCCAAAATAATCATGTGTTTCACTTACAGAATAGACTTTCTAAAATGTTTATTTTTCCCAGTTACAATGACACAATCTATGGTTTTATTAAAAGCAGACCCAGGGAAAAAATATTAATTTTTAACGATGTTGAAACCCACAGAATTTAAAACAGGGTTGAATTTGACTTCCTGCTTTATCTTGCTCTGCAAGGAAAATAAACAGCTGCTAAATGGATTCCACCTGGGTATCGGTTTGTCTATACCTCTTCAATACCAAGATGAATTGTGGTTTTATTCAAAAAAGGCTAACACAACAAATACTATCATATAAGGTAGTATAGGAGGAAAATTAGTTCATGGTGTTCATAGGTTTTAGAATATTGAAGGAATGTCCAGACTATGCTCTGAGGAGATTTAACACTGGAAAGCATACTACAGTGACAATGAAAATGGGTTTTCAATTACATTATCTTATACCCTTTTTTGTCCCAGAGTGAGACAGTATCACCCCTTAAGTGTCAGGTAACAGACTTAAGTATGTGAAAAACACAAATGGCTTATAAAGAAAAAGTTCATCAGGTGAATCTAGCCTGAAATAGAGTATCTTGTAGACAGAGCAGCAGCAATAAGGTTTGCCATGCTAACTCCTGCAACATTCTCAAGGGCAAGCTAAGGCAAAATGACCTGAATGAAATTCTTGTCACACAGAAAAACTCATTGTGAACCACAGTCAGAGTGTAATTACCAGGAAGTTACACCAGTACTTACACTTGACAGATTTATCACATGTAGTTCCTTCAGGAATCTCTCCGTGACCCAGTACGAACCGTATTTCTGCCCTATCATCCTTGTCATTAATATGTATAGAGATTGAATTTTCAGATGATAAAAATGGAAGGAACTGGGACTGAAATTCCATGTGACCCTGAAAACTGAAAAAATAGCCCAAGAACACAGAACAGAATTCAGAAAAATATTTCACTCTTCCAGGAATGATTAACTTTACAACTACCCAGTGGGGAAAAACTGCTTGGGAAACAGTTCTTCAGTGCTGCGGGAACCTGAAAGAACCACAAGTCACACGAAAGTCAACAATATCATCTGCAGGGTACATGAAGTAATCTTTCTGCTCTCTGTAACTTATTAAAGTTCTCAACAGGGGTTGTGTGTGCAATTTTAGGCCCCAAAATGAACCATTCAAAGTCCACAAGAAAGCAACAGATGTAATAATTAGAGGACTGTAAAATGTGCCTCAAAAGGAAAAGGTGAAGAGACTGAGTTTTTTGATGCAAAGAAGAAAAAGCAGAAGAATCCCACAGTAGTTTTAAAATATGTGAATGGTATTTGCAAAGAAGAAGGAAACAAATTTTTCAAGTCCATTGAGACAGGGAAAATTGTCAAGATCTAAAACACACGAAAAGGAAAATTTTAATCTGACAATAAGAAAAGTTTGCTAATAGGTAAGACAGTAAAACGTTAGAAAAAGATGGCCTAAGAAACCCATGAAATTGAGGGTTTCTGAAAGACACGTTAGACAAACTTCAGTCAAATAGTCCACATAACGATTATTTGGGCTGGTGGCTAAATGAAAGAAAGTTTTATGGTGCCTTCCTGCCATATTTTCTATGATTCTAGGAAGCAAAACTCCTGTTCCTCTTATCTGTCATTTGCCTCCAAGGGCAGGCATTCACTCATGGAATACACTCAGTGCACTGCAAGTTCTACCACAGTACTCGTGTTGTGGGCAACACCTGTGCTATAGTCTCAGAAAGCCAAAACAACAAGGTTGGCTATTGTACAGGCCCCTTAATTTGTTTATCATGGAGGCCTTGACAAGGGAAACATCACCGCTTTCATAAGCAAGATATGCAAATGATGGAAGTTGCCCGAAGTCAGTCACAGAGACAGTGACAGAAAGATGAAGGGACATTAGGTCTCTCAAGTTCTTATCCTCTGGGTAGTGTAATATAGACTGGTTCTTTCATTGACTCATCCATTTAATTCATGATGTTTAGCTTTGAATTCTATTATTGGACATTTTTTAAACATCACCTCACCTTTACAGCCTATTGTAAGCATACAAAGAAGACCTTCAGTCCCATAATCATACAAAGACTAATCTTAAGTGAAATTTGGCCTTGTTCCTAGTGGGCGAAGGTGGGCCAGAGCCCCAAGAGTTCTCATCTGGCAACTTAAAATACTCAGTATGTCTGTGGTTTTCTAATGAGACAAGAAAACTCCTACAAGCAGACTCTTGAATAATAGTATCTTGAATGTACCTCATGAGCCTGGCTGAAGCTGGTTTAGAGTGAAGTGGAGATACTGTGACCCAAGATGGCACTCACATACACATCACTACAAATAGAGTGGGAGAAGATGTGCCAGAAGAAGAAGGGTGAATTCCAGCACAAACACACCCTCACCTTTCCTTCTCAAGCCAAGACTAGCTGGATCATCCTGTCTGCAGAGACAAAAGACCACACCATGCCTATCTGTAAAGAAAAACCATCCAGACCAAACAGAGCTACTTATTTGTAGAATAAACCAGTCTTGGTTATCAAACTCTCATTCTGTCTCACTTTCTCTCACCACTTGGTACTGTAATTCTACTCTTAACATCTTGTCATCACATCAAAGACACAGTTCTGGCTGGGATCCAAAGAGTTGCTGGACCTGGCCAGATAATATTTCATACAGACTCCTGTTGAGCCAGGACCTGAATTGCAGTCTTAGTGACAAACTGTTAACACTGAGGCAAGTTTGCCTAAATAGATTCTTTCTCCTTGAACCCTTCTTCTCTCTCTGCCTTCTTTCAATACTTTTTTTTTTCCTTCTGGATTTAAGCTGGGCTATGCACATCCAAAAATTACTTATTGAAGTAAAAATAGGTAAAAATAATGACACATTTTCTCTTGGCATAAAGACAACTGAACTAGAACAAAATAATAATAATATTAATAATAATAATAAAGACTGAAGTAAAAGTAACAGCAACAAAAACTGCAAGAGTATATTTGTCATTTTTTACTTCCCCTCAAAAACTGTCCCCAGCTACTTTGTGTGTTTCTGAAGTGTTCCTCTTATTCCATTTGCCTTGAAAATGCATTGTGCAGAAGGCCTGAATAATCTTATTACAGAGATGCTCACTTGGTGTTGGGTATGTTTCACTAAAATAAAAATTCTGTAGATTAAAAAAGGGTAAAAGATACTTTTTTTCCAACTTTTCAGTATTGACAAAAAAGCATTATTTACAATAAGTAAATGATATGTAGTCCATCAGCACGCACTTTCTATTGTCTATACAATCATACAAAATCTCTTGTCTCAGACCATGCCTGCTTAAAATCCACCCTGCCAATTTTTTAGCTGTGGTCAATTAAACACTGCTCTGCCACGGGAGGGATACCATTTCTCACAGAGGCTCAGCCGACTGCAAAACAATAGCAGACTGTCACAGACTTGTGGGTGTTTGACAACCTGCTCTGCACAGCTGCGCGCCGCGAATGCAGGACTGAGCACAGTTCAGTCCAGCTCCTGTGATGCATAATTACTTTTTTTCTGTTATAATAAAGATGTCATCCTCTCTGTAATTAAATCTGTGAATCATTAAATAGTCACTGCTTTACTATTTACAGAAGCAGTGAGTTTAATTTCTCATGGTACTGTTTTCTGGAAGCATTTTGTTGATTTGACATATTTTAATTGACTCCAAAGTACTGTTCATCAGCTCTGACAGAGAGAAGTTCTTACATGTAGTAGAGTAGCAAATCCATGTTATTTTTTACAGGGTATCAAAAATGACCTACAGTCAGGAAAAGCATACTTAGTTTATCCTTCTGTTGTGGGTAATTCTTCCCAGCAGACTTCACCAAAAATTCAAAGCTCTGTTTCTCTGATTTCTGAATGACATCTGGAAGGTAACTGAAGCCTTTAAAGTCCATCCACCTAAGGCAAAAGCAAGCCAAAGCAGAAGCTTCAAAACCATCTGATTGCAACATCAGCTCTCTGTTGTCACCCCAAATCAATGCCTGAAAATCACCAAGGCTGGTCAAAGAGTCTTTCTGGCTATGACCAGCAAGAAAGCTGATGGTGCAAGCATGTACAGGGCACTTAGCTGGGCTTGCAAGCACACATGAATCTATCATGCACGTCTGAGCACAGCTTAGGTAACATGCAGCACAAATTACACATAATGTTTAGGTTAGACAGAGATACAGCAACCATCTCCTGCTGTCTCCATCCTTCCCTCTTAAAAGAGGTTTTGTGGTTAATCACTGCCTGTAGATTGTCTCGGTCACAGAAACTGAGGTTGATTTGGAGTGACAGAAAATCCAAGGAGATGAAAGAAGTATCCCAGTCACATTACATCTCCATTTATCCCTCCATTTATCCATGCCCTTGTATGCAGATATTTTTCTCTCCCTGGCTTTACAGTCTATCAGCTTTTAGGAATGCTTTTAGCTTTCTTACAGTAGGGAACCACTGTGGGGTTCCCAGCCTGGGCACTGCTGCAGGCTTCAGAAGATGCTCTGGAATTCTACAGACCCTGGTCTTGGGTGGCTGAGTGCCCCCTGTTATGTGTGTGGGGGCAAACAGAACTGGGGCACTGCTTTAACCACTGCCCCAAGGCACTGTGGTCACTACAATACGATATCAGGGTGCTTAAATGCAGGTTACTGTAATCAGAAAACAGCGGCTTTCACTCAAACATCAGATGCTTCCTTAAATACTAGGCCACTTCTACTGGTCAGTGTCCCCATTTCCATTGCTAATAATAGAAAGAGATATTAAAACAGGACCTCTAAAATAAAACTCCTAAGGCAGTAACTGCACATCTGAGAAATGTTGTTTCTCTGTCATGCAGCAGTACACAAGGCAAAGGGAACTCAGTGCTACCCAGCCTGATACAGCAACACGATTCAGGGTGCAATGAGCAGATTCTGCCCTAAAATGGTGATGTAATGTTGCATCCTACAGCCAAGAGATGCCCACAGCATCCATTCCCAAGGGTTCCCTTCTCTAAGGGCCACTGAGAAGATGCCTGCTACTGGCAGAATAGCCCAGCACGTGGCCATCTTGGACTGGTTGCTACTTCAAGAGCAAAAGCCCTTTGACAAGAATGCCACGAAGACCACGAATGCTACATTCCCAAGTAAATAGCACAGAAACAAAGGAACAGGAAGAAATTTTTAAAAAGTGTCTTGACCTTCCCTTTGCCCCTGGCCTCACCAGTTAAGCAAACACCAAAAAAAAAAAAAAATCCAACTAAAATCCTTTTTTCTGCTAAACCAGTTTGTGAAGAAAAATTGTGACCACTGAGGACCAAATTCTGCAGCACTCAGACATGGAGTTTTTGCATTGTTTTCAATGCAAGGAGGAGCAGCAGCTGTGGTGCAGTTTAAGCCACACATCAAGATATATTAGA
The DNA here is from genome assembly GCA_013397975.1 of Machaerirhynchus nigripectus. NCBI lineage: Eukaryota > Metazoa > Chordata > Aves > Passeriformes > Dicruridae > Machaerirhynchus > Machaerirhynchus nigripectus. The sequence continues at coordinate 475,265 of VZRQ01001752.1, forward strand.
CCAGAGCATCCCTTCCTCCTGCTTCATCAACTGTTCTAAATGTTTCTAAATAATACACATGGGTTGCTCTGACTCTGAAGTAGACAGATAGAGCACAATTTGGCATGTGGCAAACTGGCTTGCTGATGTTGCAATGAGTTTCCCTGACTCTTGGGGCCTGGTTGCAAACAGTGAGAAACAGTAGTTTAATTTAGTGGAACATGTGTTTGCATTTTCTATTTCTTTATCACCAAGGAATAACTCAATAAAACTAATGCAAGGTTTTTCACCCTTTTAGACGCTGGAAATTACATTTAGGCATTTATTTAAGTGTTTTGGTGCACCTAAAAATTTCACTCTAGTCAAGCTAGAGATGCTTAAAATATATGGACCCCTGGATACTTCCATTTGGATGTTTCCACCCTTCTCACTGTAGCCATATGTGTGCATGCCTGACAGGACCAGACTTAAGTCAGAAGAGCTGAATTAAGCACTGAAGTGCTTAAGCCAGACTGTGTTAGACTTAAGCACAAGAGAAGGGGTTTTGACAAGAATATAAGAATGTACCGGTCTAATTTAAATTGATAGTGCCCTTTTCCACTCTTCTTCTCCCCATTGCAGACAGTGATCCAGTTCTCACCTACCTTCTCACTCTACCTTCTCTTTCTACTGTTGTAGAAAGTACTGTTCATTAATGTAAAAAGGTTCTGTAAATAAGGCCAGAAGAAAAAAAATTCCTTTTCCTAAATATCAGTCATGGGGATCCAGATTACAATTAGTGCAATTTGAACCTGTTCATCCCTGTCAAACATGAATAAATGCTAGACAGCTTTGCTAGCTGCTCCTGCCAGCCACACAATGCCAGATCAAGGACATAAAAGCTAACAGAAAAAAAAAAATGTACACCAGTGCATTTCATAGATCTAGAGAAGAAACCAAGTGCTGCTAGAAAATGGGATTATAACTATTGTTTCCAGCTTCTCAAAATTTCGTTTCACATCTTGAGATTAATATGGGTTATAAAATATTCCAAATTCTTGATTTCCCTAGAATTTTAACTTTCATTATCTCCTACAGCCCTTTTTTATTTTTAGGAGAATATATTGATATTTAGAATTTAAAATCATACATCAATCTCGCAAACATTGTTAATAACTGCAATGAGGTATTTTGTTCAGTCACGTTAAATAAACTTGGGGCTCATTTCACCAGCTTCTGACAGAAACAGAATCTGGAATCTACACAGGTTTTTTGAGACTACCATGAAGAAGAAAGTTTGTCCAAAACCTGGAGTATTGCCCTGCATTTCAGATGACACAGATTAACGTCCTCAAAGCAGACAGGATTCAGACAGGTTGACACTAAGGTATTCCAAGAGGGGACTTACTGTCAAAACTAGAAAAAAAAATATTTACACTTCAGCTGGCAACACTGGCCTTCCTAATTGACTCTTGACAGGCTATTCTGCAGTTTTTCAGACAGGTTTAAAAGAAGACTTCTTTGAATGACCATTTGCACAGGTCAGGATGTTCACCAGTCTTCCAGGGAACACTTTTGCAGCAATTTCATAGGGTGGGATCTCATATAAGTACCTCACATATTTGTTTTGCAAGCATCTTGTCACAGGCTGGTTTTAAGAAGAAAAGAAGAACAAGTCTTTTTTGGACATGACTCACCTTCCCGTTATTTAACAATTATTTTGCATGAGATCAGGGGAGCACTTTCCTCTCAACTCATAGAATCATAGAATCACAGAATTGTTTGGGTTGGAAGGGACCCTAAAAATCATCTAGTTCCAACACCCCTGACAAGAGCATTGGCAGCTTCCACCAGAGCAGGTTGCTCAAGGCCCCATCCAACCTTGCCCTGAGCACTTCCAGGGATGGGGTATCCACAGTGTCTCTGGGAAATGTACAGCAGTGCCTCACCACCCTCACGGTGAAGAATTTCTTCCTTATATCTAATCTGAACATGCTCTCTTTTAGTTTAAAGGGCATTCACCCCTATGCTATCACTACAGGCCCTTGTCAAAAGTCCCTCCAGCTCTCTGGTATTCCCTATTCCCTAGGAACTGGAAGATGCTAGAAGTTCTCTTCTCCAGGCTCAACAGTCCCAACTCTCTCAGCCTGTCTTAACAGGAGAAGTGCTCCAGCTTTCTGAGCATCTTCCTGTTCTCCTCTGGACTTGCTCCAACAGGTCCATGTCCTTCTTACATTGGGGCCCCCAGACCTGGACGCAGCACGCCAGGTGGGTGTCACCAGCACAGAGTGGGGGGCAGAATCCCCTCCCTCACCCTGCTGCCTACGTTGCTTTGGATGCAGCCCAGGACATAGCTGGCTTTATGAGCTGCAATCGCACATTGCCAGGAAATGTTGAGCTTCTCATCAGCCAACAGCCCCAAGTTCTTCTCCCCAGGACTGCTCTCAAGACCTCCTCCACCCAGCCTGGATGTGTGTTTGGGATTGCTCTGGCCAAGGTGCAGGACCTTGCACTTGGCCTTCTATTGCACTATTGAACTTCGTGAGGTTCACACAGGCCCACCTCTCAAGCTTGCCCAGGTCCCTCTGGATGGCATCCCTTCCCTGAAGTGTGTTGACTGCACCACACAGCTTGGTGTTGCTGGCAAAGCTGCTGAGGGTGCCCTCGATCCACTGTTCATGTCAATGACAAAGACATTTAAGACCACCAGTCCCAAAATTAGTCCCCGAGGGACTCCGCTTGTCACTAGTGTCACCAAGACATTAAACACAACTCTCTGAGTGTGATTTCTCCTCAGAGAAAGCTGTGTGTTTCTTGCTCTTCCAGTTCAGGAAAAGGTTTTTTAATTCAAAACAAAATGATGCACTGTGTCAGTCCTCCAGATCCAGATCCCCAACCGTAATGGGCAAGTTAAACTACCATCCATGCATTTGCACTGTTAAAAAGGCACCAAATAAGCCAGCCCATACTGACTGAACAAGCACAAAGTCAACAGAGGGAGGTGTACTGATCAGTAACAGAGAGTTAAGAGCGAAGAATGGGAAAAGGCCTCTAAGATTACAGCTTGCAGCAAAGGGAAATGGGATATATACTCTGTAAGACAAACTGTATCAATATTGGTCTGTAACAGACCCTCAAGTCAGTTTGAGAGTCATGTCTCTTTTATCCTTAACTAAGAAATAATTCCTCTAAGTGTCTCTTCTATTTTCAATGTGTTCAAGAGTTCTTTCGAAACCTACCTTGGAAGGCAGCCAACAAGTCTCTGCCACTGTGCAGAGGATCTGCAGCTGAATACCAATTGATTTCACTGTGTAATACACTGAGGTTTGATCTATGCACCCAATGCAGAAGAGAAGAGAGACTGAACTCCGAGTAACTTGCTTTGATAAAGTGAACATCATAAAGTAGAAGACTGGGACTAGCTGATATGAATTATCTTTGCCATCCAAATGGCACAACACAGACATCCTAACAGAGCTCTGGGAGACTGGGTATCTTCTCTTCTCCTGATAGTCATAGAGTAGCTCAAACCAGCAAAAAATTTTGTCTTCCACAGTCAGGGGGCTGCAATATATAGAAGATTGTAGAAAACATCCTATAGAACATAGGAAAGAGTGGACTGTAGATAAAGGACAGAGTAGAAAGTCCTTCAGCTACCTTTGCTTCTTCAGTTTATCATGGAAATTTTTTTGTATGAACAGCCAACTCATCTTCTAATGATGCTGTCATCTAAGATCTAAATGTGCCATGCTGAGACTTCTGGGCATCTTCTTCTCTTGTGAGATCAAGACTTTCTGAAAGACTTCTGCCAATTCATACAAAGCCAGGTATCACCCTGTCGCCCTGAATTTTGCAGTCTTTCTATGTTTTCATTCCTGTAGTAGAATTTCCCAGGCACTTTACTGTAAGCATCAGGCATGTTTACCTACCGGTATCTATTATTATCATTCCTTTTGTTAGGCGGAGAATTATGATAGACTTTTGGTCTGACCAGTGTCATGGAGAGGTGGTAACCCCATCCTCCAATCCATGGTTGTCTCTAAAAAGATATATAACTGACTAAATAAAGGGCCGGGACGGTCTTCTTCCTTCTACTTGCCCTACCTTGGCCCTTCTTGCTCTCTCTCTTTTGGCCCAGGCCTTATCCTGACAGAACGGTGTCTGCGTGGTCCTTTCGTGTCTGAGTACGACATCACCCAGCCATTTTCAACCACAGAGCAAGAGGAAACACAACTGAGCATTTTTTTTCCACTGTATGTTCAATCCACATATGAGCTGCATAATGTCTTGCAGCCAGGGGTTGTCTGTGAATAAAAATCCAAATGAAAAAGAGAACATAGGGAAGCAGAAGGTCACTCTTAGGTCAACAGGCCCAGTCTAAGTTCACAGACCTTTTTGCTCCTCAGTCTGGATATCTAAGCGTAATATTTCTCCAGTTCAGAAGGGTACTGGAGTGAGGAGCACAGAGAAGGGTGCAGCTGGAGCAAGGTGCACATAGACAAGCCCTGTTACCTGGAGGAAGTCTTAAACAGGAGTTTGACTGTTCATTAATCATCATTAGTCTTTGCCAGGGACTTTATAGTCTCTCAGATTATGTTTGTTGAATGTTGTGCTAGTATTTGCTCCAAAATCACCAACATACAGTTATAGCACTGGTTGAGCCACACTCTCTTATCTGCAATTATTTATGAGTCATCCTGGAATGTGCTCAGATAATAATTATCATTCTCGATTAGTTAAAAATCTGATATGTAACTGTCTAAATGCAAACCCATTTTTCCCATAATAAATGTAAGATGTAATAAAGAAAAGAAGTTTGCAGAAATGCACACAGACAATTTCAAACTTCTGACTTACTGGACTGAGTCTAGTAAAAATCTACAAAAATTGTTCAGGAATTGGAGCACCTGCCATACGAGGAGAGGTCAAGAGAGATGGGACTGTTCAGCCTGTAAAACAGAAGGCTCTGGGGGCATCTTTTCAGTGTCTACAAATACCTGATGGAGAGGAATAACAAAGATGCAGTCAAACTCATCTTAGCGATGACCAGTTACAGGACAAGAGGCTATGAGTACAAATTAAAAATAAAGAAAATTCTATCTAAGTGTAAAAAAACCTTTTCTTTTTCTTTTTTACTTTGAGGAGAGTCAAACACAAGTGCATGTTTCCCAGACAGATGGAAGTTTCTCAGATTCTTACTGTACATGACTCTGACCAACCTGCTCTGGTTGACCTTACTTTGAGCAGAGGGTAGGACTAGACTATGTGCAAAAGTCCCTTCCTACACCAGCAATTTTGTAACTCTGTAATTCTGTAGGAAGTCATATTCACACCACCAGTTTTTCAAGGCATTACATGGCTATCTCTAACAACTCCAGGCCAGGCAGTATTCACAAGTACCTGTACAACACAAAATCTGCTGTGCCCTTGGAAAGAAGCAGGCTCACATTTCCTTAGACAGAGGAGGGAACTGAACCCAGCTTTTCCACATCCTATATGGTTTCCTAACAGATGGGCCAGAAGGTTAGTGCCAGTGTAGGAAATGGAACATAACAGAGTTTATTCCCAAGCCTGTTTCTGAGTGCTTACGTTAAGAGCTTGTGTCCTTCTGAGTAGAAGGAGCTGGACTCGGGAGGGTGATGGAGAACAATGGGAAACAAGCTGTTGCTCTGCTCTGCCCTCTGAACAAAAGTGAAATTTTAAGAATAGTTCTGCTCCAGCCCCAGCAGTACATGAGGTGCTCTAACGAGGTTTTCCAAGAGCTATTGTTTCTGCCAAGCTTCATGTCCTACATTTGCATATCCTGGCATTTACAATGCCTTGAAAATTAAGAAAGAAAAAGTACTGCCCTTTGCAAATCTTAAATCTAGCTACACACAAACAACTTTCAGCCTACAGATCACAGCACCTTCATGGACAGGAATAGCCAAAGACAAGTAGCACCCTGATCATTTAGAGGAGAGGCAAATCTGATGGGCTGCAAGGAAGAATCAGCTTGATGGGCTTTTGGGTGCTGTTGAGCTGATGGATGACAAACTGACTCTGCAGCAGAGGAACTAAGGGAGGTGGATTAAGGAAAAGAGGGAGGACAGTCTGCAGCATAGACTGTAACCATATTGGTGACTATGCAAAAAAAAAAAGTTGGTAGAGATTTCTAGAACCTTTTTCTCTTCTCTGGCCATAGAAGGTAGAGGAAGGGCAAAAGGAAATGAATTCTTCAGTTATAAGTAAAAACAGAAAGGTAGCATGAAGATTGCATTACTCCAATGTAAAATTAAATTATCTACCCTGCTCTTACTGAATAGGGTGTTCTAATATAGAGCCCTGACTCAGATTTTAAAAGCAGCATGTACCAAAAAAAAAAAAAAAGAAAATAACAGCCAATGATTTTACAAGGTCATTATAAAAAGACTAGGAAATACTATTAAGCTCCAAATGAAAACAAAGAAGTAATTTAGAAGATTGCTTTTGTTTCTTGTTATTCTTTTTAATGCGTGCCATTGAGAAACCTCATCATACACTGGCAGTGTTATAAAGGTGATAAGCAGGCCAGATGGATTCAGGTTACCCTGAGGCTCCTGCTGAATTTCACCGGTGCCTATGAGTAACTCCTTCACTTTCCACAAACCTGGTAACACTTTACCTAAGCTTCATATGCACTTTTCAGCACTGCTTTTCCAAAAGAATTTGAATGAGATGAAGAGATTTTAAAGGAGCTCAGTGAGAATGATCGTTTGATTGGTCAGTTGTCCTCAAATATATGTGAATGAACTACAAATCAGATGAATTGTTGAATGATAGAATGAATCATAGAATGGTTTGAGTCAGAAGGGACCTTAAAGGTCACCTAGTTACAACCCTCTATGGCATGGGCAGGGGCACCTTCCACTAGACCAGGTTGCTCAAAACCGCATCCAATCCAGCCTCGAACACTGCCAAGGATGGGGCAGACTCAATTTCTCTAAGCAACCTGTTCCACTATTCTCATGGTAAAGAATTTTTTCCTAATATCTAATCTAAATCTACACTCTTTCAGTTTAAGCCTTTTTCAGATCATCTAAATTGTCTTCATGTCCCCTATGGGTATAACAAAACAATTTTTTTTCCCTTCCCCTCCAGGCATTTTCCCATGCTATGAAATTTAGAAGTAGCATTCAGTTCACAGTCCAGAGAAAAAGCTTCAAAATGCAATTCTGTAAACCAGACCTTATTCTCCTTGTGAGATCTTGTTCTACATGTTATCTGTATATGAACCCTGAAAATAGTCTGATGCTCACCACTGCTAAACCAAGCAGCTGATACCAACAGAGTCAGCTCGATGCCACCAAATCCAGTGAACTCAGGGAGTTCACAGAGTACATATTTTTCTGTTTTAAATTATGATACAAAAGTTATTCAGATTGTTTTATCCAGTTCTCTGGCAGCATATTTTGATCTTTTCCACCTCATCTTAATGCATCAAGATTTATTTGACTACAAGATGTAAGCTGTTACCAGACCCACAAGACAAACATTCATTAAACTGTGGAAGCTTTAAGGCATGGCTATCTTCCATCGGCAAAAATGTAACAGGATAATGAATTATCTTGCTCAGGGGTTTGTGTTTGTTTTCGAAATGAATGCACTTTAAATTGCTGGTAGGAGAAGGTTTTGCTGAAACAGATGGGTGACATTAACACAACAGAGTACAACTGTCACTGGGGGAAATTTTGTCTTTAACTTTGTACTCTCTTCCTACGTATATAGATAGGGGTTTTTTCCTCCTTAAGTAGCTGGCAGTTTTAACTCAAGTAAGTTTTGTATTAAATAAATATTTTGAAAAGTTGCAGAGAAGTAACCTTAAGAAACTGTCACAGTAGCTTTGGTTTTACCTTCACCGCATTAAAAATTTGCCATGGCATTGTTTTCCCTATGTAAGTTTTAAATTGACTTTACACCGCAAAGTGGAAAGGCTCTGCATTTTCAGAAATAAAACAGGTTTTTTGTTCATTTTTTCCAACTAGATAATTAGATGGGGGGTTTTTATTAATTGCCCTTCACCTTCTTAAAATCCCTTCATTGCCTATGTTGGACACAGTTCATTTTCATTTCTCAGCCAGATGCCTCAGGTGCAGCCCCTCGGGCAGATCACTGGCACCCTCAAAGTGCCTCCCAACGTTCCACACAGGTTGAAACTAAGGCAATGTGAAGCAACTTCTGTCTCACTCAAAAGGCTGCTGTAAATAATAATGATGCAATTACTGTAACACAAAATCCTGTAATTATAAATTCGCATGGTGTGTCTATTGAAGAATACCTGAAACCTTAAAAAATTGTCTTCTCACCAGAAACGCTCTTTGTGACCAGCCACCAGCTGGGTGTCTTTAGCAAACTGTTTTTAAGTCCCTGTACATGTCTCTTTCTTGCCTGGGTTATTTGAACTATACTCTCCTGATAAGAAAGGTTGTCTCCTACTGTGCTATTTTTCAGTGCCTAGTGAGACAGCCACCTCTGTGTGCCACCAGGTTGAACTCTGTATTCACCTTCTCCTTGTCAAGGCACAGCCTACATGTTGAACTGCTACAGCACTGAAACAGGCTTTTTGGTCACTGTACCACAGGCACTCATAAAAACAAACAGAGGCTGAACTGTCCCCCCCAGGGTTTGTACTTTATGGCTCTGTGCATCATTTTGGCTAAACTGTTGACTGGAAAATATCTCTGAGCCTTCAAGATTCCCTTGACAAGCTGTTTAAAAAATAAACTAACTAGAATTGATGATCTTTTCTCTCAGTGCAAAGCTCTTTACTTTAAAATATAGCCCACAAAACAATGTTAGAGGCTACTTTTTTTTTTTCCAGGTGAGATGTGCAATCAGCTGGGAGATGTGTATTTATTTGATTGGAAGAGTTTGCATCCACCACTACTAGTAGTGGAGTAGTAGTGCAGACCTGAGTGTAGGTCATCTTTAGGATCATATTTCAAAAGTGCTTGAATTTGACTCATAATTTTGGACAGCTGTAGCTTTGATAGACTCCTTACCCAGGAAAACTTCCTGTAGTTTACCTAGCAAGAGCTACAGTCCATGCCATGGCTTGTGGCTGTATTAACCCCTATTCTCCATCCCACGTTTTGTTATTTCTTTAAACTGAAAAAGACATTCATCTTCAATTCCCCAGTGGAGCAAGACCTGATGAGGATATTACTTCAAGAAGAAAGGAACCCCAAGAAAGTATCTCCATTCTTGAATGGGAGAAGAAGGGGACCCCATAGCTCAAAGAATTTCCTTACAGAATTTTACTCCTGCAGTAGAGTAGGTGTGCTGATAGACAATATTTCAAAAGGCAGTTGGGCTAACAGCATTCAAAGGCTACTTTCACTAAACTTAGTAGAATTTATCTCAATATTTGATTAGAAAGAAGGATAAATAGACCTTCTGCCCCTCATCATATCAATATGAGAGTCACAACACTCTCCATTCCTGTTTGGGTGTGGATTTTGCCCTAACACTTGGTAATAATTTTAACTATTTGCAGTTAATTCTTACGTGAGAGAAAAAAGATGAGGACAAGTAATGCTACATATTTGGAAAGAAAGTGTATTTTTATAGTTCCCAGGTAGCTTGAGTCTTATCAAGACAGAAGATAAGATTGAGTCTTATCAGAGCAGAAGGCAATTGCTTATGGTTTTATAGTCTGAACAGACCTTTAAATAAGATCAAAACAAGAAGACACTTTACTTCCTCTGTTGTTTCCTAACAGTAGCATTTTCAAAAGGACCTATTTTTGCTCAGCAGCTCCAAGAACACAGGAGACTCATTCACATTTCTTTTGCTCTTCAGTCATAGTACAGCATCTCCAGTATTACAGAATGCCTTCTAGTAAGGCCTTTCTTGCCTTTTAGATCACTACTGCAAAAAAATAATGTCAGGGTGAATTTTTCCAAATCAAAAGCTGTTGCCATGTCCTTAGAGCTGCAAAAAGAAGGCCTGGATATCATATGCCATGATTGCAGTGTCAGCCCCCAAACTGCAAGGAATCTTGTAGCAAAGCAAAAGGAGTGCTCTTAACCCCTGAAATGCTATGCTGTGGGTGAGAAGCACTCTCCAAGTCACCTGGAGGGATTTCAATTCCTCCCTGTTCCTGAGAGATAAAAAACGTGGGCACTGCTTCCTATACACGAAAGAAAAAGCTAGTCTGTTCCAGCAAGGACAAGAGAAAATACAAAGCTGCAAAATACAGACAGGCAAGGAAACAAAGGTGAAATGAGAAACCTTATGAGGTACCTGCCCATTGCTGAGGTGTTCTTCAGACAGCTGAATGGAGAAAGTTCTGCTCTCCAATAACCCTCTGTATGTAGTTCCGTGGAAGAGGCCAGGGAGGGCGGCCAGTGATGATAGACATGATTATTCACCTGATTCACAAGTGTTTCTCTGTCCTCTACGTATGTCTTTTTTAAGGTCCTACTCTCTTTCAATCAGCTGTGTCCCTGGGATATTAGAAGCTATAGTAGGTACACTGAAAAAACTAAATGGAGACTTGCCTTCTTTCGCTTCCCAGTTAAATCAAGTAGTAAACATCTCTCGTATATCCAGGCTGCTAATCCAATCCTTTGCCTGGACTGAACAGCTGCGTAACTGACTTGGGAAGACAAATGTCATAACTCTGAATGTCCCCCCACTTCCTTTTATTCTTTCCCCAGCTCTATATGCTGAGCATGATGCAATATGTTATGGAGTATCCCTGTGGTCAGTTGGGGTCAGCTGTCCCAGCTGTGTCCCCTCCCAACTCCTTGTGCACCCCCAGCCTCCTCACTGGTGGGACAGGCTGAGGAGCAGAAAAGGCTTTGTCTCTGTGTAAGAACTGCTCAGCAATAACGTAAATATCCCTCTGTTATCGACACTGTTTCCAACACAAATCCAAATTACAGCTGCATAGCAGCTACTATGGAAAAAGAAATAACATTATCCCAGCCAAACTAGCACACTAATTAACACTTTTTCCTTAAGTCTGACATATCTATATCTTCTCTAGTCCTCAGATAGGCATAGGAACGTAGTGAAATGCACACATACTTCCTCACATCTAGGTAAACTTAGAGACAAGCCAGAAGAACATAAGACCTTAAGAACCATAAGACAGAAGCCAGACAGTGTTTCTACATCTCTAAGACAAATAGAGTTTTGGATATCATCTCCTGAAATCAACCTTATCCTTTAAATCTACTTACAAAAGCAAGGAGAACAAGATTTCTCATGCCAAGATATACTGAAATTACACAGTGCCCAGCAACTTGAAAAAAGAAAAACAGTTGTGTCTGAATTCTAGACTCTTTACAAGACTAAGCCCTGACAATTCTGTGAGAAAACACTACCAAATATCTGTGGGGTTTTTAGCCTTACCATGGTCACCGCAGGCTGTTTCAAAGTAGCACATGTTTAAAACTGTGGGTAAGGAATGGAGGATTAGATCTTCCCTCAGCTCATTCCCACTGAGATGTCCTGGATAGGCAAGTAAAAAGAAATGAGCAGTTTCAGACAGGTACAGCTTCAAATCCATTGAAGATGTTACACCAGTCATCAGTACATGGCACTGGTTCAGTCTTTCAAGTTTCTTCACTGTCTCTCCTCAAAATGAAAGAAAAAACTTCCCATGACTCACTGGGCTACTACCTTGGGATGTGAGGGTTCCTTTGTGTATGTCAAGCCTGACCTGAGGGGTAGTGCAAGTTACTTCTCATCATTTGGGATTTTGGGTTGCCGCTTGTAGCTCATTTTTTCAGTCACAGAAGTCGGCCTCAGGCTGATGACAGAGCAGGTTTCCTGGACACCTTCTATATGTCTTGGACATATATATATAAATATATATATATATATATATAAAATATCATCTATGTCTCTTCCTTACAGAAGCATGAAATGCCTGTTTTCTTTTTACTAAAGGGTTCTGGTAGGCTTTAATACATTAAAATGAACCTTGGACTTCACACTAGGACATTCCATCTGTGTCCCACAGGTGGTCCATGGTGCATTGCACTAGTGTTACTGGCAGAACAATAGCTTTGACATTGGCTATTGGAGTAGTCACATTTTTGCCAGTCCATTTAGCTGGTCCTTCTGCCACTTGCTCTCCACCTTGCCTCTTTCAGGCATAGAGAACTAAGGCAACCATTTTTTATCTCAAGTCAAAACTCATTCCCTGAAGTAGAAAATACAAAGACTCTTTCCTAGACTGAGGGTCTGGAAACTTGTAGAATTGCAATTTGTCACTAAGTATCTTTGTAGAAACTTTGATCAAGAGTTGTTATCAGTTACTTTTTAGAATTATAGAGTCATAGAATGGTTTAGGTTGGAAAGGACCTTTAAGATCATCTAGTTCCAAACCTCCTTCCATGGGCAGGGATGCCATTCACTAGATCAGGTTGCTCAGGGCCCCATCCAACATGGCCTTGAACACTTCCAGGGATGGGGCATTCAAAACCTTTCTTTTAGACATGGACACAAATTTTTCTGCCCCCGCAGATCCCACCACAATCATATCAACAGCATTCAGATTTTCCCTCTATACTTTAAAGGAAATGCTAACAGGAAATAACATAGCGTGCCCGGCAGCAAGACAGTGGCATCCCTGGGATCAATTTTCCACGGCCCCAACCATGTGCTGAGAAAACTCATTCAGTTCACTGTAAAACTGCCCTGTGAAATCAGGATTGAATGCTCATGTCAGGACTCCCTGCACATTCCCAGGAATCTGGGAAATCATAGGTGCTAACAAGCTCTGGGTCATTGGAGCGATTGTGTTGTTAACACAGCGTTTGATAGGCTGCGTTTACTGAGCTACACAACAATTTCCAACAAAACTGCACCAGCAAGGCTCCTGCTGTTTCTCTGCTGTGACTATCCACTCTCCTCAACTGTTAGCCTTGAACTGTAGTTTGGGCCCAAGCCAGCCAACACTCTTCCAGAGACATGCAGGACATAGTTTGTGGAATAGCACAGGACAGGGACCGTACCCAGTGGGGAGCAGAAGGGTATTTATCCTGCTCTGGATAAAAGGGGAAAGAGGACTTAGACATGTCACGCTTCTTGTTTTCAGGACCTGAGAGAGGATCCTGGTCCATTTTATTTGAAGAACGAGACCATGTGTAGATGGACCAAGCATAAAGCTTGGTACATACTGTACCAAGTTTACTCAGTAAGAAAACAGCTACACAGTCCAACCTCAGTACTTCTGCAGCCAAAGAAGGTCATGTCATAAGGTACCTAGAAAAGGAGATTTTTCTCAAGAGAAGAACATCAGGAAAAACACACCTGGCAACCATTTCACCTAGTCACACATCTCTGTTCATATCAGCTGAGGCTCTGCCCCATTTTACAAATTACATTTAAAAACTGAGAACTTCAAGCATTTTTTCACTTGTGACTGGCCATGTTTTATTATCCCTTTACCTTCTTTGTTCCAGAAGAGTTGTTTACAGTGTTTGGTATGCTCCACTTTCTCCCTCTCACTATGCAAAAACTGTCTAAGACTGAACCTACTCTGGTTATTGACACATCTACATGGACAAAGAGGCCTTTTTTCCCGGACAGTCTTTTTTGGAGCCAAAACTGAAGTTTTATCAGCCACAGTCCAGGCCCTTTTATTCCAAATTTCATTAACAAAAGCTTTCTTGAAAGTGTCCTCTCATGTCCCTACATAGAATCATAGAATAGGCCACACCGGAAGGGATCTTGAAAGATAATTTCATCCAGTCCTTTGTGGGAAAGGGAGCCTAGTTGAGATAATCTAGTACCTTGTCCAGCCATGCCTTGAAAACCTCCAGCGAGATACATGAGATAAACAGACCATGCTAAATTATCAAAATCTTCCCCCCATCCTTAAAAATAATCTAAATCCCATAAAGCAGCCTCAGGGAGGTTTCCCCACAGAAAAGCGATGGAAATCTGTTGTGATACACTGCAGGATCTCCCAAAGAACTGCACTGCAATTCAAGGCTGTAGCCAGCCAGGCACTCATAGCCTATCTCTGGAACTGGTTTTTTTTTCTACCACAGCAGCCCAGAACCATGGAAACACAAAATTGCCACCTTCCCTTTGTTGTCTTTTAGCAGCAGCATAGATTATGCCTAAATGTCTGCTTACACGCAATTCTCCAGAGAAAGAACAGCAGCAAAATATTTATGACTCTCTGGTATAAAGTCAATTAGCCATTTGTCTGCCAATCTATAACTCCCTGTTTTAACACAATTTAACACAATTTCTTTGGGTGATGATTTGGGACAATATTAGCTGGAGAGCCCATAAGCCTTTTTTGAATTATCTGGGCTGCAAGCACTTAGCTAATATGTTTTACTTCTAACTCAGTTATGTCTCCATAGTAATTACTGTTTACACAGTATGTTTGCTAACCCAGGATAATATTCTTTCCATGTGAGTCCTCAAAATTAAGCTAATAGGACACCAAGATTATTAATTTTCATTTAAATGCTATGAAAAGGCTATTAAAGTGCTGGTCATCAGCCTAATAACAATAATATATATTCCTTTGCTCTCTCAGGATCTGAAGTGGACAAAATGGCCATTGATAATTAATGTTCTATTCAGATGAATAACTGAATGGGGCAGACTTTTAAATACAAGAGAAATTTAAAGTGATACAAGTGTTTTATTCATTACCACAAGGGCTGGATTTCTATCCAAGGAACTGAACTACTGAAAGGAAGACAGAAATCATATTGGACTGCCTCCAGCAATGTGATATCCATCTGGATCTGACCTCTGTGGACAAGGAGCTGCACCATCTGACTGCTGCTGAGGTCTGAGGTTCTGAGCACTTATTTGAAATAAAATACTCTCTACTGCAAAGACGTTCAGGTTGTGGCCTGACCCTACTGCTCAAGACCCTCTACCAGCACAGAGCTGGAAAAATGCTTGTCCAGAGCCAACATACTCCCTGCAAAGGTATAAATAGCTTGGACCTCCATCTGTAATCAACTGGTTCAAGTTCAATGAAGTTAATGGTAAATGGATTTGTATGTGAGGATGACCTGGCCCTGGGCAGCTTAGAAAGTCACTCACATTCTATCCAAACACAATGAATTATCTGCTTTTCTCAGACATTTTGTTTGATACGGAGTGCTGCTGTTGTGTTCACTCTGCCTTTAGATTAAAAATTGTGGGGACAAGGACACAAGGACTTCACCGTCAGTCCAGGCCCATCAAGAGGAAATAAAACAGCTTATATTGCTAAAGAACAAAATAAAACTGCAAGGGACAAGACCCAAGTGACTGTATTGTGAGTCTGGACAATGCCTAAAGGGAGAGTTCCAGGGGTGGGACAAAGGAAGTCCCAGGGAGGGGACTGGTGTCACTTTCCTTAACTGTCTGGTGCCTCAACCACTCCTGAAACCAGAATGAGAGAAGGCTCCAGAAGTTCTTGTTTTCAACAAGCCACGTATATGAATGGAACCTCTTGAAATAATTTTACAGTTCAAGATTGTTTATTCTGATCTTTGAAACAAGAGATTAGTCAACAGGATTTACTGCTGGTCAAGTTAACTTCATCAGACATTGCTACCCAGCCTTCACAAACAAAGAAACAATAGTTTATTTTATGCACATTGATATATGTCTTTTATCCTTTAAATCTTGCCTAGAGTTTCTAAAACGATTGCCTACAGTCATTAAAAGCTTGAAGAACAGCCCTTTTTGCATAGGTATGTAGCATAAGAATAAAAACTAAGTGCCTCAGAAGAAAACACGGATCATTTTTATAGATTTTCAAAGTGCAAGAACTTCAAAAGCTCTCTGCATATGGCTTTTTATATATAAAGATGTACAATAAACACATTTGATTAGTTATTACTATTTATTATTACATATTTATTACTTATATTCATAGCAAATATTATTCCTAGTCATATGCTTTCTTTAATATGCTTTTTCAAACAGTTCTGTATACACCTAGCCAAATATTCCTTTTTTCTTTTAATCATTTATTTTTGAATGTTTTTATTTATTTTTAAAGAAAGGATTATGGTTTATAGTAGATTCTGAAAGATGTGGTTTCAGTAGGGCTGTGGGACAACTAAAGCAGTAGAATCAATAAGGGCAGAGTGATGAGATACCTACAAGAGTTCCCTCAGGGATCTCTAGGTACAGACCTGGTGCATGTTGAAGAAAAAATCAGTTCATTTCATTTTATGATCTCTTTCCAGCTTCATTCTGTTTCCATAGGTATGTAGTTAAATAGAAAAGGAATGTTGCCTGACTTAATTTAAGGACGTTATCACGTATTTGTCTCTAACATCAGCAAGGATGGAATAAGTATATGCCTCCTGGGGCATACTTTTCCTGCAAACACCCAAATTCTCTACAGATTTTCCTTTTCAAGGTCTTTTCACACAAGTAGATTTTCAGATTGTTTCTTTCCTCTTGTGACTTGCCTTAGGCAAAGAGCATTTTCAGGTACTCAGAGGCTTCAACAACAGCACAGAGATTTCCTATTTATTTATTACCATTACAAGCACAAATACTAACCTCAACTCCCCTACCTTAACACCTTGCTTAACCCATTTTTCTTTTTTTAGGGGCTCTAACCCACAAACTGAGAAATAATTAGCCCATCCAGGAACCACCTTCTAAGAAGCTGCACTTTGGAGTTGTATCTCACGCTGCAGTCTCCTTCCAGCTCTACCATGTAGAGTCCCAACACCAGTTCTGTATGCTTTGGACACACATATATTGCTATACTATTGGAATTTCTTTCTCCAAAGAGTCTCAACAAAAGAAAGCCTGTTTTCAGACAGGGATTTCTCAAAATTGAAGGAAAACTATAAAAAATGACTTCTTAATTTCTAGGACTCCAAAGCAGAGGTCAGAACAAAGCCTAGTTCTTCAAATTTGCATTTTAAAAAGGAGAAAAACATTCACAACAAATAATTCCCTTGTCACACCAGACACTAGTTAAAATGCAGAGTGTGCAGTTCCAAAGTATTGGCATTATTTTTGTCCTGAATAAATTCCCTTTAGGCAATTCATTGCAAGGCTTGGTTCTCACTTTTTTAAATGCTGTGCAGGTTTATGCTGCCATTATACTAAATGCTGCTATGCAGTTTAAAAAGCACACCTTGAAAGCATGAGAAGTTCTGTCCTACCAGATGCAAGCTAGCAGAAAATGCTACATCATCTCCCTAAATATCAGTTATGCACTAGGCTGCCCTTGGAGACTTCAGCTGAGGTGGGCTATGTGATCCCCAAGCCTTCCACCTCACAGGCAACTTTTTCAGCTAACAAGCCATTTGTGAAATGTTTGGGGGGAAGAGTTTGTCCTTTCCTCTTGTGGCAGCTGTATGTTTTTAATCTGATTTCAGTTCTGGAGGGTCTTATGCTTGCTGATAGGTGCCTGGCACTTGCTGAGGAAGATGATTTGATCCAGCTGCAAGGGAGTGACATGTCTCTCCACTTTCCAAAGGTGCTTAGGTAAGTGTCTAACCACTCTGGAGTGAGAAACTCTGCTTAAGCTTTGGGGAAGACACAGAAAATTTTCAGCTCAGACTGGGAGGTGTGCAGTGATTTTTGAGTGCTCACAAAATTAAATAGGAGTTGAGAAGTCTTTCTGTTTCTTTGTCATCAGTTTGGTCACAGACATCTACCTTGTCTTCAGAAACCAGACCAGCCCTCTGCAGTGCAGTCTCAAAGCATTCCTTTGCTTTGAAGTCAAACCCTGAGGGGAAGGGGGGTAAAAAAACCTGCAGAAATAGGAGGTCATCTCTCTCCTTCTTTATTAGCTCAGCATTGAGGGAACTTGCTTAGATAAGGACTGTGGTTATTATCCCAGTCTGTCTTCAGGGATTTGAAGTTTTCACCTTCTAGGCAACTGTTCTTATCACTGGGAGAAACCTTACCCACAGAATTTGCCAAAACCCTCTAGCAGGTTGTTTCGTTTTTATGATACCATAAATGAACATTAAAGAGAGACACTGTGTGATATAAATTTCACATTTGCTATATCAGTAAATAAAACCTCTCTTTTTTTTTCTCCCGCCCCACAGATGACACCTCTCCACAAGGCAATAGCCTTGTTCACGCGTCTCTATCTCATTAAATACCAAACTATTCTATTTAAGTGAAACAGTTTTTATAGACAGGATAGAAAAATTCCCCCTTTGGTACACAAGGCTGTGGTTCAGGTTTCTGGTGATGTTGTTTCCTATCCTCTGAGGCAGGCAAATATCAAAATGACACATTATCATTATTAATCACTGGGAGGAAATGCCACAACTACCTCCTCTTGCAGCTGTGAGCCTGATCCAGTCTCCCAGTATGCATCCAAATCCTTATGAGAGAAATTAATTTCATAGATACATTCCTCCAGCACTTGGTAGGCTCAGATATCTTCCTCTTTACGGGGCTGACTGGTGAGGTACCATATTCTCTCATATCCTCAGCTTCCACAGATTAAAAGGCTGATGAAAGCAGCAGTGTAGTGCTTAGCAAGTTGCAGCATAATTCCCCTCAAAGATGTACGTTCTGTCAGGATCCTTTTCCATTTTGGTCTTACCAATGAAATCTGCAATCTGTTCTAAAAACACCCCAGGTTTTACCAGACCTAATCAGTTATCTCTTTCTGATATCTAATGCACCTGGTTCATTCCCTTTCCTCTTACCAGGATGCTGCTCTGAATGCTTTCAAGTCCATAAATTTCATGGAGGATACAGATGAATGCATAAAACCATCTGGACTTGCCAGGTGGTATAATATACATTAATCAGCTATAGAGAGCAGTTTCTTTATGACCATTGCCACTTATCAGTAAACTTTAGATTCGTCATATTTTATCGACTAAAATTTCTGTAATTCTGTTCCTTTATCCTAATGCTTAGTCTGAAAGATCTACAGGTATATTCACAAAAACAACATGAAACACCAGGATTAAAATTGCCTGTGAAATTGAAATTCATCTCCTTATAACTTTGTTGAGTCTGTAACACAAAATTTACACTATTTTTGTTCACCTACATCTTATTAGCTGTCTACTATATAAAGTGCTCCTTGAACAGATATTTAATGGTTTATTTTTATTTCCCTCTGAAGGGTAAGCAGTCCCATGAATGCTTTGCTTTCAGATCACAGAGCACTTCAAACTAAAGAAAACTGGACTTCTGAGCTGAGTTTGAGCAGCTGGCAGATAGAAGAGATGGAGACAGCAGCAGCTTTCCTGGAGGGCAGTGTCAATAAAAAACAGAAAGCAAGCAGAGCAGGATATTGTATCCCAATAAACATGCCCACAAAGAAAGAGGAGGCAAGTTCCCACTTCACCCTCCCTCATACCTTCTTCTGCTTCAACCACTTCCTTGACCAGTGAAAGTCAAGAGCATGGACACTACTGGTAGACAAATCTGCTGGGAATTATGCAAATCCAAAACAGGACATTCATTATGGAAATCATGGAGCTACAGAGCTACTTGTACACAGGAGTGCTGCTACCATTCAGGCAGAAAGTGTAGAACCTCTTGATTAGATAGATCTCTTGATTGCTGTTCTTAATTAGATACTTCGGGGAGAGGGGGGAGGAAACAGCAAACTTTTTTCCTAAACTGAGTGACTATCTGAGCTCTCCTTATACCAGTGTTTATGAGCAGTCTGATACCTCGCTATATCCCAGCTATCCACAATACCTTACCTAATGCAAGGCAGGCATTTCTTACTATGGTCTGTAGGAAAATATCCCCCAATTTGCCTTTCTACCATTTCTCTGAAAGAGCAAAATCTCAGAAACAAAAAGGCAAGGCTCCACCTTAGCTCCCAGTACAGTTTGATCAAGGATTGCACACAACCAGCTTCTGCCTGCTTTGTTGCTGTCAGTATTCTGGGGCACATGAGCCAAAAACAGACACACAAGCCTGCAGAAAAAGCTGTGTGTGCCAGGGTAGTATGGCTAGGAGCATGTAAGCTGATTTTCCTCAGTGGCCAGCTTCGCACAGGCTTCAATTACTGCTGATGATCTGAGTGCTCCATTTCCTCCAGCAGGGATCTGCTTACAAATTAATGGTGTTCAGGTTGCCATGGGAGGCAACCTAGAGTTGGATACGGCACACTGAATACCCAGACCCCAATTTGTTCTCTACAAGATCATTCTTGAAGGTCTGTGCTATCTCTTATAACTCCATTAGAAACTTCACTGTTTCGTTCACCTGAATTTTTGTTTTCTCCCAGAAAGGAATATGAAAGAATTATTCCTCTGAGAACTGGTTCTCTTTGAAGAAATCTACAATTTCTGGTAATTTGAGCTGTATGTAACAGGCTGGAAATGTGAGAAATGGGAACTTGAGATGACTTTGGCCATCAGAACCCATTGGCTTCCAAGGCAACATGCTACTGAGAATAAAATTTCTGCTTTGGGTGTTGTGTGTACCTATTCTCTTGTGTGTGCGACGGGTTTATTGTATGCTTTGATAGCCTTGAAGAAGACTGAACTCCTTTCATCTAATTTCAGATCTAACTGAAACACCATCAGTCCAGAGGCACAGTGAGAACTGGAATGTTTCTGAACTCCTCTCCTGCTGAGAACAGCAAAGGCTGGATGAAGGTCTTCTCAAATTCCAAAAGGCAAGATAGTCTGCTCGAAAAGCAGCATTTCAAAACTGGTTTTGTTTTAAGTTTGTTGTTTTGGGGGGTTTTCTTTTTGCTGCGGCAGACTAGAAAGAGACAAACTTTTCCGGAAGGGAAGTTTTGTCAGCAAAAACAATATCTTTTATTAAACCAAATGCTACAGCTGGAAAAAAAAACAAGCACATTTCAGGAGTGCAAAGAACTGAAAAATGTTTATGTACCTTAAAGCTTGCCATCTGCTCTAATACAAGGTATGTCGTCTCCCTATAATCCTTCCCTTCTTTTTAAACTTGGAGCACCATAAGTATGCAGAAATTTATATTTATTTGTATGACAAATCTCTGTGTAATAGAATAGCCAGTAGGCCTCTGGGAAATAAGCTGGTTTGATTTATAGAGAAAAAGTTAATGCTCTTTTTTTTTTATTTACAGAACTAACTTGGGCTTAGGTTCTAGCTATTTGCTTGGCTGGTTGATATTTTGCAGTGGAGTGCTTGCTTTTTCTATGTTATGAGAGTCAAATTGAGGTTGGTGTGATCTCTCACTAAAAACTTTGCCACAGAAGTTGCTTTCTCACAAACAGCCAATTTTATGAAATCAACATTTTTCTGACCAAAAGGAATCTCTCAAAAAAAATATTTCATCCAGCTCTTTGTCTGTCTGTGGAGGCAGACAAAAAAAAATTAATAGCATAAAAAATAACAGAAAAAATCATGCTAGAAACAAAACGTTATGATGTACATAATAGTTTCTGTCAGCCTGGACTTGGAAGTAGGAAAACAGATTTAATAAAAAGTAGAAAACCAGTTCTCATTAGTGAGTAGGCAGTTTCCAGAATGAAGGGCTCTTGAAAATAGCTGTGAAGGGTTGACCCTGGCTGGACACTGTCATTGCTCTATCCCTCCTCAGCTCATCAGGGAAAAAAAATATAACAAAATTCTCATGGAATAAGATAAGGACAGGGAGAGGTCACTCACCAATTACCATCATGGGCAAAATGGACTCGACTTTAACTCAATTTGTCGCCAATAAAATCAGAGTAAGGTAATGAGAAATAAGAACTAAATCTTAAAAACACCTTTCTTAAAAACTCCTCCCCTCCAGCAGTTCAGGAGCACAGGGAGTGGGGGCTGTGGTCAGTTCATCACACACTGTCTCTGCTGCTCCTCCCTCCTCAGGAGGAGGATTCCTCCCACTCTTCCCCTGCTTCAGCCTCAGCTCCCTCCCACAGGAGACAGTCCTCCACCAACTGCTTCAGCGTGAGTCCCACGAGCTTCCCATGGAGTCACAGCCTCCTTTAAGTTTCCACTTGCTCCAGCACGGGATCCTCCACGGACTGCAGGTGGATCTCTGCTCCACCATGGATCTCCACGTGCTGCAGGGGCACAGCTGCCTCAACATGGGCTGCCCCAGAGGCTGCAGGGGAATCTCTGCTCTGGTGCCTGGAGCACCTCCTGCCCCTCCTTTGCACTGACCTTGGGGTCTGTTCTTGTCACATAATCTTGCCCCTCTCTCTTGCTGCTGTTGCCCAGAAGTTTGTCCCCCTTCTTACATCTTTTATTCCAGAGGTGCTTCCACCATTGCTGCTGGGCTTAGCCTTGGCCAGGGGTGGGTCGATCCTGGATCTGGCTGGCATCAGACATGAGAGAAGCTTCCAGCAGCTCCTCACAGAAGACATTACTGCAGTCCCACACTACCAAAACCCAATAGACTACCTGGTTTGAATTAAAAAGGGGGAAAGGGGAATTTAAATCAGATCATGTCTATAGAGTTCTCTCATAAAGGATATAATTGCATGAGGCTGTTGTAAGGTGATGAGAAGTGTAAGAGAGTATTGGTGTTATTTTAAAAATAGAGAAAAAAAACACCAAACAGAAAAAGTGGGGTTTAGCCGTTCAACAGGCATCTTAATCAGACTCCAAGTTAACTCTAAGAATTTCCTTTTCCCTGTGGCTCTGAAGTACAATTACACTTTCAAGAATCAAGAATATATAAACTGCACTGTCACACATTGTTCAGATACCTGTAAGGACTCTTTCCATCTGCTGCCAAGTTTTCCCTGATGAGTCGCCTTTATAAATCAGCCTCATTTTTCATTTAACTTTTCAGCTGTCTGATCATGACAATAAGCTGCATCTCTTTTTATAGCTGCTGCCAGGTGCCACAAAGGCAGAACTGTACCTCTGACTGGGTAGGTAGTCGTTTAGGGGTCAGTTTATGTGACTAAGCCTTCAAGTCCAGGCAATTTATTTCAAAAATCCTGTCATTAAAATGAGAATAAGGAATGAAAAAATAAACATAGGTCAACCAGTGTAGAAATGCTGAAGGGTAAATTATTTCTTTGCAGACCACAATATTTTAAATAACAATCTATAAAAAACAGATCTCAGTCTCCAAATAACATTTTAGCAATGATATTTCAGAAAAAATGTAGAAGGGGATGTGCAAACCTGACCTGCTAGTATCAAACCAGAACACAGCAACCTCCTTTTTCAACAAAATACCACCCATACCAATAACATTAAAAAGAGCAGTTGGTCACAATGTGGTCAAGCTTTCTATACCTTCTGTTGGCAGCGGGGATGAATTGTTTCTCCCCTTCCATTCTCCTCCCCATCCCAATCAGGCCATAAAGCAATCCCACCTTTACCATCAGCTTCCAGATGAAGCGATGGACTTTATTAACTGGCAGAACCAACACAATGCAGCAGACAAGCACCAAAACCACAGCTGGAAAGGACATCTCAGTGCCAGACCCACACACTGTCCACCAGGTCCAAGGACAACTGGATGAACTACTCAGCTTTCACACGGATCTGCAGAACTGAGCATTCACTCAGTGGTTAAAACTCAGACAGAGAGAAATCTAAGATACTTGCCTCCTCCACTGCTGAAGCAAGAGGTACTGTTAACAAATTCAAACTAATCAAGCTCAGAAATCTAATTAAAAAGACTATAAACTGGTCTCATGCCTGCAGAAAGTGCTGTGAAATTAATATGGGCTGATTCTGTCAAGAAGAGCCATGCTCACAGTAACCACTCAGCTCAGCTGCACGGGCAGTGCTGGGGTTTCCCAGCCAGAGCAGGTCAGTAGTGGGGAGTTTGGAATGTCAGCAGGAGCTCTATGTAATACTGCACATTTTGATACATCCACGCAGTGCACAGAGCCTCTTCCTATTTGAGGTCAGGCTGATTCCCTGACACATTTCACAAGAAATGCTCCTAATTGCTGAAACTATTTTGATCTGGTTTTTTTTTTTTTTTTCATGTCAGACATCTGTATTTTGGGTATCGATTGGAAAATATTCCAGGAGTTTTTTGAGTGGGCACACATTACCCCCCCACTCCCTTTTACTGCTGCCTGAAGTGTAAACGGGATGAAACCCCAGCCTGTCATATGGAGCTCTCTGAGGAACAAGACATCCCAGCTTATCTCTGTTCTCGACTCTTTATCACCTGGCATCCCACAGGCTGGTAGCTTTCTCTGTTATTCCAGTCTATTGTAGAGGATGCATCTTCCTTATTATTTTGACATTTTGTCTGCATTAGCCCCCTACAAGCTCAAACTGGCCACTTGTTTCTGACTATACAAATATGGTATATGTATATGCTTATTTTAACACATAGATTTCTGTAAATATTGTTATTTTATTTTGTCTCTTTTTCTAATTTTTTTTTATTTCATAGGATTCATCCTACCTAACATTAGCTGGCAAGATACTTGTATAAATTGTCTTTACAGGTAAGAGAGGGAGAGAAAAAGTTTTTTTCCATCCAAGCACAGGCTCCTGTTCAGCCCTCGTTTATTCTCCACGGATTACAGGGAGAGCTGAGACAGCCAGCTCAGTCTATATGCCTGAATCCCAGACTGCTAATGTGAGGTGCATCTCTCTCTCTTCCTGGTAAAACTAGTCTCAAAAACTGAAAAATCAACACTTTCTCATTTTTTTTTTTTTAAGCTAAATTTTATCTCCACTGGGCTTTTTTATTTTCTTTAGTGCAAGCCTAGGGATGCATATGGATAAGGATTCAATTTGGATGAGCTCTTTGCTTAAGCAGGAGTTTAGGTTCTATTCCAACAGAGCCAGAAGTACTTGCATAGCTGCAATAGGATGAATTTTGTCTCTTTAGCTACTGCTGATGGGGACCAAGAACACCACTGTCTGACTGCTTTTAAAAACAGGCTGCAACCAAAAAAGTAAAGCAGAATACGCTTTACTCATTGTTCCTGTTAACAACACCTAATTCTAACCATCTTCAAAGTAATCATCAAGGTTGAAACAGCAGTTTAGGTTCCTTCTAGACTTAACAGAGAGATTCAGGTATCTCCATGGGACATTTTTCCAGCACTAGTCTTAGGAAGAGATGAAATGGCCCTCAAACACATTTGCTTTCCTCCCGTAACTGCAGAAGGAGGCACAACAGCTTCTTCAGACATACTACCAAATTTTAAAGTAGCTAAAGTTAGATAAGACAAATTTTAGTTGATTTAACTAGTAGGCATAGTCCATCAGTTATACTTTCATTACAAAAGTATTTACTTAATTCCCTTAGTGCAGCATCTCATTAACTGGAATCCATTTAACCATTTTGGACAGACATCTGAGCAGCAACAAAAGGAGCGCTCAGACATCGAATGTGACTGAATGGATTCAGTGGCAATAAAACTCAGAAAATGCCTCTGTACAGCAACCAGCCTGAGACAGTGACACAGTCCTAGGGTGTTCAGCATTACAGCAATGTCTCCCCTATGTTTCAGCAAGTAAAACTGGGATATTTTCTTATCAGTGTATTCTACCTAGAAGGGAGAGTACATAAAAGAGCTGATGGCTGGAGCATGTTGCTCAACAATAACTTACCTAACACAGAAGTATTGCTGTGTGGAATTCTACACAAAAATACCTAAGAAGTTGCTGCAGTTTCAAAAGACTGGAGAGAAACCTGCTCTTTTTGGGGAAACTGCGACATCTGCTGGTTTTTAACGACAATCCTGGAAATGCTTCACCGTTTCCGATTTCAGGAGAGGCTCGATGTGTGAGGGCACAAATGTGACTTTGGAGGGCCAAATAGTGGTGACAGCATTGCAATGCATCAAGACATGAGTTGAATTTTTGGAAACCCAGTTAAGTCATCAAGAGTTGAAAAGAATTTGAAGATTAGCTTCACAAAAAGGCTTCACAAAACATCACGGATCATTGGAGTCTGAAGGAATTACTCTCCTTGATGTGGGAAGTCAATATTCAGAAAGAAAGTTTAAGTTCCATTTTCTGTGTTTCCTGTTGCTCTCCTACAATTGCACACATAAATATAATTTAACACTGCATTCAAAACATAAACTCTTCAGTTCTGCACTGAGAAGCAAAAGCCTTGCAGGGAGAAGCAATAGAAACCAGCCAGTTGCTAGCAATTTTTACTAGTAGACATTTACTAATTAGGAAAACAATATCACAATGCACTAGGAGTGCTGGCCCATTCTCAGGTGCCTGTTTTAAAATAAATGCTAAAAACAGAACAATCATTAATACAATCTTTAAAGATATGTTACTTTTCACGTGCAATGGAGTGTGAGTTTGACATGTTCTGAATTGCTCTGCAGAACTCTATTCAAGGCTAAACACTTGCACATCTCCCAGCAACTGCTGCTTTATTTCAAACGTGTGTGAAGCGCTCTATTCATAAACTGTGTGCACAATCATATTCATACATCGCTTTTGGACATTTACAATGAAAGATGGCTCATAAAGACAAGAGGAAGCCCTATTTTTAAGTATGGAAATTAACACAGAAAATAAAAGTTTTCCCTTGCCCTTGAAGGCCAAAAGTCTGGACCCATTCTTCGCAGCTTAGAATTAAACTGAAATAATGTTCAGTGCTTTTATGACCTCCAGAGTGCTTTGTTATTGAAGTATAATATATCAGGCCAAAAGGAATCAGGTGCAGCCATGGTTGCAGGAAAACAGGCTATTTTCTCATCCATTCAGGGTACAGTGAACAAAAAAATTATGTTTGTCACTGTCGGCAGTGTGGCTACACACGAGGTCCCAAAGGAACAGAGGGCTTTGCTGCAAAATCTGCTACTGTTTAACAGACCTCAGCAGCATCGATTTCTAAACCAGGAAATTAACAGAAGGCTGCAGAGAATTAAATGTCTCCAACTGTATCGTTCAAGCATTCCAATAAATTCATCAGCATATTCTTGGTACAGACAAGATAAAACATAAAGTTGACAGTCACAGAGTGCCATTACCTGAGACACCCAAACAGGGTTTTTTTCTGCATTCTTGTCAGCAGCTTGCTTTTAAAAAATCGCAGCTATGGGAGGAGAAAATAAGGAAGACTAGAGAAAAAAAACTTTTGAAAATGTCAGTACCCAGAATTATGCCCAGATGTTCAATAGGAAACCAGTCACTGGAAACCTGGAGTTGGCATTGCTGTATTTTGATGCACAGGAGAAAGAACATTTCCAAGGCAGAACTGGCAAAGGACCAGCATCTGCTACCTGCTAATTAACACTTTAAGAACAGCATTGCAGGTAGCTGAAACAGAACAATGCAAACCTGGAGCGTACTGGCACACCGAACCTCGCTCCACTGGGAGGGATCTTGCTCCCTCCCTCCTCGCTGCAGAATCCATTCCAGAACCGCCCGCAGTCTTTTGCATTTGTCTGCTTCTTCATTGCCTTGACAGCCAGTATTATAGTTATTTAGATGTTGTGTAACTCTATTACTTAATGTTTGCACAGTGCTTTGAATATGTGAATTGCTATCCAGCTATTCAGTGTTATTATTTCCATTAGGATGAACCATAAAAGCATATTGAAAAAGACGGTGCTTAAGTTGAATTACCTCCTTTAAAGAGGAATAGCAAATCCATCATGTCTTGTCAAGGTGTTCCACTACCTAAATATTTGAAATTATGTCTGCATTTGCAATACACACACACACACATACACATGTACATGCACATTTTTTTATTTCAAAGATCATGATACTGGTTTAACTACTCCTTGGGTTTATTACTATCAAAGAGAAAATATAAAATATGGATATAATAATGATTTGGGTAAGTTAAAATTTAATAGCATGTCTTAATGACAATATAATGAAAACTAACCTTGGAAATCAAAGTTAATGACATTCTTTAATGTTGCTCTAACTGTCTCAACTCTGTATCTTGTACAGGTCAGACTAGTTTTATCAGTTCGGAGAAATTAAGCAGAAAATTTGTACATTGTACAGATGTAATTATACTACTAACAGTTTAAGGACATAAATTGTAATGTGTATACTGGAACCAAAGCCAAATGACTTTTCTAATTCCAGGATCACTATTAAGAAGAGTCATACCTCTCAGTTTAAAACTAAGCATGTGACGAATTGTATCAGTATGACTACAATAGTATAGATTAATAATTTATGGCAGCTTAACTTTCTGTATCAAGAATTCTGTGGGTTTGAAAAGCTGCATAGTCAATCAGTTGGGAAAAAAAAAAAAACACTCAACACCAAAACCGACCGGTTTTCCAGCCACAGGGGTAGATAATTCCAATCCTCCTGGAGATTTTTTCTCAGAGAGAAAGACTAGCTAGACTAAAGTTTCCTAACCTAAAATTAATCAGGATGGAATTAATTGAAAAGACACTCCAAAGAAGACTGGTAATAGTTGTGGTGGATATAAAAGCCCCTATGTTTGCACAGAGGGTTTTTTATAATGCATGGAAAAAAAGAACAAACCTACTTGCTAGAAGCCAGTCCGTTTCTTCCAGCTATAGCTTTTCATCTAACAAGAGTTATCCCTCTCTTTACAATACATGCTCCATTTAAAATGATTGATAGATTAATATTACTGAAGTGATACCTTCAAAGAACGTCACATCTGATGACAAGGTATGTTATCTTTAAAGATGAAATCAAAAAAAGCATTTACTTTTTAACACACAGTCTAAGGGTCTCAGTTCATATTTGTTGGTTCAGAGGAAGTCTGGAAATACCCACAGGGTGAGCATGCTAACAAATTGCCAAGCAAGCTGGAGATTGTGAAAAAAAGTTGGGTTTCATTAGTATTTGGTCCAGTTCTTTTGGACTATAGGCTTAGAGAATTAATTGATGTTCGAGAGAAAGATAAATCTGAGACTCGTGTAGATGTCTCCATCCTTCTGAAGCAGTCACTAGAGTCTCTGTTACAGCTGATGAAGTAAAATGGGCAATTTTAGACATAATTTATCCCAATGTAGCTTGTAAAATGGAACAGACAGACCTCCATACTGGGAGACTGGAATGAATAGTAAAATTATGAGACAAATAGATTCCACACTGATTCCAATACTGTAATCAGTAATTAATTGTCATAATTGCGTGTCTAGAAGAGAAAACAAAATGTCTTGAACATTTTTGTGTTGTCTTCTTCTCACCACCTCAGTTAATAGAAAGAACAGCCTTAGAAGAGGAAAGGCAGAGACCTTAAATCCCTGCATGATGCCTTGATGGTTGAAGATTTATTCAGGAAATAGAGGCTGCAGTTTAACATCCCATCCCTGTTCTTGCCCAGCTGTCCTCACTTAGCTACTTGGCAATTCCCTAGGCCAAGAAGCCTTGGGAAAATGCCCTGGCTAAGGGCAGACATCAAGGAGAAAAAACTGCTTCTCCTCTTTCTTCATTTTGGAAGAAAATAGGGAAAAAAATGCCCTTACAGGTCAAAGCAAAAGAAGTTTAAAAAAACCCTCAAGCCCAAACAGACAAAAAAGAGCTCCATAATGAGCAGAATCTTCAGATTTTCTCCTTCAGCCTCACCTCTGAGGCTTCCCTTCATCAGACCAGTGAGATGGTTGATACATAAACACCATTTCTGCTTCTGTCCTAGCATAATTTCAGCCTCCATTTGGACCCTCTCCCCAGATTCCATTTCTCTCTCTTTGTTAGAGATGTTCATTTAACACAACCGGAATGGAATACAGAGTGAATCAAGCCTGTGTCCCCATGAGGCGTTTTCCAGCCACCATTTTCACTCAGCTTGTTCCCTCTGCTTCCTGGACCTCACCATGTATTTCTTCCCAAATCACTCTGTTGGCTTTGGGCATGGACTGGCTCTCACATGTGATGTCCATATTGCTAAACAGATGAGTAGAATGGGGAAAACTCAAACCCTGGACCTGTAAACATCCACATCATTTATTATTTATTCCTGATTCTTATCCTCCTTTCAGTAGCAGTGTAGATGTCAGCAGAGTGACCATGAAATCCTTACCATGATAGTACAGAGTGCTTCATAAGCTCTGCCTGAACAAATATTCAATGATGCTTCTCTGTGCAGGGAGCTCTGAAGAGCTCATCCTTCCTTGCAGAGCCTTACACTTTCACTTCTAAATTAAACCCCTGGCAGCCTTGCACATCTGCCTGAAGATCTCTGCACAACATAGGATACACTGTGTTTTCTCCCATGGCTGGGAGTCACATCTCAATCAGTTAAGAAAGAGCCTGTATGTTCTTCCAGATGCTTTTTGCACACAATTTCAAATGGGCTGAGGTAACCTCTGTCTTTTCCTTAGACTAAATACTCTGGAACAGAAATAAGCTGTTGAAATTCAAGTCATATTTTCCATCAAAGAGATGACTTCACTGTGCTCAGAAATGCTGTCTGGGGACAGCCAAAAAGGAGAATTATTTCGCTGATCTACTGGCACCTTTAGGAAGACTAATGAATCCATCATGGGAAGGTCAGAAAAGGCAGCACCACATAACTTCCAAGTCACTGCCACAGGAACACAGGAAATATTTTAATCTCAAAACTTCTTCAATTTAGTGAGCAACTACCTTTGGCAGAAACCATGCAAGAGAGGCTTGGGCTGAAATAATTTAGCTCTGTGGAAGGATGGAGGAAAGCAGGTGGAGGGAGAGATGGCAGGAGAAGCTATAGTACACATAAAGTCACAGACTTTATTTCCTCCACACCCATGACTGGAGGAAGCTAGAAAGCACATCCTTATTGCAGAGAGAGCTCCTCTGAGAACAGATAATCAGAAAAAGCTGTCATTTATCAAGTCACTCTGGCTGTCACTGTGCTGCTATTAACTCTGACTCAGTTCCAGCATTTCTGCATCAAATGGTATTAACACCAGCCTTGTGGAAATTATGGTTTCTTTGTTATATCAAAAAGTTATCAAATACATGTTATTCCTTTTATCTAAATAGTTTCTGCTATTTGGTTTAGAAGCAAGCAGGATATAAAGGAAGCAGGAGGAAGACAGTTCTGAGAGCACAGAACCGATAACACAAATGTTTATTGTAGAGAGATGCTTATGTAGAGTAGGCAGGTTTGAAGAAAAAGTGTCATTTGTAACAGAGCACTGGTGGTCAAGCTGAAGATGCCCACTGCAGAGAGGTTGGACTAGATGACCTTTAAAGGTTCCTTCCAACCCAAGCCATGCAAGTATTCTGTGATAAGTCAGGTGGTTCTGAGGCAACCCTGAGATGGCACATTCTGCAAAGTCTGTTTTACTTTTAAGGCAAAATGAAGGAATGCTGTCCAATTGCCCTTTTCTACAAGATGTCACTAAGTAGAGTTGTGCATGTGCTTTCAGAGTAGAGAAATGTTCTCAACAGCAATGTCCACCATTTTAGGGCTCAGTAAAGTGAAATACATTTTGCACTAGGTAACAGTAGAACTGGAATAAATACACCCATTTCTTCTCAGCATGCCCGTGTGAGTCGAAGCATAAGATAGATTCTGCCTAGATTCCTGATCTGGAATGTATATTAAAACTGTTTATATGTCATCAGACTCTAATACAAATTATAAGTCAATAAGTGGCATAGAGAGCCTTAAAATCTTAACTCATAAAACAGATTATCTCAGCAATTAGCTTTTGTAGTGAAGAATCAGCCAGGTATTCTTCCACCTACTGATTTGGGGCTTATATGGGGCTTCCTAAGTGAAGGATATAGTGAGGCAGAGTCAAAGTTCAGCTTGTTGAAAGACAGCTCTGCAAGCTGTTTTTTACACTAGCTCTGCAGGTGAAAGTACTAGACAAGGTCATTTGGAAGATATGCATCAGCCAATCTCCTACCTGTGTATATTGCTGCTCAAAACATCTCACTGGGGTTACTGTTCTTCACTTATTTCCTGTTCTTATACCCCCACCCTAGTACCTCTACTTCAACCCTGTCTATCAGCTCCAAGAACCAGAGATTTTCAAATTCCAAAGTACGTCAGAAAGCTGTACTTGTGCAGCAATGCCTAGGACTTCTGCTGGTGCAAAAGAAATCAGATTCGTTTTGAATAGCTGCTGAAGGAGAAATACAGTCCTTTATCACATACAAATGCACTAAGCTCTCTCCTGCCAGCCCACTGGTTTACATTCTATGTTGCATCCTCAGTCTCGTCTCCTGAAAACACTCAGAAAGCAGCAAAAGTGAATTCCACATTATCCGAAGGAATTTTACAGACAAACAATTGACCTGTTATTAGTGCAGATGGCATGAAGCTTCCCATCCCTTCAGACATGTGGTTGTCAGTAGGTCTGAGCAAGAGGGCAGCTGCAGTCTTTTCCTTTGGCACTGGCACACCATGTCCTCTCTGGGAGCCCTGAGCACTCCTTTGCCCCTGAAAGAAATCATTTCACTTCTGTCAAATAGTTATGATGAGAAAATCATTAGGAATATTGTGGGTGTTTCACCACATATTTGGTTTTTGTGGGTTACTTCCGGATAAAGGGAAAAACACGGCTTAATATAGAATTTGTAAAGCAAGGTTATATAACCTTCCCACATATACAACAGTACATTTTATCTATTTTCAGGCTTAAGAGAAATACTTTTGTTCCTTATCATTCATGTCTCCGTATAACTTTGTCAGTGGGAATGTGACAGTGTCACTCACTCAAAGGCAGCACTATCTCAAGGAATATCTAGCAAATGTAATATCCCTGAATAAAGAAGTTCCTGACAACCCCCCACCCTTAAAAAGGTCACTCGCTGCATAGAAGCAGAGACAGGTTCCAGTGCAATCAGTCGTCTAAGGACTTTTCCAGAAATTAGTCCCACAGAGCCCTGACAATGCTTGGTGCTGTACAGCTGAGGCCTAAGATGTGGTCTCTGTCTAAAAACGTTAAGGAACTTTGACATAAAAGTTGTGTTCAACACTTAATTCTTCATAGTTCCAGACAATCTTGGGCTCTATGGTACATTTTCATATTTCATTTTAAATGTATTTAATTTATTTTATTGCTGCTGCTTGGTATGTGTGTGTATGCACATATAGATATAGATGCATATGTATATATATATGAGTATACATATATAATGTGTGTGTTGGTACTGACTACTTACTTGCCAAGAATCCTTCCTGAGCATGCTATGATTTTAGCAAAGCCTGTGAAAGAAAGACAAAAAGATGGAGTCACAAAATCTCAGGTCAAAGAATTTGCTTTTGTAGAATTAAAGGACAGGGGGTAGATTGTTATGATGACCGGAAACAGAATTAAAAATAAAACAGAAAGAAAAGGACGGAAAATTAGATTTTTGGGCTAAATATGTTGTCTCCTTTCTTTAAAGGCTACCGGAGAAGTTCACAAGATGACATATATCAGACAGTATTACTTTCTACAGTCTCTCCAAAACATACCTCTATCCCCAAGTGTACCTGTTCTCCCTCTATTATCCTAATATGAAACAAAATTGATTCTGACTGAGTAGAAAATTACTGTAGTGAAAATCTCCAATGATGGTAAAATAGCAACCTTTACATGCCTCAACATATTAGTGAGCTCAACACTTTCATTTTCTCACAGATTTGAATTGGTCTCTTTGCTATTATTTGTGTTGAAAGAGCTTCATGGTCATTTTTCAAGGCAAAAAATGGGTCCATGAACACTGTTAGTCCATAACCCCAACATGGAAACACTGAAAAAGACTTCTGAAACAGCAAAGTGCCTGCTCAAGGAACTAGGAGAATTAACACCATAATCCAGGGTGCAGATAATTCTCAACTCTGATAAAGATGTAATTTCCATGTTCCTTTCTCCTCAGGTGATCTTAGAACTTTTTAAAGGGGGGAGTGCCATCCCCCTCTCCACCTTTTATACATCTGGCCACAGTTTGGGGCAGTTTTGCAGAAAGCCAGTCCGCCTGTTTCTAAGTCAAAACGTATTTCCATGTCCTTTCCTGATAATTTAAGTGAGGGGAACAACACTTTCTGTACCTTATCCGGGTCCACATCTCCAGTTACAACCCAAGTATCCAGAAAGAGAAAACTGTTGGTATAGTTAAACTGCATACAGCAGTAGACTGGAACTAACTCTACTAGAAAGATACTCCAGTGAAATTCCTTACTCCCAAATTACTCTTTTGCCCAGAACTGATTTACATAAAATTGGAAAATAATCTGGGGAGAGACTTCATAAACATTATGGCTACAAAGCTTTATCTTCACTGATGGTGAATTCAAAACTTTAAGTAATATTTGGCTTATACATTTGACAAGAGCTTTAATGGAAGGACCTTGCACATAATGTATTTGAATAACAAAGAGAAATGAGACATTTGCAGGGCAAACAATAATACACATTTTTCACTGTACTTACTGTATTTTTAGCATTTTCTGTCATTGTAAACTTCACAGTAAGGGGGCTGTTTCAACCGTTGAACTTTACTCAATGACTTTGTCAACTTCATTGTCTTTCAGCATTATTCGAATATTCTCAATTAATTTTAGAGTAATGAGAATTTTGGAAAGCAAAGATTGTAGTGAATATTTGATGAAGTAATGGTATGTCAACAGTCTAAGCATGGCTTGATTATGGAAATGAAATTTGGGTAGGGAATTAAACTATTAAAGCAGAAAATGTCTAATTAAATGGAAACCATGCATTAAACTTCACTTATTCTCTACATAAGAATTATTTTTCAAGTTCTATTTAAGTATTATTATACAGCAACATGTAATTAAAAATCTAATGCAACCTTCAAATAATAAAAGGCATTCCACTTTTAACAGGAAATAGCGGCCCACTTTTAACAAGAAAAAACAGCCTATGTGAGTGGTTTCCACTAATTGAAACAAATATTTTCACTATCAAAATGTACTTGATGTTATATGTTCAGCATACAGAACACACAACTGATTTCAAGGAAAAAGTAAAAACAATAAGAAAATATATTCACAAGTGTATGAAGTATTTACTAATTTTCTAGATAGTAGAGGAAATGCTCTCAGCTCCTGAATGTTTCATAAACACTAGCATGCATATTCATATTTCTTAAAGTTTATACCCAAAAGCTGATCATCTGCTTATTATCTCACTCTCCCACTTAACATGTTTCAATAATTCTGCCCCAAATCAAAAATAATTGAAGATGATTTGCATTTACAAAAGATCATGAATAGAAGTCAGTCTGCAGATAGCACAGGGATTGATGGCAATGCTTGCCAGCGCCTACTACCAGTGACAATGATGACAGATTGGTCACCTTATTTTCCACCAGAAGATCATAGAATCACAGAGTTGTAGGATCACAGAATCCTAGAATGGTTTGGGTTGGAAGGAACCTTAAAAATCATCTCATTCCAACACCCCCGCCACGGGCAGGGACACCTTTCACCAGACCACATTGTTTGTAGCCCCATCCAGCCTGGCCTTGAACACTCCCAGGGATGGGGCATCCAAAACTTCTCTGGGCAACCTGTGCCAGTGCCTCACCACCCTCTGATGGATTCCTCCTGGCAGGCATTGCATCCTCTTATATTTAGGCTCCTTTATCCTGGTGCCCAGCTTTGTCCTCAATTGAGACAATTCAAATGTTGTATCAGCAGTCCTGGTGTCACTGGAATGTCTCAGAGCCCAAATCACAGTGTAGGATGGTTGTGTAGCTGATCAAAGAACAGAGACAGGTTTCCTTTCTCATCCTCATAACTGAGTGTGTGATCACTGAAAGAAAAACACAGGGATAGTTTATTTGGTTAGGAATAATTTTTCCAAGGATAATGAACCTTTGTTCACGTTTGGTAAGTGATTTCAGGTACTGGATAAAAAAGATACCGGGAGGGGGGAAGAAGAAAAGTATTTATTTCTTCATTTTTAGATGAAGAAATGTGATTTTTTCCCTTTTTAAAAACTGTATTTTTGTTACTATAGGTAATTTTATTCTCAGGTGGGAAACTTGACTGCTTGAATATCAAAGTGAAAAATCTGTTAGAATTACGTATTTATAGTCTACTTACCATCTACCAACCACACAAGCCACAAAAACTAGCTAAAGATGGGAGACATAGGTAGTCAGAAATTGCAGCTTCCTAGCAGTTTAAATTCTGCCAAGCTATTTCAAAGCATGCACCCAAGTGATTGAAAAGATCTTAAGAGTGAGACCTCTGACCAAGTCCTGAAGGTGTCCTTCCCAAACCTGACATGTCTGAGGGAGAGCTCAGAAGAATTTGCTTGAAAATTTAATGCTTGCTGCAAAAAGCTATTACATTTTTAAGTTCAATCAGTTTCTGACTGGTTGTTTGGTAATTTCATGCATCATCCTAAATAGACTGACTATATTATATTCTTATAGAAACTACCTGGAACTCATCCCACAGCACACACAGAAACAAAAACTGTTGGCAAATTCTTCTCAGAACACCTGTAAAGTCAGGAACATGAATAACTAAACATCAGAATAGCACAAATATTTTTAAAATCGTTCTAGCTGGCTAGTGTAAATACCCATGTTACCCTGAACCAATTCTTCCAGTGGAGTTTCCATCTCCAGATCAGCACTAAAGTGCTGAGTACAGATAACACATTTGGGGCATCAGGGAATTTAAAGACTGAGAAAAGCTGTTGAGGAGAGAAAATGATGGTGGTTAATACCAAATGAGACCGAAAGAAACCCATCAGTATGAAATGGGCTGTGTAGAATATCTCCCAGTCTAGCAATTGCATTAATGAGCATGCACTTTCATGAAGCCAAGTTGTTACAGACACTGGACTGTGACACTAATTACACCCTATGAAATATAAACAACTCAAGAACATAGAAAAGCTGCTCTAAATCCTGTACATCTGCACATAGATGTAGATTCACCAGGAAGATAACGGTGTGAATTTCCTTGCTCCCCAGGTTCTGACCCGGGAGAGTTAACATGCTTGGATCATCAAGAAAAGGGGGCAGGGAAGTAATATCGTGATGGATTGAAATACATTTGCTAATGTGAGGAAAAGTTCTTCAGCTCTGGAGCAGAAAGCCAGGTCAACCGTGCATGATTCAAGACATCTTATGACCATAAAGGGACCTGAACACAGGAAATTCAGACCTAGGGTTCAGCTAGATACAGGTGGGAACTGCAATTCACTCTCTGTGAGCTATAAGAGATTTTCTGACTCTAATACCTCTGTACACGGCCCAGTCTACATCTGTAAAACAAACCAAATCTATCCAAAACGTCTTCTGTGAGTGTAACACACTTCCAGCAGCACGTGGCTGGAAGCTGTTACAGCTGCATGGCCCCAGCATAGTCAGAGCTCTTCTGAGAGCACTGAGGAAAGATTGTTATTCCCTTAGACTCTTCTTTAGTGGCTCTTCTCAGTCCCAATAGACATTTGGTCTTGCCCATTAGAGACTTTCAAATGTCTTCTGAGACCTGTAGGATAGGACAAGGGGGAATGGTCTTAAACCAAAAGAGGGCCAATCTAGATTAGATTTGAGGAAGAGGTCTTTTATAATGAGGTTGGCACAGAGTGCCCAGAGAATGCTGGATGTGCCATCCCTGAAAACATTCAAGGTAGTTGCACTGGGTTTTGAGTAACCTGTTCTAGTTGAAGATGTCTCTCTCTGCTCATGGCGGGGGAGTTGAACTACATGGCCTTTAAAGGTCCCTTGCAACCCAAACTGTTTTATGATTCTGCAGTTCTACAGTGCCGCAGATCCGTTTTCAGCTGTTTGAGCTCAACAAGTACACAACAATATCACCAGCAGAACTACAGGATATTCAGGACAAGGAGTCAAGACAGATCAGGCGAAAAGAAACAAGGATTTCTCTAGAGTTACTCTGGCACAGTTCATTTTGACCTAAGGCCACAATTTTCTCCTTTTCTTATTATACTAGTTTTGCTGGTGATTTTTGTGGAGCAAATTTCTCTCTTGCCCATTCAAATAATTGCAATGTATAAGTAGACTCCATCTCCATTCCCTTCTCCTTTTTGGAAAAGAACACAGCATCTGCTTTCTCTTTGCATTGCAACTAAAATGCTGTAGGAAAATGCAAAGGAAAAAGAAGAATCTTCCCTGGATAGATGTCCAGATTGCATCCTTAATATGACATATTATCTGTCATGCATGTAATTGATGGTTCTAAAACCTATCCCTACTTTTCACTATTGTCTTGCTGTTGCCAAGGAGTCTTTTTGTAAATACTTGCTTTTGGAAAAATATAGTGACAAATATTCTGTGTAGGATCACACAGATCCTTTCCAGGTTTCCATGACTGCTACAGTGTTTAATTTATTTTGATTCAGTCTGTGTTTACATCTGCTTTCAGTCTTTGTGTCCCCTCCTTTGAGAATCCAGCTAGCTTATGCTGATTTCCAAAAAATTGATTGGGAATTTCATGTTACAGTCTTCCTCAAAAAAAAAAAAAAAGGCATTTGATGTTGTCATTCTTCCCCCTGAAAGATTTGTGAAGTACAGGATATAAATGCAGCAGATGTGAATAAGAAACAGAGCTCCCAAGCCATCTATGATACACAGTTATTTCCCTGGGATCAGAAGAGCCTTTCCCTTCATTGCCTCATCATAGTTTGTTCCAGCTCTTGGCTAGTATTTCCAGCAAACCTCATAGGCCCATACGAATCATTGAAGCAAAGACACATATTTTTAACCTTCATTCAGCAAAGCACAGAGTGCCTCCAGTGCTAACAAAATTTAAACATGAATTAATTCCTTTGAACACCTTTCTCAAAGCTATCGTCCCACTTCATAATATCTTCCCTTGCATATTTGACATTTGACATCCTTTTAGCAATAGATCTAATTCCAAGTACATGGCTAAAACACTGGGTGTGTCTTTTTAATCATCCTTAGTTATGAATAAGCTGAAAAGATTCATACAATGGGTGAACACAAAACTTACACCTGCAAAAATGCATGTTTTTTGCAGAATTCCTCATGATCTGGTCAAGTGTGTAAGTACAAATCCATGTCAGCAGATGTTGCCCCTGACAGCCATGCAGTTTGAAAGCTGCTTGAGATTTCCTGAAAGCATTTTCTTTGGGGGAAAAATAAAAAGTAGAAGCAAAGAGAAGCCTGTTGTCTTCCTCTCCAGTCTGTTTTCACAGGCAGTGATACTCAACTGTTCCTGCACTGAAGCATAATAACAAGGAGGCTTCTCCCATCTGGCCTTAGCTGACTCAAACATATCTTTCACTCTTCTGGCTTTTCACCCCAGTTCATGATATGAGGAGAAGAAGCTGTGCATGTTACTAACTTTCCACTCTGATTTTCATGTGAATTGTGACAGTGGATAAGGCTCTGTCTAGGCTTTAGATTTGGTTGGAAAATTCCATTCTCCTTTGAGGAGAACCAGCGTTTGCCCTTTCTATGCATTTTTACAATGATTTTTGGGGACATAAAATTCAGAGGGAGTCAATCCACTGATTTTCACAAAAATTAACATACATTCCAAAATTTTCACTGTTTTAAATAAAATCTGATTTGAAAGGCAAAATATGCATAATTGCAGTGATTTCTGGTTTTTCTCTTTATACTTCTGGCTTTCTTCATTTACTGCCATGTCTCCTCCATTTCCTATGTCCCTCTGTTTAAATATGAAGTTAAATAGTTTCCAGATGCAATTTTACTGCTCCCCTACCCACATAATGAAAACTAAAAGACACTGTAGAATCCCTGTTGAGGCACCACTATCAATAAGTTTGGCAAGTAACCTCCATAAAGCTTTTTTTATTGCTCTACTGATTTAAAAAGTAAGTCATCGAGAACTGAATGACGTGCAATAGTGTTTAATAGTAACAGATTCACTTTGGGGGTGTCATTATATCTTGAGAACTTTTGTTTAAAATATGCATAAAAGCACACAGGATACAGTTTAGCAAGTGAAACCTTTCATAGGCTAAAGAGATAAAGTGCAATTAGTCTGTGGCTCAATCCAGTTACATTTGTGTGATAAACAAGGCTGCTGAGAAAAATCACACCATGTTTATTCCTAAAGCAAAATACTCACACAACTTTAATTCTATTTCCTTTAGCCTTCCAATAAGGCCAGTTTGCACTTTTTTGGTTTATAATAACAAGAAGAAAAAAAAAAACCAAAAACCTCTCAGATTTTGTATTTTATATTGAAGCAATTTTGATGCTTCTTTCAGAGATTATTTACATCTGGAACTCAGAGTAAAATGACAGACTCTAGAAGGCTAAATGAAGGCGTTTATATTTCTAATCCCAAATTTTAAATGTAGGAAAAGTTTAAGATTCAAAGCCACCTATGTGAATTATTTGTCTAACAAATAGTTAGTCTCTCTCATAGGTTTTTCCATGAGGACTTTATTTCTCCCTTTAAATAAAATTGAAAAGTATTGGGTCCAGACATACCATATTTTTACTGGATAATAAATATACTTGAAGCTTACCTTGGACCAGGTAATGCTTTTGGAAACAAGAGTATGGACCATAATACCAAAAAGGGTGGAAAACATTAATTTCTGTATGCAAAATTTTTCATGTAAGCCCCATATTTCTGAATGTATCCTTAAAATGGTAACAAGTACACCTGATCAGTGTAAATGAAGTCAGAATTCAGGTCAGGGAGTAAAGCAGTTCCCTTCAAAAGAGTGCAGTATGTCAGGATTTACATAAATGGAGAAGATTATATTGGGCAAGTCATGTTCAAAGCAGGGGAGAGTAAGAATGACCTAAACACGAGATTTTAAAAAGGAAACAAATAAAAAAGTAACATTAGTAGAAATCTGTAAATTGGTAAAAAACCATTTAGTAACAACTTCATCCCTCCTAAAATCCCCATCTGTGCGCACAAGGAAGGGCAGAGGAAGCAGGTTACCTGTCCACAGCTCCTCCTCAGGAAGGTTGCTCTCTAGACCTGCACTCCAGACCTCTTGCCTTGCAAAGTTTCACCCCAACCAGGACATGGCAGTCCCTGGGCCTCCAGCATCACTCATACATGAGCATATTACCTGAAAATCCAGATTTCTTCCTTTCCCTTCTCTTGGTTCTTCAATTCACCCTCTTCCACGCTCAGTCCAGCCTCAGGTCACTGCAGATTTTGAGCTATTCCTTATTCTCCAGATGAGCACCAGCTCTTGCTGTATGACACCAGCTGGATTCGCCCTTGAACAAGACTGTGTTACGGCATCCACCTATTTTGTGGTGCAAGTTCAATCAGCACTGGCTTGACCCAAGGTGAAACTTGTAGCAAGAACCTATAGCTGCTGTCAGAGGAGAAGCATTTCTGTTATAGCAATGGTGCTTTTGCTACTTGTTTTCAGAAAGAATCAAAAAAACATTCTCTTCAGTCTGAAGGCTTTCCTTTCCCTTTTTCTATTTCACTCAAGATTTTTAAAGAAAGGACTCCTTTTCATGGGAAACACATTCGCAGCCTCCCCAAACACTCCTGATTTTCTTGTTTGCAGTTATTTGCATGAAATTAGCCACTGGTACAGGAATCTTTCAACATCTGGCATTTAAGGAAAATAGCATAGCAGGAGACAGAAAACACTTAAAAAATTTTTTTAGAGTAGAACACTCTGGTCTTTGAAAGAAGTGCTTACAATGCTGAAGATCATATGAGGTCTCAGCTTCCAGCACAAGTCTATATCCTTTTCACTGGGATTATAGAGACCTGTCTTAAAATCTAAATGCTGCTATGGAAACCACCTGCATTCTTTTACTCAGTGGGTAAAGTATTCAACAAAAATTTCTGCTCCAAACATATTTTTTATTCTATCTCAACCCATTGAGGCTGTGAAATTGAATTGGTACAGCTGCTTGAGATGGCCATGGGGAGTTGCAGCAGCAGGATGCAATCTGCTTAGGCCATCTCCCATACTGAGATGTGGAGATCCATGCCTTTTATGACATCATTTTGCATGGAGATGTCTCTATGAATGAATCACTAACAAATGATGTAATTAGAGAAAGCAGCATTACAAAACACTCATGTGGTTTGCAATAAATTACAAAATTCATATGTAGAGCCATACCAAGTAGATATTTCCTAATTATACCATTAAACATACTTATCCTGATAGTCCCAAGACAGACCACAGTAGAACGTGTGACTTGGTCAGAGAAGAACACACACACCTTCTCTTTTCCCATCCATCAAGGTCCATGAAATTAAAAGAAATAACATAGTGCAATAGATAAAGGAGTTATTAATAGTCTGCAAGAGAGAAACTCACACTGCTGAGTGGAAAGTTTAGCACATGTATTCTTTTCCATATCTAATTCCTAGGAGCCTGTGGAAAAAGCTATTGACTAGATAGAGATGAAGTATGAGTAATTGCATTATGTCACAAATTTATGCCTAGCATCTGGCAATGATTCTGCCTCCAAAGTAAGAAACTCAGATATGACAACAATGAACAATGAATCTGATTCTCATCTTCATTAAATTGGGGCTTCATTGCTGTAATTTCAGTCTATTTTTTCTCCTAATATTCAGTCATTCTAATATCAGCTGATTCAAGATGTGAATAGCTAATTAGATTTGCATGATTTCATGCATCCCAAAGAAGAAGCTGAAATTTGCCTGAATTCTTCTGGGGAAAAAAAGAAAAAGTAATGTTAAAAGAGTCAAGATGTACTGCTCTGTAAATAAAACTGGGTTTTGTATTCTAATCAAGTGGAACAGACAGTTTTGTGCCTCCTGAGTAACTGCATGGTTTAGGTTACTGACTGGTTTCATTAAAGGTCAAGACACAACTTTCTTTTAGTGGCTCTGAAATATTAGAGAAGTTAGTTTGTGAATCAGATACTCTTTTGTGTGATAGCCTCCATCACCAGACATGTGCAGCAGCTAGAGTTGTTATCTTCTACAGCTACTTGTCCAGCTATCCCACTACCCAGTTGTATAAAATCTCTTGCCTGCCTTGCTGATCAGGGCCTACTAAAAATACTGAGTAACAGTAATTTGAATCAGAATTAAGCGTTTGGAGTGACAAGGCAAAGTTGGTTTGGACCTCAAGGCATATTGTGTTAAATATCACTGCCATGTTGGACAAACAGATGCTTTAAACTACTAACACAGGATATGTCAGTGAACAGGTCAGTTCATCACAGAGTGAGTTTCATTCTATTACAGTCTCCCTTTCTGAACAGTTTCATGAATACTTGTTTCCTTTTCCAGCCAACTCACCTCAAAGCTTGTAGTCGAAGCAAGCACAGGGCTCCCAGAAATTTACAATAATTTGCCTTAAAGGGAAAATGTTTATTTGAAAACAAAAACTTTTTGGAAACATATTTCATAGAGTCACAGGTCCATTAAGTTTGGGAAAGACCTCCAAAATCATAGAATCCAACTTCTGTTTTCTGAAAACTGTCTTTCCTTGAGATGGAATAAGGCTATGTCATTTGTTCTTTTGGCCACAGACTTTAAGATATGTATCACTGCTAATTTTGTAGACATAAGACCTTCTGCAATTGTATTAGCATCATATTTTTAGCTGCTTTTTTCTCACACAGACAAGAATCTAATTTCAAGAACAAGTGTTCCAATTACAGTATAATTTATGTGATGATACTTCAATATTATTTTGGATTATAGCAAGTTATAAAATCAAAATCCTAGTCCTTCCAGTGGCCACAGTGGTACTACCACTGACAGCAACAAAAGTCAGCTGAGATCCAAAGGGAATGGCAGAGCCATTGTTCACCTGGCCATCACTCCTACCAAGAGAGATTTTCATACTCATGCCTAATTCGTTTCCTGTAGACAGTTAAACACTAAGTAGGTAGACAAAATGGAAAAGTCCCTGATTCCATTTACTGGTGTTGTTTGAAGGTGAATAGATTGAATTTAAACTGGTGTAAAATCCATCCAGGGCCCATTTTTTCTGTACTGAATCCCAGGGCCCACAACATTTTCTTCCTTTCAGATCATACGTTAAGGTATTGCTCCTTACACTGTGCAGTCACCCTCAGTCTAAATCCTGCTTACCCTCACATCTGTCTTTCAATTGGCAATGTCAGAATTACAGCAAGTCTATTAGTAAAAGAAGTTCATTCTTGACACATTCAGGCACTTTCAAGCTTGCTGTTTTTTCCATTTTGTACAGTGGAACAATGCCAGCTAGACTTGTGCAATAAAAATACCAGCACTGAAATGAGGGGGGTTTGTCAGCTAGAGAAAGTAGTAATTAGGACTCCAGTTAGGGTTTGTAGGACCTTATTGAAGGACTGATGCGTCTTCTGCTCTGATGTTAGAGGAATCCATTTGGGGGGGCCTCTATTTTTCTTTGTAAAGCAGGGAGAGTCCACTAAACATACCTGCACTGTTCTGTATTTGCACTGACATAAGCAGTATCAGCTTCCTTTTATGCAGATTACCCACGATTT
Organism: Machaerirhynchus nigripectus; assembly: GCA_013397975.1. NCBI lineage: Eukaryota > Metazoa > Chordata > Aves > Passeriformes > Dicruridae > Machaerirhynchus > Machaerirhynchus nigripectus. The sequence goes on from VZRQ01001752.1 coordinate 519,373, forward strand.
TGTAGACAATAAAAACATTTGATCATCATTAGAAATCTAATCTGCACATTATATTTCCATTCTGCTGTTAACAAATAAAAATATGCCTTGAATGCCTTTATTTTTTCAGAGAAATGAAAGTATCCACAATCCAGTTAAAAGTAAAGCAAATCACCTCAGTCACAGCCTGGTATCAGCCCTACCTCTCTTTTGGGTGGCTTCATTCAAAGAGTAATTTTCCTCATTTGTACCCCTTCTAGAAGCTGGTAAATCTGCTCCTTTACCTGGACTGTTCCCCCTCCACAAGCCTAGCACTTTCTACACTACACAGTTCCTTTTCTTGACATGCATTAACAAGGGACATGTTGTGACAGTGTTCCTCAGGCATAGCTGAACTCAGCCATCCTGCTGCCCAGGACCATAGGCTGAGTTGTGGCTGACTCTGTCTAAGCCTTCCCATTTCTGGTTTACAGTGCATCCCCTAGGTCTGTAACCTGACAGTCATATATATTTCAGTTTCTAATCACATATATCCTTCCCTCAGCCATCTGCTTCCCCACATTTCCCCTACTACTGATTTTGCCTGAATTGAAACTACATGTAGCTGTAATTCTGATGTCACTTCAGACTAACCTCAGCCCATTCCCCAGACATCTTGCTTGTTCATTCCCTGCCAATGTTCACATATAAATAAAAATGGTGGGCCTGAATTAGACTGAAGGTTCATCCCTCTGAAACTGTGACAGGTACGTAGCCTCCAACAATCTCTCAGATATTTTTGAGACACACTGCAATGGTATTCAAGTTCCTAAATATAAGTGCCTGCTGCTATTTTAGATCCCTGTGTGTATCTTGCTTTGCAACCAGCTGTTTCTCCAGGAGGTCACAGGTCTTCCACAGATCCTGTAGCATATCTGCCAGCTCCAGGCAGATGTGTCATGTATTTTAAGAGATCTCTTTCTGGCAATAAATCCCAGAACTTAGGTCTTTATGTTCAATATTCTTTGATAAATTTCTGGTCTGTGTACTTGCCTACTCTTTTTAATTACACAGTTTTAGCTCTAAGAAAATCTTATGAGAAGGAGGTTCACAAGTTTTAAGAAAAATTCCATGCTTTCATTGGTTATGAACGTGCTATTTGCAGTTAACCTGTAGCTGAAGCAGAGGCCTCTTGCAGCCATAGGACACATGCACACAGATACAGTTAATACTTGCTTGCTTGCCTTAAACCCATACCTAAGCACAAAAATACCATCATCATCATCATCATCATCATCATCATCATCATCATCAAAGCATATTGTCACATAGCAGTGTATTATAAGGTAAGTTAGAGTTTAAATAATAGCCACAACTGCAAAACACAAATGGTGACTTGAGATATGGCTTCAACAATGGGATGCACTAAAAAACATGTGCAAGCACTAAAATCTGCAAGAGGAGAGCTAAGGATGCACAGCAGGCAGGAAGGGTATCTGATAGAATTAGAATTCCTGTACAATAAACAAAACCACTACAAGACCTGTTCTCAAAACCGAAACATCAAGAAGAGAGCATCTCACCCTTTTTGTTTTGGTCATGGAGCAGTATAACATAAAACTTCAAGGATGGATGAAAAAAAATAGGAAACACAGCCCATTTTAGTTCTGGCTTCCCACATCAGAGACTTTTGAGGATTGGGCAGCTCAGCCTCAGAGGCTGAGGACCATCAGAGACCACAGCAATCAATCCTAACTGAAACAGCATCTGTTCCACATGTATACTCACAGCTAGTTCAGAATAAGTTCATAAAAGACAATTTTGTTCTAGATGTGGTGATAATGAAATTCTTTTCAATGTCATTCATGATTTTACAGACCTCCATCAATTCCCACTCTTATCTATGTGTTTAAAGAGCTCTTGCCTATTTATTTGTTCAAAATATGGAAGACAATTTTTAACTTTGAACATTTGTAACCTTTTTCTAAGCATTTTTCAGTTCTGCTATAGCCTTTTAAGATGGAGGAAATAGAATTGCTAAAATTTCAACTCACCACGGCCTAAGTGGAGACATAACAACATACATAGCCATCCATTCTGTTCTTTCCTCACTAATTCCTAACAGTTCACTCACCATTTCGGCTGCTTACGGTATTTCTTGTGGGTATGGCAGAGCAGGCCTTCCTGTCTGGCATCGTGAAGTGTTAGTAAACTGCTGCCATTTCGCAGGGTTTGTATATCACATTGCATGGACTTCCCCAACCTATGGATGAAGTTAAGATCGTATTTACCCAGTGTAGGATTAGCAGTTCCAGTTGTGAGTAACTTAAAACAGGAATTTTGCCTAACTGAATCACTAGCTCAGTTATTCTGCCTGAACTTGACTATAACGGTGGGAGAAAGAAAAGAGATATCCAGAAAGGAGCATAACTTTTTCAGAGTGTTCATATAATACCACAGAGAAAAAGGGGCTTGGGGTTTTTTAGTATAATTCTGGCTGTACATTGGGATATAAACAGTACCATATCCCCTTACAATGAAAAAGTAATTCATGTAAGTGAGACCAAGAGGTGTATTTATGTTCCTTTTCACTGCTGGTTTTAATACACAGTTCCTTTTGGGGTTTAGTTGGTTTCTTTGAGTGTCAGTCCTCCACAGACTTCCCAGGAATCAGCACTCTGTTGTTGCATATTCTATTCTTCCCACTGCTCTGCTGGCTGTAGGAGTTCAATACTGTTAAGTTCCAAATTATTGTTCATTATGGAAAACGTGTGAAGAGGGAAAAAAAAAAAAAAAAGAAGGAGAACTGATTGCACCAGAGTTTGTAGAATACTGTACGCACAACCCATTAATTCCATGACTCTTCAAGAGATCATAGTATATTCTTGCCCTTGATAGCCACCATGATATCAAGTTACTCAGGGTTTCCTTCTGCTCCTGTGTCTTTGCAGTATTACAGATTTAGAGTTTCAAATATCTAGAATTAGGATTTTTTTTCTACCTTTATGCTTCTGCCGAACTAAGAAATATTGGTCTCTTGTGCTTAAGTTAATTTTAGATATTTTGAAGGTTTATTTAACAACAGTAATAACAAGGTATATATAGATATGTCATGACTGTAATCAAACATTAGGAATACTCCTGAATGTAGAGATTTTATGGATTAACTGACATAAATATAAATATATATAATGAGAGGAGACAGTGGAAATTGAGTTTAAACAGCCTGTTTCTCCTAGAGCACAAATTGCTGCTATTCAAGATGAATAAAAAAAGAAGATCTCTATCCCTAATGAAAAAATTCGGCAGTTACTCAGGATCTTATTGGCACAATTTAGGTCTCAATTCTGTGAGACACTTCAGGAAGATTTAGATAAAATATCACACAGAAAATTCCCTTAAATTTTAATATTTCTGTAATATTTGCTTTGCTTCTCTTTACCAGGGATGAAAATCAGTTTATCTGCAATATTTGAGTGGAGCAGTCTATCACCCTGCTCCCTGAGCCAGCCAGCCACTGACATTCTCATTTTCATTTTCCCGTAGCTAACAATAATTTACCACATTTGTCACCCTCACTGATTTTACTAGCCATGGATCCAGTATTTCCACCTTGATACAAGCAGAACTCCTCCAGGTCCCCCAAGTAACGGCTGATAAACAGAGTCCTACATAACTTCAGGCATAAACAAGGTTTTTTTCTATAAATGTTTTCTTCTATAAATAGTCTCATATATATATATAAGATATAGATATGGATATAGATATAGATGATATAGATATAGATATAGATATAGATATAGATATAGATATAGATAGATATAGATATAGATATAGATATAGATATAGATATAGATATAATGTGTCCCCTTATTTTATTGGTAATAAGCATTTTTTTCCTATGTATCTATTTCACTACCAATCAGTCTCCTAGCTACAACAAACCAATGCCCTTTGTCTTCTAGCATTTGCTTTTAGGGGCACAGAGCAGCTCTGTGCTGCTGAGAGTGCACTGATGTGTTGGCAACACGCGTATTTACCTCCGTTCAGCACGGTCAGTGTAGCCCAGCTGGGCGTCCTGTGCCTTCAGCTGCCCTGAGCACACAGCAAGAACTTCAGCCATTATCTGAGTTTGATTATTTTCTTGACTTCTTTTTGGTGCCTGGAAGAAAGCTCTTTGATGTGGGAGATCAGCGGGAATGCATGGAGTGCTGCCAAAGGATGGGCCATGAGTCAGCTTTTATTCTGTCAGAATGGGCAAGCCCTGGTGCAAATTGCCCACAGAGATTTTGGAGTCTCCATCCGTGGACATACTCAGAACCTGACAAGACACAGCTCTGCGTGACCCTACTTTGAGCACAGGGTTTGGACTAGACAATCTGAAGAAATCCTGCATCAACTATTCTGTAATTCTGTTAAATGTCCTACAAGAGCCATCCCCAAAAGAGCTACTGCACCATGGAGAGCACTCTGGAGCAGGGGTTTATATTCCTATCCTCACTCCCAGGAAGGGAAAACATCTGATGGAGCTCAATGGAAAAAGTACCACAAAACTACACCAGATGCTGTTGAAGACTGATCATTGTTGTAACTCAGACTACAGTAATTTTCTGCAAGAAAGTGAAATTTTTCAAACAGTTCAGGATCAGACTCTGACTGAAAGTAGCAGGAAGAAAGTTCTTTCCTCCTCTTTGGTAATCAATTCTCACTATATAATAGAGTGAGTGGAAACACTTCAGATCAGGTTGCAAATAGCTAATAGGTCTTAGTCTCACCTCTGTGTTTTTCCTGTGTCTTTATCCTTACACCTATGCAACACTTCTAAGACAGGAGGAGCTGTGAGCAATGTAGTCTTTGCTGGATGGCAGAAGAACGGTGGATTTTTCTGCTCTGAAGTGTCTCAGTCCCATTCTGCAGCCCCATAAAATATTCATCTCATGTCTGAACAGCACCTCACCCAATCCAAAATTATGTCAGGTAAAAAAACATGATTTTTGAACAATCAACATCTACCCAAGATCTGTTCACAACCTCTTCTCCTCTCCAAACTGGACTTTTTCACATTACACAGGAGCAGGACACTTGGAACTATTACCAGCACCAGCTGCTGTTACCCTAGAGAAGCTGTATTATGATAGCAACATAAACGTGTCACAACACTAATGAGATCCCCGCCCTTCAGTCATATCTTTATAGATAGCTCTATGTTCACATGTAGTCCCAAAGACTTTATGGTGATAAAATCATGTCATTGGGTTTGTTACTGATACGAGAGTTCACATATGCAGCAGCCACTGACTCAATTTCCATAGCTTTGGCCTTATCTAGGGCACTCTGTCTGTATAAAAGGTCATTTCAGTAATGACAATGAAATGTCTTCACACTTCAGTAATCTGGGAGGATTTGGAGAACCCTGAGCTCTCTCTTGCTTCTGCTTTTGTGGTTGGTTGGTGCAGGTAAAGTGAGAGGAACTCCTTCATCACGCCTTTCAAGGGTAAGCTGTTTCCACTTCATGCTACCAGGAACCAAGGTACCGAGTGAAGGAAAACTTGTCTCTCTTGTTCACAGATGAACAACACATACACGTCCAACATGTGTTGGAGTGCGTTCAAGACCTTTATAAAAATAAGTGATAAAAGAAAACAGTTTGCTTCCTTGCCTTACGATTAGACATGGGCACAGCCAGCATTTCACAAAAAATTATTCATACCATCAATTTTTAACTGAGATTAATTGACCTTTCAGTACTGTGAACTAATAAGGCTTTCAAGGAACGGTACAGTATTAATTAGGAAGGGGAACTCTCAATGGTTGCTAAGAAACAAGTATATATTTGTAATCACTTTTTTACCCTTGGCAGCAATGCCTTGTCGTAGACCCAAGAATGTTTCTCTTGGAACATATCCCTGTCGTTTTCAATTAGCAGGCTAAGAATTTAAAATCTAGCTGCTGATTAGTATAACAAGACAGGGGGAGGTATGTCTGCTGAAGTAAAGATAGAGAATCACAAGTAATGTCTACATTAAAGGCCTAAACATGACATGCAGGTCTGGGCATGCTGAATTAGCAGGTCCATAGCATGGTTTTCATCTCGGTCAACTAACAATGTCACAGGGAAAAGCCAGGCATGTATGGGGGTACCATGACAGGGCAGCTCTTCCAGCATGCAATTCACATGTAGTCACCCTCCCTTAAGACATCCAAGACAGCTTTGTCATGCTGATTGGCTTCTGGGGCTACCAATGGTCCCCAGCCTGCTTTATCTGCAGCTCTAGGATAGCCATAGAAACCTGAAAAAATCAAAGAATAGATAATAATTAAAAAACAAAAAGATTATTGAAAGAAGGGACACTTTAACACCTTTGCAATTTTCCATCAAAAACAACTCTTAATATTTTTTAAATAACATCTCAGATATGATTAGCTTTGTGATGAGGAATTGTATTACTTTATTTTAAATATTCCCTAGTCCATTGCAATATGTGCCTTGGAAAACAACCCGCTAAAATCCTGCACAGCATTCTGTTTATGTGAATTGTTGCCTTTACTGCCATGTGGCCACTTCCCATGGGTGAAGTTAGGAATGTGCTGAAGCATTTACAGAACTTAATGGACTATATAGGAATATGGGGAAATCAACTGCATCCAGAGCACCTCCAAAACATGAAGAATAATAAAACCAGAAAACCCTAGAGATTCTTTTTTTATTTTCCCTGGAAAGGCTTACTAGTAACAACAGAGCAAAATTTTTAAACAAAAACATGACATTCACAGTAACATTCCTTTTAAAACTGTGTCTACATATAAAGAATGACCTTCAGCTTTTATGAAAGATATTTTACAGGGCCCTGCACAGATTGGTTTTTGGTACAAAGACAAAAAATCCAAAGTTTGAAACTAAACTGAAAATAAGCAAGTTATAAATCACAGAGGAAGGTGGTGAGAGAGAAGTACCTGGATCATTTGGGAAGCTGGTTTTCAAGAATCACAGGGGTTTGAGAACAATCTTAAAGACACTAATTCAGGACCTCACTCTGCTTAACTTAGCAATAAAAATACCAGAGAGATTACTTAATCAGAGGCTAGGAAAGTTTGTATTTTTAAATTACTGAAATGTCTAAAGGTGATTGAAAAAGTTTTGTTATTGTCTACTGATTGCATTTGGGTTTGCCATATTTACATAATGGATTTATTTTTGTCTCAATGCACAGCTTATTTTCAGGAATGGAAGAGAGGTGTTGCCTTCCTCTGAGGCAACAGAAGAAGGAGCATAATTAGTTATGCTGAGATGGATCACAGCTAGGAACAAGGGATTGTGTCTCAGCAGAAAGTCTTGTCCCAAGGTTAAACACTCTTATCAGATCTGTCAGGAATGAATTCCTACTTGAATAAGTCTGGCAGGCTGTTTTTCTAGGATTTCTTCTAAAACACAGGATCTTGCCATCTTGAAGGTTCTATTTATTTGTTTTACATAAATGCCATTGAGGGAGGATCACTGATCTTGGTCTTTCTTGCTGCCTTCCTCTTCGATTTACAGTAAGGAGGATACTTTATGTGCTCCATGGGATATCCACCTATGATACACCTCCCAAAGATCATGGAGATCTGAATTTGCTAATCCAGGAATAATTATTTCCCATCCCATACTTTCTTTTCCTGAGTATTTATGGGAATAAGATGTTGACTCTTCAATATAATGGAAAAATTGTATTTTTGAGGGTAAAGTTGAAAGTAAACTGTTTCGGATTAGAATTAAAGAAATTTTGTCTTAATATAAGAATACCTAACTTATTGGAACATCTTTCCCTGGACTGCTATATATACCCTTTTATAGTTATCTTCTTGCATATAATCTTTCAAAACTTCACAAGAAGAGAACTTAGGATGGCTGTACTGGCTGTGCATGGCAAGCCAAACTGACAACAGCCACCTATTCTGACTTCATAACATCTCGCATTTTCACCTTGTGAAATCACAGACGTAACAAACCCAGCCCAGGCCGAGGGGAAGGTGTAAAATACACACTCGTTTTTGCATTCTCTCACCTCTTCTGATATATTCTTATAAAACCAGGCAATGTAAAGGCATAAGTAAACTATAGCTGTTCTGGGGTAGTAAGACACTCAAAGATAGCAAAGCATCCTCACTACCTACATGGAGATTAGCTTGGCTTGGAAGAGCAGTCTGGCACCTGGACTGCAGAGCAGCATCTTCCAGCAGCAGCAGTCACTTCCCAGCTTCACTACAACCCCAATGCCTTACACTTGGTACTTCTGCATAAAAGTCTAGTTATTTTTTCTGTTATCCTATGCAATTTTTCTTCTTTCAAGATGAATATTAGCAATTATTTCTGTAACAAAATTTCTGAAAACTTATTGTTTTGTGGCCAAGCATTGGCCAAGACAAATATTAAACACCATCTATTATTATCTCAGAGTAGGACTCCTCTTTCATCATTAAGAACTTGGAAACAGGCCTGTACTCTTTAATTAGCCCTCTTTTATTATCCTACCACCATACAGACATGGTATTAATCTGAGCAGTGGCAACGACTATTATCTACTACCTCAGCTGATTAATCTTTGCTTGTGTAAGAGAAGCTTAAAGAAAACATATTGCTAATTTTGGAGAAAAACTGACTAGTTACATTTTTGTGCTTTGAAAGGGAAGCTTCTATTAAACATGGTCATTCCTCATTTACCTCATTTTTTCATACTCCTTGTGAAGAACATCTTGACCAGATAAAGAAAATGTGAGCCAATTAAAGTAAGTATGTTTACTGATGGGATACCTAACTCACCTGTGCAATTAAGACCAGATATTTATTTTTTTAGCTTCTAATGTAACCCAGAAAAGCATCCTCGAAGCTTTCTGATACCAGAAATGAGCAGACTGCAACTTTGTCCTTTGTGTAAGCTTTTCATTTTCCATTTAAGCTCTGAACCTTCTCCAAGCATTTCTTCCGGCTCCTTCCCATTCCTATCCTAGTGAAAATCCTCAAAGAATAATCTTTAACTACTGGGATACTAGACACTCTTTTTTAACTAAGTTCTCTTACCTAGGTGCCATTTCTCCTCACTACTCTCCTCAGCCACCTTCCTGAGTCACAGGGCAGCTGCGACTCAAGGATGCAGAGAGGTCAGGGATATACAGGGAGTACAGTGTCTCAGACACAGCAAATCACTTCTAAGCATGCACATCAGAGGGAGACCAGGGAGGAGCAGTGAAAAGCCAGCACCATGGTTATACTCCAGTTCAAGAGAATGGTGATAATCATTAGTCTCTCAACATCCAAAGCAGAATACAGCCTTGGTCTGGACAGTGTGGCGTGTCACATTCACAGTCTGTGCGATGCTGGTGGCACACTGGGTAGTCACTGGAGTAAACCCTGCACCTGCTCCTGCGTGTCCAGAGCAGGAATTGTGAGTCTATCCTTTGTTCCTGTTGTGAGTACATCCTTTTTCCCGCTGCTGAGTGTTCATGGATCTCACAGCCTCATGCAGGAAAGTAAATAGAGTGTGGGCAACTCTTTCTTGCTGCAGCTTCTGCTGCGCTACAGAACAGTTGTCTGGCATCTGGAGCCACTAAAGAGATGCTGTTTCTGGTCATCATTTCTTTTGTTCATTTTGCCAAGGAAGACCTAACAGCCCCGGTCAGACCCTGACTCCTACACTCTGAGAGCCAGGTGGGTCTGTGTTGTTCAAAGGAACTTTCTGGCCCTAATCATGGGGACCATAACCTTCTCTTAGAAAGTCCCTAGATGCATGCAAGACACCCACAATTATGCACATGAGGTTTTTTCTCCAGGATGCCCCTGTTCTGGTGAGATCCAGTGAACAGTTACTGGCAAGAAAAGCCTATAGTGAGAGGTTTGCCATACATGCCATGACAGCCATGTCACAGCTATACCACTGCTTTGTGGGAGCAGCCATCATCACCCTGTAGATATTGTTAGGTCACTGTCCCCATGACATCACAAGTAAGGCAGTCCATGAAATTCTGTCTTCGATTTCCTACCCTCTGTTCCTGAGGGTCTGCTCAAAAAGCAGTTCTTGAAATACTTGTTTTCTTGCCAGAATCAAAGGACAGCCTTTCCCAAAGACATAGTGTATAGCTTTTATATGAATGTCAGAGTGCCTCGGGTCACCATAAAAAAGGTTACAGCAAATCGTGTTCTGATTTTGGTGTTCAACCTACTAAATATTACAGATTCATTAAAAATTTAGAAACTCTGTTAGATTAATATTGCAGTTACCTTAAAGCAGAAGCATACTGAAAGTAATACTAAAACATAGAGAAATTTTTAAAAAGCATCCTATTTTGTACTGCATTTTATTACACCCTTTTAAATTTTGTGGAACTTAAAGTCAATACTAATGCAGAGTTTCGTCTTTTTTCTAAAGCTCTGTCATGGTTTAGGAAGAGCACTCCCCAATTCAGTGCCTGCACCAAAACTCTCACCAACCAGATGTTGCTTGCTCATTCCCTCCTCCTTTCCTTCCCCTTCCCACTCCATGCATGGGGTTGAGATTTGGAGGCACAACAGTGAAAATTACTGACTGAGACAAGAATAATTTGCTGGAAACAGCAATGAGATAAGAAAAGGGAGAGTAACAGCAGCAATGCTAATAACAAAAGGTATAAGACAAAGAAACTATTTATATGGAAATAAAACAATACCCTTTTGCCTCCCAGCCTCCCATGATTTCTCCAGAGAAGACCCCCTTACTTACAACCCTGGCAAGTGATGAAGTGGTATTGAATAACAGCAGGGTGTGGCCACATCCCCTTCCCAGTTACTGTAAAAAACTAACCCTATCCTGGCCAAAACCAGGACATGCTCACTAAATATGCTGACAACATTGTTATTAACCAGCACAACGGGAGAAAAAACAGGTACAACAAGCTATACTTTAAAAAATGGCTGTCATCCTCTCTCCTCTAACCAATCTTTTATATGCCCTTGCCAACCCAGCAGCAAATTCAGCAGAGAGGGTGAGGTAGATATGGATAGGCAGGTATTAAGATCTGTGTAAACCATCTACAAAACTGCTGTAAAATACCATGACTACAGCTATTATTTTGTTGTTTTAGCAGTAACTGAGTGGGAAAGTCATTTCCTAGCAATCAATGAACATAACTCTGCCAGAACAATCAATCACTGTCCCAGAACCCATTATTTAGGAGGGGAAATGTTTACTAGAAAAATCCTGTAAGTGGTTTGGAAGCTAAACTGAGAAAAGAAGTTGCCAAGGGCCATCTTCTCAATGGGTATGTATTACCCACTTAGGAAGCCTGTGGCTCAGCATCACCTTATACCAGTTGAGATTAGAGATGCATAGGCTGAAAAACTGGGAAAAAAAAACCCTCCCTGCCACAGGATAAATGGTCCATCACAGGCATTTAACCTAACAACCTATAACTTCTCCATAAAATGTGGATATTACTTTTAGCTATTCACCGAGTTTCTAACATTTTTACATTACCTCACATACAAACCCGCATTCCTGTCAAAGTGAATTGTACTTCAAAGGCCAGAATTAGATTTCTTGTTACTGAAACATGAACCTTCCTATCCAGGTAGGTCTCTTATTCTCACAGGGCAACATTTTGACCCCAAAGAAAGCACAGTGAATGGATTTCTACCAAAAAAGGTAGATGTTAAATAAGGAACCACAAGTGATGGGGTATTCCACAATGCCATACTTAGAAGTCAAGCCTTGAACTCAGAAGTCTTGAACTCAGAAGTCCAGTTTAAGAGTGAGAGGCTGTACAGCCAAGTAAGACACTCTGAACATTGTGCCTTGGAAGGAAAGGCTCTGACATCCCACCCATCAACAGTGGGGTGCCCTCACACCTGAGAAAAAACATCAGAGAAACACAAACCCATCAGACAGCCACACATCTTCAAAACTGGGCCTAGACACCTCTGCAATATAGGGATTTAAAGCCTCAAATTATGTTTACCTCCTTATCAGTGCATTAGTGGTACAATACTTTGCCAGGAAGAGAGAGCTTAAAGCAGGATTCAGAGTACTAAATTGCTCCATTAACATATTCCATTGTCTTCAGCAGAGAAGGGCAGCAGTGTAGAGACTCCTGTAAGTAGTGTGCACAATATACAGCTTTGTAAATGTTCAGTGAAATATTAAAATGGCTTTCCTGGATCATCTATCCCTGTTCTTTCATATCAAAGACAGCCACAACATATAATCTTTCACATATAGTCCTAGAACGTGCATGAATTAAACAAAGTCTGTCCTTACAGAATATCTTACTGTCATTCTCTTTCCCACAAGAAAGTTGTAAAACCTTAAACCTTATACTACCTAAACCACAAACCAAATTCATGGAAAATTAAGTTGTACCCCTTTGTTCTTGTGCCAAGATTGGCCTTTAACTGAAACATCTAAACTCACTAGGAGATGCTTTTACTCCTGCAGTACTTATTAAGAGAATATATCTTCTCTCAATCCTGGCTGTGCCTGAGTGATTAAGACAAAATCTGTTGTGTGAGGAGACATGAATGTCTCCTTCCTTCCTGTGCAACTTATAATTACTCCCTTTGTAAGTTTCATCTTTAAAGCTCTTTTTTCTTGATGGTAATTCTTTTAACTGTATCCCTCATGCAAGCTGCTCAGGACCTTACATGCTTTCTACCTGAAGTCCCTCTGCTCACATGCCCCAAACTCACATTTGCCTTTTTCACAATTCATTTTTATTCATGCCATAGTCATTCTGTTACAAGGAGATTTATGGTTTTTTTCCTTTCCACTATTTCTTTCAGCTGATAAGTTCCCATTTTTAGTTTGTAGTTATTTCATTACCTCAGCCCAGGTGTCCAATTCTAACCCTGGTCACCATACACTTCTTTGTGTGTGACAGCCCAGATCCCATGTACTTCCAACAGCTGCATGACAGATCTGTTACTGAATTCTAGCAAGATCTGAGGCCTTGCATTTCCATTGAATTCATGCTCCAGCTGTACCTGTGTAGAAGGGTACAAAATCATGACATATTTAATGATGATAAAGGGGGCATATACTGCTTATACTAAGTGTTAAGCTTTTTTTCCCTTCCTTTGTTTTCTGTAGTTCCTATAGGAATTTGTTGGTTTTATGGTATTTCAATTTCTGTTTCTTTGCCTATCTGTGGGATTATTAAACCCACTCCAGCCATTCATAGTTGTGGGGCAAACTCGGGTCACTCACAGAACACCTACACAGAGGGGAAAAATCACACAAGAGAAAATAGAGAAGTCAATAAAAGGAAAACATGAGTAAAACCTTGATAAATGGTGCAGCATGACACTAAAAGTAGAACAATATTAATACTATATTTTCTTAGTTTCTTGTTGCACATGCCTGTCTAGCTCAAGAATTTCAAATAAGGCCTATTACCACCTGAGCTGAACGGAAAGAAAAATGGCTTAGCATTCAAAGGCTCTTCATAATTTAGGACTAAGGGCAAAAGGCTTAACTTGATACACATACAAAAACTCTTATACACCAAAACATGCTGGCCGTGTCCATGCTGCCTTCTGGAGGACAGTCACAGGCCCAGGTTATCCCTCACTTTCTCATGGGTTTGAACCGTGCCAATAACCATGCTAGTGACTAAACCACCGCCTGTCAGTCTTGTACCTGCATTTTTCACTGACAGACTGAGGAATCCGTTCTGTTCCTGGCTCTGCTTCACACTCCTGCAAACTCAGGGGCAAATTGCTCCAGAGCTGACTCTGCTCCATTAAAATCCCTTTGATTTTAGTGGGGATGAGCTCTCCACATCGCAGTTCTCTGGCTGTAAAGTGGCAGCTGTTGGGAGGAATGGATTAGAAGTGGAAGACTGGCGAGGAGGACTGTAAATCACTTGAGTGACCTTGCAGCTGGAAGTAACTCTTCAAAAGCCTGAGTGAACAGCAGGCACTGCAGCCATGGACCAGGTTTAATGGTGCCTGTGTCTCCACTTGCATACTCCTGTCCATGTGTTGCTTTGGGGGTTCCCTGCTTAGCAAGGTAATGGAAACAAACTTACTCCACGTTCCACACATAAGGTTGTGGCTGTCCCAGGTGCCTGCCTGTGTCGACTCACACAGCAACTATTCTAGTGCTTGAGATGACTAAATGAAATAGAAAACCTTTACGAAATAAGATTTCTCTTTTTCTAGGGGATGGGAGGAAGGTGAATTTCTTTCTTCTGCACTTCAAATGCAGTTTCTAAATGAGTCACGAACGCTTCAGAGTTAAAGCTTCCCTTTTAATATACCTATGAGAATAAGAATAACTTAGGTATAAATCAGTGAGTAAATCTGTATCACATTTGTTTCTTTTTGCTTTTTGTCCTACTTCTTTCAATCCCTATTTATGAGAATCTTATTTTTCACCTGGGACTCAAAAACGCCATTTCCACTATGAAATGCAGATAGGAGGTGACACTCATCCTTGTGTTAGCTCCAGTTTTCATTTGCAGGTACTGACCATCTGTCCAAACAGGCTGGAGTAAGAATATATAATGAAAACTTGCAAATTAAAGTCATCCCAATGTCAAAATGTAATCAAATTTTGAAGAGTCAGGAAAATTGTAAAGCACTAACCATTTTTTTAGAGATATTGTGCTCATCAGACTGGTCTTTTACAAAGCAGTGTGGTGTCTGGATGCACACATCTCTGATATTTGCTCCCTCCCCCAGCTGGTTTGCACATCTGGCAATCAATTCCATATCAGATAGAACTTTGAGTAACCGAGGCTTTTTCTTATAGCACACAATTCCAGAATGCCCAAAGGTTTTATATTTTAAAAAATCGGGAAAAAAATGAGAAAAATACGTTTTCAAAATGAAAAAACAAAAGAAAATTGCAGAACCAGAGAAAAAGAAGCCAAATACCTCTTTTATACCACTTTTTCCCCACTGTCTGTACCCTCACAGGTGGGTGGCCTCCTTCTACACATGGTTGCAGCCAGTTAAGTGCATCTGGCAGCAATCTCTGATCAGTCCCCACTGGTACTAAGGAACTCTCTGTGATCACATCTGTGTCCTGGTTGCTCACTCTCCATTTTTGGCTGGACTCTGGTTGGGTCTACATCAGCTCCACCCTGTTACCTCTTCCCTGCTCATTTCACATCCTCTGAAACCTGTTCAACCTCAGCAGCTCCCTCAGGGATGACACAATCACCCCTCCAAAAGTCTCTTCTGGCCCAGACAAGGGGTACATTTTTGGGAGGAAAGAAGCAAGATCAATCTCTTATGGACACGTGGCCATGTTTTATCTTTCCTGAACAGAGAGCAGTTGTGCCTGTGCTGTTTCATCTGCACCCACACTGGTGCTAGAAATAAATATCACAAAATGTCACAGAACACTCTGAGTTGGAAGGGACCCACAGGGACCTTCGAAGTGAATGGCCCATATGGGGGTTGAACTCACAGCCTCGGTGATATTAGCACCAAGCTTTAACCAGCTGAGCTAAAAAATTTCTCTAACCAACCCAGAAATTGGCTGATGGGGTGTTTTGTGCTGGGATTCTGCAGAGAACACATTTTCCCAAAGTCCAAAACATTTGTTTGGTGTGCTGAAATTCTGAGATCCTCATCTGCCTAATTCCCTAAGAAAAGAAGGGGAGCTCTTCAGCCCTGACACATCCTCAAAGCTGCCCTTTGACACTGCCCCAGCCCTTGCCAAAGGTGTGTTTCCAGCCTGCTCCCAAGCTGCCCACAAAGCTATCTGCTGTGGTGACAGGCAGCCACAGGACCCCACTAAACAGCAGAAGGGAAGAAATTCCTCCAGTTTGCAGAAGGAACATGACTTACACGCACAAATTGCCTGTTGGAGGATATTTTCTCCCTCCATTGACTACGTGAGGAGCCTGGAGAGATCAGCCTTCTGACTCAAATACTGCATTTAGATGCTTGAAGTTCAGTAATGTAATTCACAGGATTGCTAAGCATATATAACTTTCTAGGTTTGCAACAGATAAGAGATGTAACCACATTTTGATGCCTGTGATAAAATGCTGGAGGTAGAGGCAGGCCCTAATCAGTCATCAAGTACATCCGTCACCGAAACTGGATTTTCATTTAATCAGCAAATTTTATTAAATTTTCCAGTTTGGTTTTAGCAAACCATATAAGCCCTTCTACTGATAAAGGAACTAGAGCAGACAGTGGTTTTGTGTCTGCTACAGACCAGCAGGACAATTTCTGGAGCTGTGTATAGAATCACAACAAATTTTTTGCATATGTCAGTACAAGAAGCCAGATTGTCCCAAGGACCTTGGGGAAAGCCTTTACAGAGACTGAAGGGACAGACAGAGACCAAATATTCCCAATCCAGTGCTTGATTAGTGGAGTCATATAGCACTGAACACAGAACTGAGCATGAAAATCTCCTCAGGAAAAGTAGGAAATTGAGTCCTCCTATACCCAAATGAAAATTCTCACCTATCAGTCAGATCAAACACCCGTCTCCTTCTCATCTCTGGATCAGCTGCCTGTAAAAACCTGCTGCTACTTTGCTTTATCATGTCGCTGCCCAGTGCAGCAGTGCCCTAAGTGCTGCGTGGCCCAGGCGGGTGGCGCTCTGGAGCAAAGGAGCCGGTTCAGCTCTTAAAACTAATTCCCACTTGACAGGAGTGGAAGGCAGAAAGAAAAGGCTCTGACAGCCCCCAGTCAAGTACAAACCATAAAAGAATTTCCCTGCGTACTCAGATCTTCATAGGTTAGCTAATAAAGATGGTGAGCACTATGTTGTCAGCAAGAGCAATGATTTTCAGCTACCCGAAGCAGAAAAAATACATGTGTTTCTGCTCAGCCACAGAAGTCTTTGCCACGATGATGGCTTGTTTTCACCTTCTTTTTTTTCACACCTCAATGCTATAATTCCACGAGGACCTTATGACAATCGAGCTGTGTTTTGCAGTGACTAGAGTCATTGCATAATTGTGAACAAAATGACACATATTTCTTTTATCTCATTAACTTAATCTGAGTAGACCAAGTGAGTCACAGAGACAAGAATACGTGCTAACATCTGAGGAAAAAAAAAGATAATTTTAGATATGATAAAAAAGAAATGGATGACTCTGAGTGTTATATAACATGGACCTTTATATCCTCCTGTGTCCCAGATACAGGTACAGACCTGAAATACCACAAGTTCCCCAACAACAAATGGGGTTAAAGAATCTGCCACCCTCTGCCCCAGGCATGCCGCCCCACAAAAAAATTATGAAAGTATCAGAGAAGCCTAGTATGCATGCTGGCTCTCAGTGAAATAAACAACTGGCAGGAGGGAGCAAACAGCAAACTCACTGAATACTTCATTACCCATTTCAATTCTTTTGTTCCCTAAGGGAGTTAGTAGAGCAAAAGCACACTTGCACTCTCTAATCCAGTCCTCAAACTTACAACCACTTTGAGACAGGAAAGGCAATTTGCAGGGAGCTCGTGGTAACTGACTTGCATCTCTCAGTGACTTTATGCACTTGGCCAGGGTGAAGGCAGGAACCCTGCGTGGATTTATATGGCACAAGGATCTGCCTCCATTAGCATCATGTCTCCAAGGGTGGATTCAGTCACCAGGAACCACACACTTGAATTGGCCACATTAAACAGTTGAAGCCAAATAACTGGTGCTAAACAGAAAGGAAAAAGGGCCAGCTTCTTCTCCTTGCAGAAGTGAAGGAGTGAAGGGTAACTTCCCTAAAACCTGTATCTCAGCCCTAAGCAAAGGGCTGTGGTTCCCTTCAGTCTATCCTCTGTGCCAGCCCATGGCTTCTCTTGTTCTGGAAAGCTGCCCTAGGCATTTTGACACCTCAACTAACAAGCACAACCTGCCAGAAGAATAACCCTGATGCTCTGCTACTATATTCAGTGAAGTTACTCAATATGAAAATAATCCGTTCTCCGGTCATTAGCTACCCAGGCAATAGGAGTGTGCAAAGGCTGGTCCTGTCCCTCCCTTTCTCATCTCTGAGGGAACCACTGGAGAGATTAAAACCACAGCTGTATCCTATCCCAGAGGAAAACAAATGCTCACCACTCTTCTCCAACCAGTCCTTCAACCTGGGGATATTCAGCTGGCAGGAGATGGTATTCATGATTCTCTACAACAAATAAACAGGAATCCCCAGATGCACCTGGTTCCAACAGTGTGTCTGCTCCTACAAGTGGGAATCCAATTCTCAAAAGGTTAGGCCAGAAGTAGGGATGCTGGCTGGGTAGGAGTGGGCCTCATGGGCAGAAGGCAAGCAGGGAAAAAAGACGTGGGAGTGGACTCAAGATCTTGAGAGAAAAGGGAAAATAATAATAATATTGAAAAGGAAAAGAAACAAATAAAACTAACAGAAAGGAATGTGGTAAATGTGAGAAAGATGCTGTACAAACATCCAGGAGGTGGGTGGGGTGTCAAGAGTCCAGAGAAAAATACACAAGAGGCTAGGTGGGAGGGTGGGGACTGAGCGTCTCTGAGGACATCTGCAAGCCAAGCTTAGCAGCTGGGAATGCCCATTAGGACTGAGAGAGAAACAGCAATGCTATGTCTCTCCTGATCACGAAGTAAGGGGGGAAACTACAACAAAACTACAAACTAAGACCCAAACTACAATATTTTGAAGATCAAAACAAAGATGTGTGGGCTGACTGTACAGCAGAGAAGGAAATATCTGTGATACACCAAATATTTGAGGATAGGATTGTTCCATTTAAAACAGAGCTCTATTCCCTGTCTTTGGATTTCATCAAGATAAGCCCTCTGATGAGATATAGATGTTCTTCTTCCCTCATTTTATTGCCAACTATTTTGCCTTACTTTAAGAAGGGAATGTAACCACTGAAATTTTATGGATCCCCCAGGGGATGCCCTTGCCAGAACAGAATTTACTGCAAGCATCCTTAGCTTCCACAAGACAGAAATACTTATTAGATCAGTATGGATGAGAGAATTTTAAAATCTAACACCAGGGTATAAAAATTTCGTCCGTATAAAAGGCAAATTGAGTTTTTGCTCTGGAGAGAAATATTCATAAATCAATCAGTGGATGGTATAATGCAGAATGTAATGTGAAGCAAGAGGCTCAAGAAAAAGGAGAAATTAGGCTAATAATTTCAGAAAATTGAAATATAAATAGTAATGTGGATTATCAAGTGCAAAATCCAATAACTTGTTTAGCATAAAAAGTGGGAGTGGTGGGAGGGGGGAATTTTTAAGACTCAGAGAGGCCACTGTTTTTCAGGAGAAGCTACAGCTGTTTTGAATACCCAGCAGTAGCCACGTGGGAGAATAGAAAGTTCAGCTTCACTCCTGGAAATCTGCTTGTTTGATGTTAATATGAAGTATAAAGAAATGTCATAGAGGCCGGTTTTCTGCAAAATTCTATTATTCCTTTTAATTTAAAAACAAGCTAAATGGTCTTTAAGACATTTTTTTAGGGATGACATTTAAAAGTAGGATTTATTATTTATATGGTTCTTCAGACAGTTTGTCCTTTAGCTATACTTGAGGGATATGGCTTCAAAACATAAGTCATGGTTAAATAAGATTGCTTTGGGAAAGAAAGAGATAAGACAGGAGATAATTCAGGCGTGTCTCTTCAAGAACAATTCTTGGTCATGGTACGAGCTTGAAAACAATGTGACTTTAAAACATCAACCAGCAGGAGCTCCACGCCTTTTGGTACTAAGCATCTTTTACATCCATACCCCTGCCTTTAACTGGCATTGAGGATATTTATCAATTTTCAAGATAAGTCCTGTAAATTACTAGCCACTTGTAGTGTCACATGAGAATATCAAGCCATAATTTAATACTTCCGTTGAGCCAGGCAAATCCTGTGAATTTCTTTCAAGGTGGATTTCAACTTTCTATTCCAATTTTGTAAAAAATTTACCATGTTTCCTCAGTAAACAAGCATAATGGATTTTTCCCAGTTTGCTTTTAGATGGCAAAGCTGCTGGATTCAATTTCCAGTCAGTCTCTCCTAAGACTTTACATTCAAAGCAGGGTTATATCAAAATCAGTGGAAATGCTCTTTGAACAAGGACTAGAGAAGTAAGCTGTACATTTTGTTAATTTAAGGGACTTTTCTTCCAAGGAGACAAATTGATAGACTCCATGAATATCAGTGTTAGTTTTTCTAACCATTCTTAACATTACTTAATTGTTTCAGGCCAATTAAACAATGTGCATAGCTGGCATATGTCATTGTAAGCAATATTGTGTCCTCCCAGCCAGATGATGGGATCATAAAGGAAAGGAGTTGGAAATTTAGGTCACTTAGGTCTTAAAAAGAAAAGTCTCCCTATCTCCTCATAGTACAAATCATTATTCTGGCTAATTAGCCATCCAGTTTTTCCCAGTCTATTGAAATGCCATTGCTTCAGACCAGGGTTTCCATTCTTGAGGACAACCCATTCCTGACAGAAGTAGATCTATGAGGTATCGTTGCTTGAACACAGGAAGGAAAGGTTTTGCAGAAACGAGACATGAGCCCACATTCCTGAATATGACAAAGACCAGGACAAGTGGCATCTCATACTCCTTTCACACACAGGCTACACATTTGTTCCACAGATTCCTCACTTCCCATAATTATGTCCCTTTAAAGGCTGTTGATGCGGTTTTCGTTAGGACAAGGCTCACACATGGTCATTTACTGCATTTCACTCGTGGATCATTAATAACAAAGTGTGGTATCTCTGCTGCTTGGAATTGAGCACAGCATAAGAAAAAAAGGAATAATTCCAGAACATGTGTCTTTTGATAACTTGTTCACAAGGTATTAATCTTCATTTGGAGCAGTGGGATTGATGTTCAAAGGATCATGTGCTCTCAGAATGAATTCATTCCAAGACTTCATAATCTGCTCTAGTATATTCCCAAAGGAGAAAAATTGCCTGAAACAGATTATTCTTTCTGTTTTTTCCAAAGATTTAGAACAAATTCTTTACAAGTACCAAATCATTCTGCACTGTCATACCACTCTTGTTCAACAGGGTGTTCGGGGCTGGTCTAATTCCACCATGAAGGTCACACATTGCTTTGTTCTGAGATCCACAGGGATCACTTCAAATGATGGAATAAAAGAACATACATTCATAATGAATGCTGTTACAAGGATATAATTTTGATAAGCTTCAGACAGATTCCACTCTCCTAAGGCATGGCTGAGTGCCCTGCTCTCAAAGGCACTTGAAAACAGAAATAAATGGTCCGGTTTTCAGGCATCAGTGGTCATGCACATTTTTATGAATGATCATTGCAACTTTGGTGAGAGTTTTTTGTGTTGTAATTCAGCAATGCCCCTGTCAGGTCCCAGGAAACTGAGTTCTGCAATACCTGGGCCTCACTCCAGCTCTTAGGCCAGCCAGTAGAGCTGTGTGAGCTGTTCTATGTGAGCTGAGTGCTTTCTGCTGCTCAACATGGTATTTGGCACTTGTCTAACCCCTGTAGCCATCTTCTATCCACACAGCCATGGCTGCTTACTCTGAATACTGATGTTGGGGTCCTGGATCCTCACTTCAGAGTGACCGTCCAATACCCAAGGTTTACACTTTAAGACACAACACCTGGCTTTGGCCTGGACCCACTGATGCCTCCATGTTTTCCATGGTGTTCTGACTGCCAAGATTTTGGTCTCTCAACTTTCGCACAGCCACCAATTAAAAAACAGCATTGATTTTTCTGACTTCAAGCCCTGGCTTGTATTTCTTACAATACTTGACTGCCATCCTCATCCTGGAGTCCAGCCTGGCACTAGTCACTGGGTGGGATTTCCCATGTCTCCAGTGTGTCCCTAGTGGCTGCAGCTACAGAACGTCCTATGTTGCCCTGACTGTTAAGGATTTTGTTTACTTAAACCATGACAAGGTACAGTGCAAGAAAACTTTCAGGTGTTTAAATATTAAGAACAAGAACCCAGGCATGAGTATTCTGACAGCTCTTCTGACTAATGATATTATTATTCTTTTGCTCAGTGATTCCGCTCTTTCTACCACTAGTACTTTTCCTTTTGATTGGCTTTAAAGAACCCTCAGTCTGAGAAACAGCAGATGCCAATGCTCCTGCCAGTGCTCCCTGGTGTGTTCCTGTGGGCCAACATTATCAACATTTTAACCAACCCATGAAAGCAGCGCTACCCTCAGTCCTCCTCCTTTTTGTGACTTCCTAATAGGCAAGTCTTCCTTTAAAACTAGTCTTTCCTCTATTATTAAAGTGTTTTGGTATTTTGAGCAGGTCTAGAAGCAAAGAAATTAAGTCTCTCCTGACTCAGTTGTGTCTGCAAAGCAGATGTGTGTACCTGAGATTGTCATGTACACCTTCTCTGTATTCTGATAAACAGGTTCTTCCAAACCTGGATATCTACCTAAGGATTAAAACTCTAGAACTTAAACTGTACTCATGTCTACTCTATAGCGTCTAACACTAAGAGAGACGAAGGCAGCCTGAAGCCTGCCAGAAAAAATTAACAAAGTAATGGCACATTCCTCACAAGCAGTAAATCTCACTTTTGAAAATACATAACTCACCTTCACCAACATAACAGTTGTGAGTTAATGGTCACTGTCTAAAGACCTGCATGCTCCTTGTTGCCAGAAACATCTGAGGATGTTAACGTGGTTCACATAGATTGTCCATTTAACTAATGGCAGTACATGTTTGTCACCCTGAGTTTTGCAGTCTTTCTATGTTTTCATTCCTGTAATAGAGTTTCTCACGAATTTTCTGTAAACATAAGGTCATGTTTACCTACCAGTCTTTATTATTATCATTCTTTTTGTAAGGCAGAGAAATATGATAGACTTTTGGTCTGACCAGTGTCATGGAGAGGTGGTAACCTCATCCTCCAATCCATGATGGTCTCTAAAAAGATATATAACTGACTGAATATAGAGGCCAGGCCTTCTTTGCCCTTCTTTGCCCTTCTTTGCCCTTCTTTGGCCCTTCTTCGGCCCTCTCTTTTGGCCCCAGCTCCTATCCTGACAGAACAGTGTCTGCGTGGTTGTTTCGTGTCTGAGTATGACACATGTTATGGCTAATCGAGACTACAGGTGCAAGGGATTTTCCTGTAAACCCCACGGCATAGGTGCAAAGGGCAACATCAGGACATGGTGTGAACTGAACCTACTGTTAGCCTGTGCAGACAGGCTTATGGTACAAGCATTTCTTGTCCGAGATGGAAAGAGCAGCTACTGCCAGCTGTGGTCATTTGTTTTAGAGACCTCTCTGACACCTAAAGATTTGCCAGCAGAACAGAAGATTTGTCTTGTACGAACAACTCTTCCACGACCGCAGGGAATCTGCCTCCTTCCTGTGCTAAAGTGAGTGAATGCATTTCTTTTGGAGCATATTTGCAATGTGATCAAAGATGCTGGAAAAACTGAGGGACAACAGGAAACAAAACAACGTAAAACACCTCTGAGGTATGGAGTTTGCCATTCTAATATCCGTGAAAGCTGTTATCTGTGCAGAAAGAGTGTAAAAGACAACAGATGTAGGTATGGAACAAAGTATGAGTGCATATGAGTGCATATCCATTAGAAAGGGGGAACAGAGATGAGATGGGGAAAAATATCTTTCACAAAGTCTGTTTACATGCTTAAATCTCCTGTTGAACACCACTCCAAAGTCTCTTACACCACTTGCTTCCTCTGGTTTGATGAGAATTTGTATTCACTACAGATGTCCTACTTCACCATTTGAAATTCTTTCTTATCTTTAACTTTAGAAGGTTGATTCTATTAATCAGAACAAAGGAGAGTGTGACAGCTAGAAGGGGAACCAGTGGAAAGCTGGGAATATTTATTGCAGCCTTTTGGGGCTCAGGGTATCTGAGTCTTATTTAATATTTTGACACATTGAACACTAAGCAATTTTTTTATCATCATCACTCAGCTCTGATACATAAATAAAGGCATCTATTAATTATACTGGCAGATAATATATATTAAGATGGCTACTTAACTTCCACTTACAAGAAAATGCATTATACTCATCAGGGCTGCCCCAAGGGTGTCAGTGACTTATCCTTGTGAAGACATGCTTGCCCCCCAGTTAAAATCCTGAGCAGAAAGCATCCACCTTTCTTGTGAGGCAGCTACTTCTGACAGGCATCAAAAAGTACCTTTCCTTATCCTCAGGGTATAGGATCCTGAACAAGTCAAGAATTAAAACATTGTAATGTGAGAGGATTTTCACTGCTTATTTCCTGCATGTTAAATATAGATGTTACTTGATACGCAGCAGTCAAAGCTAGGATTGCCTCTTAAGACAGAATATTAAAATGGCAGCAGAGTACCAAACACCCTCCTTTCCAAGCCCAGGGGCCCAGTACATCAGGAGCTAACAGGGACATGCTTGAATCACAACTTGATGCCTAGCTATAAAATGATGTCTCGGAACTGGGGGGGGGCAGGGACCCAGTAGACTTCCCTAAGATGTACTGGGGGACCAAAACCCACTTCATGTGTAAGAACTTGACTTTTTTTAATTTTTTTTCTGACCATCTGCTAGCTACAGCTTTTTCAAACTGAGAAATCTGACCCCGAGTAAGACTCATCTCATGGCCTGATATTGAAGTCTCTGATTGATTACTGCTACCATAGTTTAGAAGTTAGACTAGTGTAAGAAGCTGACCCACAGTAGCTTGATGATTCCCGTGTCCTGGAATTACCATGTACTCCTGGACTGCAGGGAGCTACCTGGCATTTTCCCATGCATGGCACTGATGAGACATTGTAACCACTAACCTAAGGCAGAGTTGAACCTATTTCCAAGCCTGAAGAGCAGCAAATAGATCTCTCAGTGGTTAAAACCAGTGCGTGTGGACTGGCTTCACTTGAGCTTGGCCAGGCCTTGTTTGTACCCTTTTCTTTCTATGAAGATTCTTCTAAGACTTCCTAGAGGCGATTCCAGCTTTAAGCAGATAATTATTTAATTTTAGAAAAAACTTTCGAAGTCCCACTTCCCCTCCAAAAGGAAAAAAGCAGTGAAAAGGAGCTCATCCATGCCTAACTGTTCTAGTGGTTAATATGGTCTTATTAATAATTTTTACTGCAATTTCTTGTGAATCAAAATTGAAATTTTGGAGTAACATACTCTGCTAGTCTAGTAGTCATCTCTTACCAATTTTTTTTCCCTGAGCAACTGCTTTTCAGAGTATTGTATTCACAGTTTGTTCATATTCTGTTCTTAACGTGATTTGCAAAGGGATGCGATATTAAATACATAAGGACAAAATCTTTTTCTCAAGTGTTCACAAATGAATTTTGAGAGTGAATTCTTTCTGCAAGAGTCTACAATAGTCTGGGTGTCTGTGATGGTTTGACCCTGGGTTGATGGACATTTGTATAGACCAATAGCGCTTCTCGAAATTCACATATTTAGACCAGGTGGGAGCCTGGAAAATCTCTCTTTCTTCCGGCTTTCGGGCTGGTAACAGGGCTCTGGCCGGCAGGCCAGGCTGGGCCTGGCTAGGCCTGGCTGGGCCTGGCTGGGCCTGACCACTCAGCCCCGGCAGGGGCTGGGGCCAGGCCCGCGGCTCCGTGAGGGCCGTAATGCCCCCCCTGCCTTCTCCAAGGCAGCCAGAGATGGACTTTTTACAGCTTCGGAGGAAACCAGCTCCTGGCCGCTGCCCAGCAGAGACCATGTGACCACCAGAGAGATAAGTTCTAGCTGCAAGCCAAGGCTCCGGGTAAAATTAACTCCTTCTGAACTGTAAATTTCCCAAAAGAAATGACACCTGCAAACATCATCCTCTCCCAGGTCAGAGAAAAGACAAAGGCACGTAAACACCATGATAGTAACACCAAAGTCAGTGAAGAGAAAAAAAGCCAAAGCCCAGAGGAAGAAGATAAAGGAAATGCTTTAAACCTAGAAGCTGAAATTCTTTTGTGAAGCTATAGTAATGAACTATAATACATCAAAAAACCCCTTTTAATTTCGTGATAAGCATAGGAATGAAGCTGTTCGAATTGGAGCCATGAGCAAAGATGCCTGTGCTGAAATCAGTAAATGTTAAAGTAGCTGTGATTTATTAAGTAGCCTGATCAGAAAGAAATGGTGGTGTAGCTCTGATCCACTTGAAAAGCTTAAACAGAGAGGAATAGCAATGAAGTGAAGACCCCTTGTTCCCAGGGGAAAAGAAGACCTCTGTTCCCGAGATGAAGATGCCCCTAGAGGCAGATAACAAGAAACTTTGCTCCTGAACTGCTCATCCTTAAAATAGTACCCCATTAGCTAAGACTGAACCCTTGAAAACAGCTGTGAGGAAAGCTGTAAGTCGAGGGAAGGGCGACTTTCACATGCCAGCAGAAAACCACCCCAGGCGGCTGTTGTGCGGTGACCTGAAAGCCACAAGAAAACTCCTTCTTGTAAAAAAGCCCCATAGCATGGGCAAAAAAGACTCCTCTCCCTAAGTAAACTGATGAAAAACTATTATATAGGTGGTAAACTAACTAAAATAATCTCAAGTTTGTGCCTTTATGTTGTAACTGGAAAGAGGGGGGAGGATGGGGGAAAGAGAAGTGTTCTGAAGGTGTATTTTGACTCTTATTAATCTTTTTTTCTTTTAGTTTAGTTAATAAATGTCTTTATATTCTTTAAGTTTGGAGCCTGCTTTGCATTCCTCCTAATTCTTATCTCACAAAAGATAAAAGATGCGAACCAACCCACTACACTGTCAAATTACCAAAAAAAATCTATCAACAGGAGAGTCCGGTTACCTATTCTGCTGCATGCTAAGTTTATTTTTATGGTAAACAGAAGTTTTGAATTGGCAGTACAACTTGGAATAGACTTTTCAAAGTCAAATACGACCTGGCTTTACAGTCCTAATACCAGAAAAGATGATAAGCAGAAATGATATTAGTAATAAATATTCTCAAAATTGAGATGCAGAACCTGAGTGCAGAACAAGATACAGCTTGCCTCAATACACATATCTGTAGAAATCTAATCAAGACTGATCTTATATTCAGAGTCTGAGTGTCTCAGGTGGACTGCAGGCAGGAAAATGGCAGCAACCTGTCACTTCTGGTAATCCTGGGCAAGGATAAGAGAATGAATGATTCAATTCCCCTTGCTCAACAAGGAACCAAAGAAAATGTTAAAATAACAATGCAGAAGACCTCTTTAAAAAGAAAACTAACTGTCCTTGAAGTCACCACTGTTTTGTGTACAGCATGAAATATTTAGATACTGAAGAATTGAAAACTGAATTCTGATGGAGTTCATTGTTGACTCACTTGCCCTAAGAAATTCATCCTCATATTTTCCACACGTACCTGCCTACAACCAGGACAACACTCGCTGTAGACATCATGTCTTTCTATCCATCATTTATTTATACTGCCATGAGATCAGACCCCTGTCTGAGCCTCCCTGACTCTATATCACAGGATTGAACACCATGAGAATCCCTACATGGCACTTTTAGAAGTTCACTGAAGTTATAAGGAGAGAGAAATAAAGAGAGAGAAATTATGTTTTTAAACTACTAAGGATTCCCAGAAATTAGAATAGTAAGTTTACTCTATACTCTTCTGATTGTACTTCCCCCCTTTGATCACTCTCAGAAAGTAACAACTGAATAACAACTCATATAGGAGGAGGTTGTGTAACCCATAGTGATTTAATGACTTCAGATTTTGCCTTCTCCAGAAATGATCATTGCTCTGTTTTGCTAAGAACTCAGTTTGGCACCCGAGCGATCATTCACATTTCCTTGGTTCAGGCAGACTGGCCACAAGCAAAGCAGCACAACACTGTCCAACAACAGCCAGTGGGGCATTCCCCCAAATTTGCCACCTCCCTTTTCTTTCTGCATACTTCCTGTTGGAATACATCATGTTACATATATTTGTCACATGTCACAAACAATTTCTGTATGGATGGCTGGATGTACATGTGTGTATACACACGCACACTTTTCCCCACCTCTCCCTTTTCATCCTGTACAGCTATTGCCATCCAGACAAGGGGCCTGACAAGTACATTCTTGCTGTTGGGGACTAATTAGTGTATTTGTCATTATGACCAAATCCAGCTCGATTTGGAGGAATTAGAGTCTTCTGTCAACTGCTACCAGTTTCTCAGTATTTGATGTAACCTGCAGTATTTATCAGTCCCCACCTCAACACAGATTTACTACAATAGCTGACAGCTTCTTTCACTAGTTGTCACTCACAAATTTGCTGAATTGGCCCAGGCCTGCCTCATTACCTGTATTTTCAAAGAATAACATCTCATACAAAATGCAAGCAAGGCCATCTCACTCTGCAGAAGGTGTCAGCTTTCAGCAGCCATTTGTTATGTACACAGGCAAATGCCCTTCCACGGTCTCCCACATGACCTTTCACTGAGAGGAGCTACTCATAGCCCCCCAAACCTGCTCAGGCTGAATTCCTCCAAAATCTGCTGAGGTTAGACATTCTGGGACTCTGTTGTGTGTGTGACAAGTGCCATCATCTCACTGCTGCTTTGCTCTCCTCCCAGCTTCCTGCCTCTAGGCTTATACTGAGCTTTCTGTAGTGGTCACAGTACCAGCTGGAGTCTCACAACTGAAAATGCAAAGAAGGAGCACTCTCAAGGTCTATTTGGGATTTTCTTTCCATTGAATTTGACATCTTTGACCAATAATAATAAATATCACCAAGTGGATTCTAAGTAAAGAAATTACACACACCAACAACAATTTTGTTAAAACATGTGGAACTTTGCCAGTCTCAGGAAGATCTGCAGCACTTGGCAGCAGACTGAAATATGTAACTGCAACCAGGGAAATATTGTGAGTTTACTATCCTCAAAAAGTTTACTGTCCTGGAAAATTGTTATTGTACAAAACACATGCCAAGTTAATATTGTAATGGATTTTATGGCTTGGAACAGCAGTTAGCTAGTGTTTGCAGCCAGAGGGCTATATCCTCAAATGGTGTAAAATAAGTGAATGTGGAGGAAATCACAGATTTATCAGGAACAGACTTTTAAATGTGGTACAGCTGGCCTGAAAATAAATCTGTGGTTGCAAAAAAAAATGATTCAGTGATTTTGTGTGACTGTGAACATAAGAAATGTATAACATCTAATAAATCTAGAGGAAGAGAGATGTGTAAAATCTTGAAGACAGATGTATTAAATCTAATAAAGCAGTCTAAGATTTTTTTTCTAATAATAGAAGACAATTACTCCTTTCTGATACACATGGAACTATTGTGCCTATGGTTATGATCATCTGAACCCACTCAAAAAAACTCTTTGTGGCTCCTACCTGCTTCTTGCAGAGGTATTGGAGGAGGTAAGAACACAGCTGGAGTGGAGAGAGAAGGGCAGGCACCAAGCTGTTGCAGAATGCCTTCGCCTTGTATTGCTCAGGTCCTTTTCTTTGCAGTTCGGCAGTCTGTCTTCCACTTGCAGGTCTGCTACCTTTCACCAAAGCTGCTATAGTGTTTTAACCTGTTCTGCTGCTGTTGTTTTCATGCTGTTATTCTCATGGTGTTGCACCTGCAAACCCTGACATTATTCTTATCTCTGATTTCTCATGGGAAGAAACTGTCACCAGAGTAAGAATGACTCCTTCCTTCCCCTTGCTCTTCCCCTCCCTTTCTTTTATAGTTTGAAGTTTACACTAAATGAAAAGCATAAATGAGTCAGTAACATAGTGGATAACAGAGACTTGAATCTCCACTTAGACTTACGGTATATACTCAAGCTCACTGTGAAACACTTGGGCCTATTCAGAGCAATGAGTGTTTTAAGCAGGAGTATCCAGAAGGGAATTTGAACAGGTCACAATGAAAGACATATGGGCACTGTAGAAAAACATGGTGGAAAATTGCCATCATTAACATCACCTGGAGAGGATCACCAGAAGATACCTTCTCTGGAGACTCTGTTGCACCTCTTGTTGGCCATCCATGGGTGACAGCTTTTGCTTTCCCTGTTCTCTTTCTTTCTCTCCATTGTATTTTTCCCAACTGTAATTTTAGAGTGGGTGTGTGCCATCAGCTACAGACTCCATGAATAAAACTTTAAACATTTAAGTCTGTCTCAGCATCCTTTGTGTGACAAAAACATCACGTGACCAACCTTGCCTCTTGTCTAGGGCTGAAAAAACTTCCTTTAGTGCCAGGCTTGGCACTGACTTAGCATGTAACTTTTTGCAAGTTATTCCAGCCTAGGTGCAGACTCCCACAGCAGTGATGTGGCTGTGGCAACTAAGCCAGGAGTTCTGTCCCATCTCATCAACAGAGAAATTCACAGTGCAACCCAGCCATGGCCTGAGTGGACTTCAGTATCCCTCTACAAACTTTACTATCTTGGTACGTATAAACTCTCTCCGGATTCTTCTACAGCTGTATCTAATACAGAGGCAATGTGAAAATTGCTTTCTGAGTCAAAGCTTAAAGTAGCTGTGTGTAGGAGTCTGTGCTTTATTTCCCCTGTATCTCAGTTCCTCAGCTGTAAGGCACCCTGTGGTGCGGACTCCATATCCCACAACACAAAAGCCTTTTTCAGAGGTTTACGTGCAATTATGGCCCAAATTGCATCAATGAAGTCAGTGATTGCATGTCTGGACACTACAGCTATATCTATATTTGTAAGTTAAACAGTTACAAGGAAGTCTTCCAAGCTGTGGAAATAATTTGTCTGCACTGTAAATTTGCACTATTAAATTATTCCAGAGTGGCTTGGGCCATGTCAGATGGCTTTGGCCCTCTCCAAAATACTCTCTGGAAAAGTTAGACAGCTAGAATGGCCCAAGGACTGTCACAGCCGGAAGTTCATATGCAACCTCTATTTTGGAGGGTCAGAGAGTTTAAAAACTCATTTTGGGACAGTGCTGTAACAGCCCACTGCTACTGGGTGAGAAAAACCCCTGGAGAACTACATGGCAGTATGTAGTCCAATTAATCATGCTTATACAACAGATTTAATCCCCAAAGATTCCATTCCCCATTCCGAAGGGTAAAACCACTTTCAGAAAGATCATTAATGCACAAAAGAATCTACCCAGTATTATTAGTTTGAAATGTCAAAGCTTTCCTGCTTACAGTGAGGTTTCAAAATCAATATTTAGTCTCTTTAGCAGACGTAGTTTGGGCTCTCATTGTTGTTAACCACCTGCAGCCCTTGCACCCCGGACTTTGAAAGAGACCAAAACTTCTGAAAAAGAGGACACTTCAGTCAGCTCCTGGATAATGGAGCTGAAACAGAAGAGACCAATTCCCTTCACTTTTCTAAGCATGGTAATGAAGGAAACTCTTCTTCTAAGCAATGACCTAACTTGAAGTCAAACCTAACCACTCTGTATTCAGAATGAATGCTCATCCACTACAGTTGCTTAGCTTTTTTGCATGGAAATACAAAAATGAAACATTGCATTCTCATGAAGTCGTGAAAAGAAGCAAACATTTTTTTTATAATCAGTTCTTCCTGCTGGCTTTGGAATAATCTGAAATAGCTAGAAGTGATAATCTTGTATGACTTTTCAGTACCATGGAAGGCTGCTTAAATGACTTCATCAAATAGAAAGATAAAATCATAAAATGGTTTAAGTTGGAAAAGACCCCTAAAATCATTGAGTCCCACCATTAATCCAGCACTGTCAAGTCCACCACCTAAACCATGTCTGCAAGCACCCACCTGCACATCCTTTAAACACCTCCAGGGATGGTAACTCCACCACTTCCCTTGGACAGCCCATTCCAGTGCTTGACCGCCCTTATGGGAAAGAAATTTTTCTGAATATCCAATCTAAACCTCCTCTGGCACAACTTGAGACCATTTCCTCTTGTCCTATTTTTTGTTACTTGGGATAAGAGACCTCTCCCCACCTTGATACCTCTTCCTTTCACGTAGTTGTAGAGAGTGAGAGTAAATCATCACAGACCCAAGAGAAATTTTCCTATATAAGCCTGAAAACTTCAAAAATAATATGACTGCAAAGAAATTAAAGGAATCAAACAGAAAGTTTAGCCTTCAGAGGAACTAGGGCTTTCATGACACCAGAAAAGATTCACACAACAAACACTGAATGGAAAATCAGTTCAGGAAAGGTTCAAAGATTGTTCAGCAGTGTGCATTCTGGGGCAGCTGAAAACATCCAAAAACACAAATAACCATGTGGGTGAGCTATATGCTATGGACTTGACCTTGAATTGAGTTGTCTATTTTTTCTATATTTATTTGCTCCTACTCTGTATAGTATCATAACCATCTCCAATTTCCTCTCCAACAATAATGAGCTTTAGTTGTGTTTAGAAGAACGAAGAATATGCATGTCATATTCAGATTTCAATTCTGTAGCTAAGCACCAGAATGCCTCTAATCTGTGAATGGACCAGCAAAGGAAATACACAAATATATACATATATAATATAAACAACACAATTTTTCTATTGTCTCTGCTTTAATGTCCTCCAAGAGATTCTCGTATTCCTAGTCATATGGACTAGTACCTTTTTCTTCAAACAGCCCCACTGATTTTAAGGTGCTGTGAGGGAGAGTCGGACTTTATTCAACAGATGTAGGAGAGCCTTGTGGGTACAGTGGAGGAACAGGGTTTTCATAAGACGTGTGAAGGAGGAAGCTGTTTAATGCAAAATACTTGGTCAGTTCTCATCTGAAACATGAAGAGCATTTTAATAAATGTTTAGCAATAGCCTTTGTCCTTCTCTTTTATCTATTAAAATGAGAACCCAGGCTCAATAAATATATTCCAGGGAAACACTGGTTTTTCAGGGCATTTTTGTGGGGGTGGAGTTCTTTTGGGGTCCTTTGTAAGGGTTTTTCAAAGTTAATCTCAGTAAGGATTTTTAACAGCATATATAA
The DNA here is from genome assembly GCA_013397975.1 of Machaerirhynchus nigripectus. Classification (NCBI taxonomy): domain Eukaryota; kingdom Metazoa; phylum Chordata; class Aves; order Passeriformes; family Dicruridae; genus Machaerirhynchus; species Machaerirhynchus nigripectus. The sequence continues at coordinate 552,150 of VZRQ01001752.1, forward strand.
AATTATTCTTAATATTTAGTTTTTGTGGACTAAAGATTGAATTCTGTGCAAGTTTCTACTGTAGTTGTCATTAAAAAATCTTAGGATTAGATACAGTTTTACTGTATTTCTTGCCTTCCCACTTCAGAACAAAATTTGATACCAAACTGAATTTTATCTTTGGTAATATTAGAATCATAACTTGCTATCAGGAACATTCAAATATAGTAGATTTGTAAGTGAGCCATATTTTGTTAGTTAATGTTCAACCTAAATCCTAATAACATCCTAAAATTTATATTAATTCTCTGTTTTATATTGGGCATGCTTGGTTTATGGGCTTGATCTTCTTTCTTGTACAGCACCCTGCAAGACTGACTCCATTTAGCTAAATGTTATTGTACTGTGTTATAAAGCCCTGTGTGAATCCTTGCCTTTTTAAAACACCTTGCAATGACAGTTGACTTCCTTTGTTGTTCACTGATATATTAGAGTTATGAAGCTCCACAATGGCACATTAACCACTGGGTTTTCTTCCATTTCACTTCACAGAGTTGAGCATTATCAGAGAAGGATTGAGGGTAAAGAATTGAATGCACTGTACTGACACACTGACAGGAAAAGTGATCTATCAGTACAGAGTCTTTTTCCCCCTTTTTAATTTGATGAAACGTGCACTGATGTCAATTCTGCAGCCTTTCTGTGAGAAGGACTCTCCTGAACAACAGATGTGGATATTGAAAGATTACAAGATTATACCACCCAAATGAAAAATGCATTTTGGCCCTGAAGTATGCTTTTATTCTGTTCATTCTCTGCAGCAACCAGCCATTCACCAGGCTCTTTTTCCCTTTAATTATACATTTCTACAGTTTTCCAGGATCTTGGAGCTTTTGTTGTTGTTGTTGTTGTTGTTTTTAAAAGTTATTTACTATTCCTCCCAGTGTTCATAACTTGATATTATTCATCTGAGCAAGAACAAAAGTTTACTCAGCATCTGTTTAAAGTGTGGCTGGGAAGGGCACATCACTGAACTTCATGGGAGCAGCAGGAGCAAGTTGCTCCACTCTTTGTTACAACAGTCCCACCATCTGCTTGGTGTCCTGAACTTTCACTCTGATATCTGCTTGTAGAGGTCCTGAGCCTTAGTTCAAGTCATCTCCACTTACTCCCATAAAGACACATAAAAATTCTGCAGAAAGGAAAGCCCTAAGGATTCAAATGCATTATTTTACCAAAAGCATGTCTGTTAGATGGTTTAGCCCCTTAGACAATTTCAACTAAAGAGAAGTTTCCTGTAGTAGAGCTGGATAAGGTAAGGGCCGTTACTTTTCAGGCCATAAAATTTCACTCTAAAAACTTCAGTTATACTGAAAAGGCACAGAATTTATTGCCTTCTCTAATACAACACCTGAATTTACTGAAATGAATACATCAAGATATTTTTGTGTTCGGCCCAGTTTTCATGTCCTAGATTGTCACTTCCCCAACCCTGAAATAGCCTTAAAGAGATATAGAGACAAAGATAGAGGAACCAGAGGCAGTTTCACTGTACTAACCTTCCAAAAGACTGAACTGGTAGAGGTGGGAAAAGTATGAAGAGAAAGGGAATGACTCCTGCTGTTTTAGGACTAGTTGAACAAACAGGGACTCTTGGCTGTGAGGAGCGATTACTGAGCCAGGTGATTATTGCTAGAGAAGAGCACTGGCTTCGTTCAGTCACCCTCTGAAACAGCTAACATCTGGCAGACACTTGTATCCTAACAGCAGGGAGGCTTCCCTCCCTATTTTCATTGCTCTACACAGAAAAGTCAGCCAGGGTTGTCTATGGAGTATGCCCTGGAGAATGTCCCCACCCCCGGGGTTCAGTGCTGAATGCAGCAGGATGACTTGAAGGAATTCAGAAGTTGGTTCATTTTTATATGGAAGGAAAAGTGTCACCACCACCCCTGGCTTTGGGAAACAAGCAGGACTTCTGGTTGTGATGATGGTTTCCCTCTGTTCTGTGGGGTACAAGGAAGACGGCTTCAACACTTCTTTTGCCATCAGCATTCTCCTACCTCAGTGAGAAAACAGTGTGGTAGGAATCTTATTTCCCTTTCCTGTGTCAGTGTTCAAATGAAAGGTCAAGAAGCACTACTTAAAAAACAAACCATGCTTATCTTGTATTCTTATTGTGCCAGGAAAGGACACATAGTCTGTCTCTAAGGGGATCTGATTTATTTGGTCCCCAAACCTCTGTTTACATAAAGAGCCAGTGTTGTTCAGAGTAGGCTTCAGTCCCACTGACATTCATTGGTTCCACTCTGGTCTCAGTAGATCCCAAGATCTGAGATGATAGCTTCAGTCTCACCAATAAGTAGTACTCATGTGAAGCCAAGCAACACCTTCTTAATATTTATGTAGACAGATAGATTCACTCCATGAAACTTTTTTTTCTTTCTGATAAAAGGTATTATACCCACTTGGGAATGGTGTACAGCCTTATGGGAATTTTTTCAGATTACATGAGGACCCTACCAGTTGCAAAACACTGATGCTATTCCCAGGCACTGGGAATATTGTCCTTTGCATCACAGGGTTACACTCCAGTACCCACCCATAAGCAGATGCTGAAACACTCTTATTTTCATTACTTCAAATACACCTCAGTTTGCCTGTAAATCAGACCTCAGTGAAAAGAGATATGCTGTCAACAGGCAGTTTGGCAACCATTAAGAACACCCAGGAGGAAAAAATTTTGTTGTTGAAGCTTTAATAGGACCCCACAAATCTGCAACAGCCTGAACTGAACTTTTCTCCTGTATTTCATTTTATTCTCTTCAGCTATCAAACACAGATCCTTCAATAATTACTGTTAGATTGTTCAAGCAACCTCCTTTAAATCCTGCTTTATTAAGTTTACCTGGTTGTATCTGCTCTTGGAATGAATACCTTGTATTTAACAAAAAGGTTGTTCATGTTTGGCTAAACCAGGCTTCCTGGGAGCACAGTGAAAGATATACCAAGTGCTGGTTAATCTGCCATCACTGAAAGATTGATTTTTTTGTTTTGTCACTTGAATTATCTTGCTTCCATTTCTGATCCTTGTATTCTTCTTTTCCTCCTGAAGGGCTCTTTTAGTGCCTGTTGTCTCCTTCCCATAGGGGCACTTGCCCGCTGTAACAGAGCCACCCTTCAGTCTTTCTTTTCAAACAGATTGAACTGTGCAATCCACTCACCCTGGAGTATTTTCCTCAGCTTTCACATAATTTCACAGATTCACAGGCTAGCTGAGGTGGGAAGGCATCTCTGGAGACCATCTGCTGAAAACAGGGTCACCCACAGAAGGCTGCTCAGGACTGTGTCTAAACAGGTTTGGAATAAATATCAAATAATAATACAAACAAATAATTATTCAAGTTGCATGGATCTATGTTCAGCATTCCAGTGAACGGGTGGAATGGTAAAATAGAGTTGGTTGAAAGGGATCTGCAGTGATCTGCTCTATTCCCCCACACTCAATGCAAATGCAGCACCCATATGGGATGGTATTGCTCCAATTAGGTTTTGAAAATTTCTAAGAAGGTCCCCATAAGTTCACTGGGATGCTGTTGCAAAGCTTCAGCACCCTTGTGGTGAAGACTTTATTTCTTGTGTCCAGGTGTAATTTACCTGGCCTCATGTCTCCCTGGTGTTTGCTGTCTCTGCATTGGGCACTGCTGTGTTCAACCACTCCATCACCCCTGGAACTTTTAAAGTCCACTATAATCATATGCATTCTTTCTTTTTAAAAAAAATAAAAATGTGTTAAAATTAGTTTGATTTATGTGTTTTTCCAAGCTATCCATAATCACCTAGGAGACAAAAAAATAGAGTTCCCTCACTTGGATGCTCCAGGCTAAAAACCACAGACCTCACACCGAAGTGTTAGACAAGACCTTCATAAATACCAGTAAAATGTGACTTCTTTTTTAATTGGGTTTTAATCAGCTTTTAACCAAAGGAGAATCTTTCCAATACGATAAGCAGGCTGTGTGGACTAACACTTCAGAACAATTAATTTTGATACAGAACTAGAATTCTGGAGGAATAGTCTAAGAACAACTAGAATATAGAATTTGAGATCAAAATTGATTAGATGCTTTGGTTTCACCCTACTTTGTTGTTCTTGACTTCAATATGGGTTTTGGGCATTGCAGTAAGAGCCTGTCCTGACAGGGTTGTTACCTACAACTGCAGAGCAGTGTTGAAGAACCTGTTTGTCCATGCTACATCTTTTCTTCTTTTAGCTCCTCCTCTCCACCTGAACATCTCTACCCAGGTCCCATCCATCTCCTCAGGTAATGTCCAGTGGCTACAGTGCCACAGTGCCACAGAATGTCCTGCACAAAAGCAATTCTGGTGCAGCAGCTGAACCAGCACACACCCAGAGGCAGGGGGCTGGCAGGTGCTCAAAATTTCCAGGTATGGAAAGCCATGAGGCAGAAGAAGCTTCGAGGGTGTGTAAGCTGTCCATAAGATTTGTATGTGTACCTTCATAAAATCTGTTACATTTAAGGTCCCTATAAGAGATTTGGGAAGGGTATCTACAAAAGTATTTTCCCTACCATCATCATTCAGGAAGCAAAATACTGAACACTTTCCTACAGCACACTGTGCAAGGGGAATTTCAGTATCTGGCATCTGTTAGGAGCATGTAACATACATTGAGTAAGGAACCTGATCCCTGGATAGTTCATTTACTTAATAAGTACAGGCAAAGACTTTACTCATTTCCTCCTGCTACAGTACTGAGATGGCAACCTCACTACTCAGCTACCCAAAAAAACTTTTAACCCTTAGCCCTGAGGCTGGAATGTAGGCATTGAATTTTCTGCTCAGCTGGCTCTGTAATAGTTCAGTATCACTGTGGAGTATACTTCCCTGTGTTGTGCCAGGTTATCCCCTTGTTGTGTCAGGCTATCTCTGAGCACCATGCTTATGTTCAGAGAACAACCTCCTTAATAATGTCATATTATTCAGAAGTCAACCGTGTGCGTCATGTCATTCATTGTGTGTTTTGGCAACTGAAAAATAGCCTGTCTAAAGATGCATTTGTTCTTGAAATTGAGAAGTAACTATTGAAGCTTGATTATTTAAACAGAAGAGTACAGAATCCAGGAAACATAGAATCATAGAATGGTTGGCTTGGAGGAGATCTTGAAAATCATCTTGTTCCAACTCCCTGCCATGGGCAGGGACACCTTCCTGAGACCAGGTTGCTCAAAGTCCCATCCAGCCTGGCCCTGAACACTCCCAGGGATAGGGCATCCACAGCTTCTCTAGGCAACCTGTGCCAGTGCCTCACCTGAATAATTTCTTCCTAGTATCCCATCTAAACCTACTCTCTTTCAGTTTATATGTGTGTGTATGTACATATATACACACTATATATATATAGTCCTGGTTTGGAAGCAATCCCATCCATCTGAATTGCTGCACTTACCCATTATCCACTCCAGCCCACAGCTGAGCAATTTGCCCTGGAAGAGTAATTATTCAGTCCCTACAGGTTGTGTGCGCCCCTTTTAAAAGGAACAGGTTTTAAAAGTAGGGCAAAATGTTCCCCAGAACTGACTTGGATCCAGAAACACAATTATATGCATATTCAACTTTAAAATTGCACACTGTAGTACAGCTACTTATTAACTGTACCTCTGCAGAGCTACCAGCAAGCCACCAATGTATTTCTCTCTGGGTAATTTAGCTATGTAAGGCACATCCATACTCTATTAAACAAATCAAGAAAGTATATTGAGAAAGCTCGTATGGATAAACAGATGCCAGAGCCTGAACTGCAGCAACTTTACTGTGGAACAACTTGGAGGAGATCTCTGTTGGGCAGTCACTTGTATCTCCCGAGCATGTTGGAAATATAAAATGAAATTAACTAATTTATTTCAGGGAAGTTAAGTAACTCCATTTCTCAGCAGTAAGCCACGGGGCCACACTAACTCATTTTCTTGCAGACATATGTACACAGGATTAAACTGCAAATCTTTGAGAGTTAGAAGAATATAAAACTCTCTCCACGAAATAAAAACAATAAAATATATGTTGAAAAACAAAACTTTAGGGTATGCCATCAGTAACAGATAATAAATAAAACAGCATTTGGGAATTCAATGAATTGTTATTATTGTTGTTATTATTATTATTAATAATAATTTTAAAACTCAAACAACACCACTACAAATAAAATAAAGGCAAAATTTCGACCAAGAAAATAATCATGTAGGAAGGAAATGATTGTGTTTCTGTAGAAATTATTGCTGTAGATGGAAAAGCTTCGTATTACTGAAGTCCTGGCTTTAGAAGAAAACAAGTGTTTTCTGGCTTTTCTCATTCCAAGACTGACACTCTCGTGGCAATTGCTCTGACGAGATTTCCTGTGGAGGTGGGTGGAGAGGGAGTAAGGTAAACAATCAAAGGATGAAGTGTTGTCCTGCAGGACACAGCTGGACATTGCAAACTAAGGAAAGCTGACAAGCATTGGATCATATAAATTATATCCCAGAGATCTGCAGGAAGCCACGAGGGACAACAGAAACCCTTAGGAGGAGTCTTTTTTACATAATTTTTTGCATGGAGGAGGAGGAATTAAGTAATGGAGCCAAGCATAATTAATTTGGATTATGGCAAAAGTTCTAGCAGAAGGTTGAAAAAGCAGCTACACATGGAGAGGGAGGAAGAAGTGCCATGGTAAGGAGGTTACCTCAAACTTACTTGTGTTTCTTAGCCCAGAAGTTAAGTGATGCATTCATGCCTTGAGTTTCTTGATCAACAATGACCTGAAGTAGCGACTGCATAATTATAAATAAAAATCTGCAATTACCCAAATGGCTGTCCCTGCTGAAGTTGTGCATTTCAGTTCTCTGGTCAGCAACACACAGACGGGCACTAAGCAGGCAGGACACAGAAGCAACATATCTGTGATGGTGACAAGCAGTTGCAGCATCAAACTTCAGATGCTGCTCTGCCTGGAAAGTTCATAATCCAGAATGAGGTTTGCAAGGCACCCTGAGGTCGACCACCACGGCTTGGTGGACTAGGCTGGAGGAAGAGACAGACTCCCCTCTTTTGGCAAGCTCATGCATCATGTCCAGATATCAGCCTGGAGAAGAGAAGGCTCCAGGAAGACCTTCTAGCAACCTTCCAGAACCTAAGGAGGTCTACAAGTAAGTTGGAGATGCACTTTTTTTGCAAAGGCATGGAGTGATAGAACAAGGGAATATGGTTTCACACAGAAAGAGGGTAATTTTAGATTAGATATTAGGAATATCTAAGCATATTAGGAATATCTAAGCATATTAGGAATATCTTAGTATCCTCCTTAAATGTTAAGATGCTAAGGCACTGGAACAGATTGCCTAGAAAAGTTGTGGATGCTCCATCCCTGGAAGTGCTCAAGGCCAGCCTGGATGGGGTTTGGAACAACCTGATCTAGTGGGAAGTGTCCCTGCCCATGGGAGGGGGTTGGAACTAGATGATCTATAAGATCCCTTCTAAAACAACCCATTCTGTGATCTTTTATTTTGGATTTGATGACACATGGGGTGAAGAAAAGGGTTTTGACAGGAGAGGACAATTTTTGGCAAGCTGGAAAAGAGGACAGAATTAAGAATGTCCTTAGGGACACCATCAGGGTCTGTAATGATGTTGAGAGGCAGCCAAGCACTCCTTGAGATGAGACATAGATGCCTGGGGAATAATGCACTGCTGATAACACCAATATTCTTAGAGTCCAATACAGGAACTGTCTTTTGTGATTTACATGGGAAAAGTGTGCTCAATATTTGGCATAAACCAAGCCCTCAAGGAATTATTGCTCTGGTCTCTGCATGTCCTCTGGCTGCCCCCAGCATGACGCACAGCAAATCTGACAGAGCAACGGAGACAAATGTTGATGACTTTGAGGATAAATACCCTATGCCACATGTGGACACTGCAAGGCTTCCCAGACAACGCAACCCAGCCCAGACCCGGCTAATTTAAGAATTTATTCATCATTCATTGCTCTGCCTGAAATAAATTTGTGAGCTAAAAAAGGACATCATTTTAAAACACAGCAATTACATTTGTTTGGGAGAGGTTTTTTACATTTCCATTTCTTCCTTATTTTTAGCTAAGTGTGCATCTAGTTGTCCCTGAGCAATGTCCAAATCTCTTCTAATGAACCTCGCTTAGTGAAGGTCACAAGCCAGGTTTCAGCACTGTCTGTAATCAGAATTCAAGCTGACTAAATGCATGCTGAAGGGCAGCCAGCACAGAAATGGTCTTAATATTTTCATTTTAAATTGAATTAAGAGTGCATAGACCTTACTTTAGCATAACAGCTACTATTTTCTCCTGAGAAAACCTATATACGTTATTTTTGTAAGGTTAAATATCTTTTTTGCTCAGCTCTAGGAAGGTAAGTGAAAACAGTTGGACTGAAACAAAAGAAAACATCTACAGGATCTTGGAGAATTCTGGTGTTTACGCCTCTGGGCTCCCATCTTCTAACATATACATGTGCCTTGTCAATCACAGTGGATTGCATGCAAAATTTTACAGGGCAAGGCCAATTTTGCACAAGAAAATTTTAGGCTTAAATACCTAAAATTTTTACAAAGGGCAGAACAAGCAATAATCACTCCTAAATGATCTACTTAACTGATGCTCTGCCTGCTGCTCCAAAAATCCAGCTGGTTTATTCTAATTGTCCTCAGAATACTGAGAAGTACTCAGCATCCATCCATTCTGCTCAGGCCAGCAGCAATGAAATCTCAGCTCCCTTCAAATATCATTTTTCATCTTGTTGACAAACTCTGCCAAGTTCCCAAGGAATTAAGGTCTTACTCGGCTTTGCCCTGATTGTAAACAGATAGGGAAGAACATGGGCAGCAAGGAGTCCATATCTGTTTGCATCAAAAGTTTTTGAGTGGGCACAGAATATGGAGAGGTTCCTTCACTCATCCATCCAATCACTGGGGTCTGAAAGACAACCTCTGTCTGTGCTGCAAGGTCAGAGAAGGAGAACTTTTTAGACGTGACCATCTCTACTGACACTTCCACCAGTGTGACACTGCAATGAATTTCTTTGGTGAGTGAATTCAGTGAATCTAAGTAACTAGCAGGGATGATAAGAAGATTTTCTACTTTGGGAGATACATACATATATATATATCAGAATGCCATTCGGACTTTGAATTTTTGAGGAAAAATTGTCAAGAAACCATCAGCTGCCTGGAGCCATAGAAGAGTGAGTTACAGGAATAATAGATTGTTCTCTATTATGTTAAAAATCCTCTTAAACTCTATCTTACCAGGCACCATGGTAGATCATTAGGGGACTTCTTATCTGTGAAATCTCCCTTCACACATAGCAGCCTGACAGAAATAGAATAATAATTTTGTTGGTTCTTCCAACTCCTTCTGTCATTTTAGACTGTATTTATCAAAAGAGAACAGTGTTTCTGCCAAAGGTAATATTAACATTAGTTAACACTAACTCCTGCAATTAAATCTCCCTGAGAAACACTGCAAAGAAACATTCTTCTTCAGTGGTTTTAATCCAAAACACAGACATCTGAAAGCAAATCTGACTGCAAAGAAAGGTGACAAACCACTTGGTTTCCATTCTCTGAAGAGGGAAAACAGCGTTAAGTAATTATGAAATTGGTCCAGCCCAAGAGAATGGAAAAGGAACAAAAATACTTACTGAGTGAGGATACACTGAAGGGAGGGAGGGGTTTGTATCTGGTGAAGACAAGGTCAGGTTACTCTTGGATCTGCAGGTGAGGCTAAGGCTCACCAACAGACAGCCAACCTAGACCAGCTTCCCAACACATATATTTTTTATTTGGGGAGAAGGCCACCAAGGTCCCATTTCCCAGCCAAGAAAGTTGTTCTTACTTGTATTAAAATCAAATTATAAAATAAAGCCCCAGCCAAAACCACAAAACTCTCCTGGTTTTGTGTTACAACTGGATGAAGCCTCCACTCAGCTTTACGTGGTTTCCACACAAAGATATAAATTATGCACAGGTTTGGCAATAGGAAGAACATATTCCCCATTCAGGGTTAAAAGTGAATGAAAGCTACATGTTTATGGGTCTCCTCATAAAGGTTTTCCACAGCTGTATGTGCTTTACAAATAGAACCAGTCAAATTAGTTGTACAGTAATATCCATTACAAAAGCGATTCTTCTGTATTTTTCCACCAATTCATCCTACTTTTTTCATAAAAATTGACTCTTTGTTTGGAAGGTTTTTGTCAATATCTTGTTTGAGCACTTGTACAGTAAAATCCCAGACTCTTTCCAAATGGCCAATGTGATTATTCATTATTTTTTGCGTATCAGTAACTACAAAATCATAAAGTATTGTCTCCACTCTGTGAGTGGCAGCGGAAGCACACGAAGCTGAAAAACACTAGGCTATCAACACTTGTCTGGGGTGACTTTCTGGATGAATTATTCATGCAAAAATCCACTAAACTTTCAGGGCTTTTAAATCTTTTCAACTATACAAAGCAGTTTTTCCAGTATTCACAAATACAAATAATTTTTAAGCCAATCTTGGCATCATTATTTGGAAAACACCAAGCTATTCTTTCTACTATCAAAGTAATCCTAAACACAATTGTGTTTATACCTTAAGCCTTAAAAAATAGTGCACTGCAGCCTTTGACAGTTACAGTATTATAAAGGATCTTTTAAAGTTTTTATTACACTTGTTCAAACTGTAATTGTAAATGGAGAAAATGAGGGAACAGGGGGATAGGGCTTTTTAGCCAAAAATAGCAGGAATAGGGGAATAGTCAGAGATTCAGCAAGTTGACCTAGAAACCAAGCAACTACACTGCATTCAAGCTGAATAATGTAACCACCTGCTACACAGAGCTGAGGTTTGAGGTGAGGACCTCGGCATTGCATTAGCCTTGAGCTCACCCATTTCCCTCTCTGAGTGACAAGCAAGGTGGAGAAAACAGCTCCTACTCAAAGGGGACCAGCCAAAAGGCCACATGGATGCCTCCAGATCTCACAGTGACTACTAGAGCAGGAGTATAGACCTTCCTGCTCAGTTCAGATGAGATACCAGACCTTGAGATCTCTTGATTGCAGGCCATCTGAGGAATGTGTCAGTGTCAGGGAGAGAAAACAGCATTTACTTAGAATAGGTAGAGACCTAAGTGACAGAGCACCTTAGAGCTGGCATAACCCAGCCCCAGAGCCAGCATTTTTCTTTCTTTACAAGAAACAGGTGTAAGCTTATCTCCAAGTGCAAAGACCAAAGGAGTTGCCCAAATGAAGCAACTGAGGAAGGACATTCCAAGTGATCCCAAAGTGCCTCAACCACCCACAAGAAATGAGACAGGGAAGTGATTAAACCAAAAAAAAAAAAAAGAAATTTAAAAAAAAAGGCAGAAGAAATAGGTCCTTTCTCTTTACTGTAATAACAAGACTTGCTGAGCCATGATTTCATTTTCTCTCCATATAGCCACAGCTATTTAACAACCCAGGTTGTCACACTGCAAATTCAACAGATGCAGAGTAGTGGAGTGTTCACTGTCCTCTTTGCACAGGGTTGATTAAATGCTCAAGAAATTAATAATGACTGAGAGAACTACCATAATCTTCCACAGAAGCAACAGCTGTGGAAATGGCATTTATGAACCATGCTCTCCACTAAACTATTTGATGGGAAAGTTGAAATATTCCCATATAAATTTTTTTTCCCAAAAAACAATTCTCCAAGGTCTAAGCTCCTACACAGAAGTTGAATAACCTCAAAGGTCAGCACAACAGATCTGTGAAATCAACAGAGAGGAACTTTTATCCTGTCTCTGGGTCACATTCTGTCCATACTGTTGTCTGTGGAGTCTGCTACAAGAGAAAAACTCCACCAGAGAGAGTTCAGTGGTCAGGAACACCAAGGAAAGGTGGCTCCTGACAGGAACAGCTCCCACCAGTAAAGCATTGTGAGTGCCCCCATGATGAGGTGAAGGATCACCAAGCCAGCAGAGCAGCGATGGCCATAAATGAGGCAAGAACCAAGTAGGAGAAAAGGGCTTGGTGAGAGACCAGCAGCTCAAGCCAGAGGTGGGTGAGGAAGGACACCCACCAGTGGGCAGTACTCACACGTGTTGTGGAGTGCACACAGAGGGCACAGCAGAGAGTTGTTCATAATGGGCTATGACTAATTATTATCATTCACCAGCACATTTGGAACCATATTTCTCAAACAGTAACTTGGTGAATGGTAACGAGACCCCAGGGTATTTACCACACCACTTATCTGTTATTAGAGAACACTACTAATGTGTCTGTGGGAAGCTGAGTATTAGCTGAGGGGCTGGAATAAAAGGGCATTCAAATGCCAAGGAAAATTAATTATATAAAAGCACAAAACAGCGATGAATCAATCAAACACCAGCACACTAAAAGAGAAGACAGGCAGGTCAGCTGCAGCAGGCATCCACCCTTCAAAAAATGTCTGGATCTAGGGATCAGAATTAAACTCCTGCTCCCTAGGGTCATCTCTGTCTGAGTCCTCTCTCTCATGTGATGCAATGGCATGGCCAGACATGCTGTGCTGCCATGGCTTAAGAGATTAGTCCCAGCATGTCCCTGGCCACTTGACCCCACCTTTCCCTCCCACTACATTTGATGCCAGTTACTATCCTTCCATAACCCCTAGCTAAAAATGTGCTCATATCCAGATTTTTCTAAGACTCTTTAGTGCATTTTGCTTGCTCAGACCTATCAAGAGGACATTTTGGCAGCCTGAAGCTTGGAAAAACTGCATCAGCACAACTTAGGAGGAGATGAGGAGGACTGGTCATCAGTAAGGTGGGCTAAGCACTTCTACACCAGCTGAGCTATGGCCAGATCAGCCTGATGGACTGCACATGAAAACAGGAAAACTCTCCTCACAGCATCAGCCAAGGGAGGTGACACATGCATCTCTTTTTCAAGATTTAGGCCCTTCAAATTCTGCTCAACCAGGCACTCAGCTCATTTTGCTATTACCGTATTGAACAACCCAAAATGCCAACACTCTTCTTCTTCCATTCCTCCCAGCAAAAGGAAGGCATGTGATTTAGGGGGATTTGAATGGACCTACAAGCTGTGAGACACTTTGCACAGAAATCCAGGTGAAGAGGCAGTCTTAAGCTGTGGTATACGCAGGTTGTACTACTGACATGGAGACTGTGCAGTACAAAAGAGAATCTCCTCTACAGCCAGAATTGTCCTTCGCTGATCAAAATCACCCACAGAAGATCCCAGCTGGGAAACACCGTATCGAAGTCAGGACACTGTGACAGGGCAGTCAAAGCTGCTACACAAGGTGTGGTAGCCCTTGAACTACAGCTGCAAGCTTTGAGACGCTCTCTTGTATTCCACTCCACTCCAGCACATGAAAAATAAATCCAGAAGCAGAACCAGCTATGAGCAGAGGGCGTACAACATCAGAAATGATTGTTTGGGATCTACCATGCTGATCCTGGGGGAGAGGAAACTGTGTCTGTGCCAGCCTGCTGGAAGGACTTATATCACCCAGACAAATGTGCTGGCAGAACCCAAGCAGAACATGAACCTGCTGCAATGCACCACGTGGCCAGGACTGCTGCGGGGAGCTCAGCACCGTACACAGATTTCTGTGGGCACTTGCATATGATACAACCCACAGCAGGTCCTGAGAAGGCTCTATTTTGCATGGCAAAAGTGTCAAATGTATTTTCACTGCATGTTAAAAAGGACTTGATGTTTGATTTGAAGAATGGTATCTTCAGTGACTAAAACATTACAACTCTTTATCCAATCACACAGACAAATGCTGGCTCTACTGATAATTGGTGATCTGGTCCAAGACCCAAAATGTCAAAATGAAAATATCCCCCAGACCATCAGCAACTTTGGTTTTATCTGATGAACTAGAAACTTGCTGCAGAAAAGATCAGTGATGTGCTTATGGATTTGCAGTGCTCCATGATATCCAGTTGTGCCTTGCCATGGGCAGCTCCATTCTGATCTTGTTTTATCCCCTCCAAAAACTCACACACTTCTGTTTCCTTAACAGATATTCACAGAAAAACAGATTTCAGTGCTGTGCATATGAAGGAAAGCTGCAAAAGCTTTTGCAGTTAACCAGCTGTTTTCAGCACAAATCCAAACCACAGCCCCATACCAGGTACTATGAAGAAAATTAACTCTATCCCAGCCAAAACCAATACAAGCCTCAATAAGATTTATAGCATTTTTACAACAATCTCATCAGAAAGTTGCTTGTTATCTGTTCATGGGAGGAGTCTTTTCTTGCATGTTAAATCCAGGAGGAAATGTGACACTGAGAGATCTGGGACCATGAGGGCTACTCGACAGGCCCAGATTCCCTCTTTATAAATTGTGTGAAAAATTCCATCAGTCCTGAAAACAAGGCTGATAAATTTCTCTTCTATGTGCCAAAGGAAATTAATTTGAAATTAACATTATAAAAATTTTATAGAGCACCCTTACTTTCCTTGCCAAAGTTTCTACTCCTTGCATCAGTTGCAGTTTCAGTATTTGACTCAGTTCAGGAGGTAAAATATTTCCTGGGGAGCAGAGATAGAATAAATGACCAATGGTAGGAAGAAGGGGAAAAAAGGTTGGGAGATCTGCAGGTTTGTACAAGGGCTCTGTTCCTCAAGTAGCAACTGTGGTTTGGGAGGTTTGTGCCCTGCAACCTTCCATCTCTGCTCTTCAGTCATACCAAGGGCCAGAAAAGCTGTGTCTGTGCCCTTCAAGCAATGTGACAATTTCAAGAGGAAAAGCACCTCTTAAAATATTACTGACAAGCTGTTTCAGCTATTAGTTCTGAAAATAAAAAAAAGAAAAAAAAAGGCACTAAGCTGGTTACCATGTAACAGCTTTATCTCAAAGTAAACTGAGGAAAAGGAAAATATATCCATGAACATTCATGAATTATTATTTTCCTTGATGAGCAGGCAATATGTAGGTGTTGGCTCACAACAGCCCCAGGAGGTTCTGTATCCTTTTCTAAGAAAGGAATCCCTTATTGCAGTTAAAGACAACAGCTTAAGACCCTTAAAAAAGATTTTTTAAAAATCCCACAGGCAGAAAGGAATGCAAATTTGCCATATAAATGATTTACTGTAAATTTTTGTCCCAGCTCTGCAACTCAGATTAGAATTCAACCAAGCAGTCACCTTCCATATGTCTCAAGTCATGTGGTGCTGGTTCTTGTCAGTACAATGCAATAATCACTGACTTGCAGGTTGACCAAATACTTTCCACGGTTGCTAAGAACAGATGTTGCACCATTCCCTCTGGCTATGAAAGATAGAAATGATTGGTCTTTGTGCTAATATACTTCTACTGCCCCATGATCTCAACATTCTCTCATATCCCTACTGTCTCCTGTGAAATAGGAACAATAATCCATTAAGACAGCAAAACAGGATATATTGGCCAAAAATGCATTAGGAGAGGACAGGCAAACACAGGAAACTGTTCCTTGGCCAGTTCAATTGCTAATGTCTGTTAATCCTTGCAGCATTCAATTTTCCTCCAGAGAGTACAAGACTGAATTAAGCTTTTAAAGTAAAACAATAAAAAATAATTAGACTGTTTTACAGGGTTCAGCTTAACTACATTTTTTTTAATAGTTTGGTTTCTTTATTTTCATCTTGTGAAAAACACTGTAAATCACCACGTATAAGAGCCACTTTTCTAAAACCACTGAATTGCTTTAAAGAGTTTGCTTTGCTTAAAACTTAAACAATTTCACACAACTGTGAGTGACAACACTGATACAGATCACCATTTCTTTTTTAATTTTTTTTTTGTTTTGAAACATATATTTTAAAGATAACAAAACTGACCAGGAGAAAAATAACCCTTATTTTAAAATAAATCACTTTGGCCAGTTCTAGTCCCTAAAAATTTCTAGAAGATCACTTTTGCTTTTGCATTGCCCATGTAAACCTCCTCCCATATGAGCAGGACCACCAAGATAGCTTGATCTGCCTCTGTAGGTCCCTCAGGGTAAGCAAGGATGGTTTTCTCCCAACACATTGCAAATTTCTAGCTGCAATCCATATGCTTGTTTGTTTGGGTTGCATGGATCTACAGTGGGTTGAGTCCCAGGAAACCTGCTGCTTTAAGTGTGTGAAGACAAATTAATTTCCCATGGTTAGCAGCAACACTACTAACATGGCATTGCAGTTCAGTTATCAGCCACACTGTTGTGCTAGCCACAAAACCTTAAAATATTTCTTGTGTGAAATCACCCTAGTATAAGAAGTTTCAGTCTAAGCATCAGAAGTGTATTAAATGGCTAAAGCCATATTTTGACTCTTACACACTCCAGCATTACCAAGTGTTTACATGCCAGGCTATAGCTATAAACACAGCTCTGACCATAACCAAAATGAGACTTTTCCCCAAAATGAGACTGCACACATCTGCCACTTGTCTCACAAGTTTGGAGGCACTCCTGCAGGACACGGATCACTTTGTCCTGTTCAAAATCTTTCCAGATGTTTCTGAAATTGGAGGCTTGAGCTACAGGCCCAACCCTAAGTGAGGCCAGCAGAGAAGGTGCTGTTCACAAAATCACAGAATATTTGAGATAGGAAGGGATGTCTTGGATATTGTTTAGTCCAAGCCTCTGCTCAAAGCAGGGCTATCAAGAGCAGGTTGCTAGGGACCAGTTACAGCTGGATTTTTAATATCTTCATGGACTTTATGCTGGTGCTCACAACACTTTCACCCCCACAGTTCAGTCAGTTTTCAGTCCACCTCCCTGTCTGTTTATCTGTCCTATATTTCATCAGTTTCCCTATGAGGATGCCACAGAACAGAGTGTCAAAAGCCATATGGTCTCTCCTCATCCACCAAGCTCATAATTTCTTTCTAGAAGGTTCTTGGTTTGGTCTGACAAGACTCCCCTTTCTTTAATCTATGCTGACTGCTCCCAATCACCTTCTTAATGTGTTTGGAAATGGTTTTCAGGAGTATTGCCTTCTCAAGGTGAGGCTGAGCAGCCTGGAGTTCTCAAATCCAGCTTCTTGCTCATCTAAAGTGACACTGGGTGACAGGAGTGACACTGGGCAGAAGAAATACAAAAACTTAACTGAGAGAGCATGACTAGCCAAGGGATCCATCATGTTTTCCTCATCACCAAGGAAATCACCTCGTGACCATTCTCATTACTGTAAAAATAAGAGCTGTCCCAGATAAGCAAGGTAAAGTCTATTCCTGCATTTTTTTTTCCTTGCACTGGACACAGCTGAACACAGTTGTGCACTCATGTCTGCTTAGGACACCTACAACTCATTTGTCTGCTGATTGTCCCTCCAGGAAACATCAAGGCACTTAAAGTTCCCAATGAAGATCAGGACCTGTGAATGTGAGACTTCTTCCAGCTGTCTGAGAAAGGTCTCAACTAGTTTTACCTGATCAGGTGGTCTGTAGCAGAAATCTGCAACAACAACAGCTTCTAATCCTGACCCTTAAACTCTCAGTTTATGGCTCATCACTCATGCCAAGGCAGAGCTCAAAGTGTTCCCAATGCTCTCACTCATATAGGACAGTTCCCTCTCCTTACCTCCTTCCTATGGAGCCTGTAGCCAACCTTCAGAGCACTCCAGTCATGTGAAATATGTCACCACGATCCTAAAGAGGTTGTGGCCCTGTTACTGCACACAGACCTCTTATTCCTTCTGCTTGCTGTGCTGCACTGTTGGAATGCCAGCACTTCAGAGATGTCCAGTCACAATGATTTCCCAGAAAAGGCATGAGCCCTTTCCTAGTTTCTGACCAGGTTGTTGGAGACTCCAGTGTGTTGATTACAGTCAGTTTTGCATGGGCTCATCAGAGCCTATTTCCCTGTAGCAGTTGAACTGATAATGTTCCCCAAGACCTGATGTTTTCCCCAAAGATCTGCCCAGGAGGGCTGAGCAATGAGGAGGATTTGATTTCCTGCCCTGTACCCTTTATTAAGCACTAGTCCAAGTTCAGAATAGACGTGAAATTTTGCCACTTCCAAGAAAAAGTTTCCCCTGATTCCTTTAAAGCCTCGCATCTTTCTGCACACTCCTATTTTGCCAATGTGGACGTGATCCTACTGGGTGATTTCACACTTCAGACACCCCAAAATCTCCCACCATTTACAAAGCAGGGTCATTTCCCCCTGTGACCTGTGTGACCTATCAACATCCTTTTGTTTGGTATTATCAGTATTTCAATCCCATTTACACAAAGTGGGGTGATCACACAGTCCTGATGTGATCCTTTAGAGGCACAAGTGTTTACCTCACAAGTGTTCGTAAAAACAAGGAGGTGAAATTTATTTCAGAAAAGGAATGCTGAATGGAGATTCACAGAAATTCACTGGCCACCTTGGGACTGAACTAGTCATATGCTAAGCTGCTCACAAAAGATAAGTAGCCATAAGGCTTGAATCCACTCTCATTTATATTCTAGAAGACACTGTTTTTCAGGAATAAATAAGATATGTGAAAAAAAGATTGTGAGCCGCAGTTTTCAGTAGCAGATAAAAGTATAAAGTGTAGCTTATCACTAGACTACTCCATGCATTCCAGTAATGCTAAATCTCAGACTCCAATGACCAGAGAACAAAAATTAGTGAACAAATCCCACACATTTCAACGAGATTTTCACACCTTATAACTCCTTTGAAAAAGTGCAAGACTTCATATGTATTTATACAATGCCACCTAGTGTCGTATTCATCAACACTTTTTGATCCAGAGAAGACCCAGTATTTTTTAAAAATCAGTGTCTGCTGGCACATTGTCACCAAAATGCTTTTCAAATACTGAAAACCAGCAGTAAGATTATATGGTCAGAGCTCGTTATCTTTGTTTTTCCTGTATTGTTTTTTATAGTGCACATAGGAGTGTAACTTAATTCTTACTGTTCCTAATTTGCAGCTACTTTATAAGCCAATCCCTGATGTCAAACACAAAAAAATTTTTAAGAAGATTTGTATAACACTTCTGTATCTAGAACAGCTTTGGAGTTACTGGAAAAAACAAGGGACTTTGAGGAATTACATCGTCTCAGCATAATACCAACATATAAGATAGGGCAGATGAATTACACCCAAAGTTCATCTTTCTCACTGCTGCATCTGCAGTAGAGAAGCAGGCAGTGTCTATCCCCCACTAGTAAGGTAAGCAAAACTTCTGGAGAAGGGAAAGAGTGAAAGTCAGTGAATTCTGGCATCAGGGTGAAGGCTTCTGCCTTCACCTAAGGGCTAAGGGCTTACAGCTAAACCTAAGGGCTTACAGCTGCAAAATGGATTCACCACCATCGAAGGTGAAGGGGAAACAGATGTGACTACAAGTAAAAGGCCTGGCCAACTTAGCCTTAAAACATGCAAGACTATCAGAAAGAAGCAGCCTGCAGTGAGCGGGACAGAGGCACCTGTCTGCCAACCTGGTGAAACATCCATGGAGCCTTGCTGCTTGCATGGGCCAGGATTCAGGTGTTGTGGAGGGAGATCATCTGGTCCTCTGACCACTATCTCCTGCTGTTATTCCATGTGGGCACAAATAATACTGCCAGGGAAACCTGGACAATATCAGAAGTGACTACAGAGCTCTATGGGCAGCAGGCAAGGGCATGGGGACCCACGTGGTGCTCTCCTCAGTCCTGCTGGGGAGGGGAAAGGATGTGATGAGGGTGCTAATAGGACAAGTCAGTAATTGGATGTGGATCAGAATCACAGAAGATGTCGAGTTGGAAGGGACCCATGAGGATTATGGAATCCAACTCCCAGCCGTGCGCAGGACCATCCCAATGTCTGAGAGCACTGTTCCAATGCTTCCTGAAGTCCGTCAGGCTTGGTGCTGTGACCACTTCCCTGGGGAGCCTGTTCCAGTGCCCAGCCACCCTCTGGGTGAAGAACCTTTTCCTGATATCCAACCTAAACCTGCCCTGATACAGCTTCAGGCCATTCCCTTGGGTCCTGTCACTGGTCACCAGAGAGAAGAGATCAGTGCCTGTCTCTCCTCTTCCCCTCATGGTGAGGCTGCAGACTGCAATGAGGTCTCCTCTCAGTCTCCTCTTCTCCAGGCTGAACAGACCAAGTGACCTCAGCCACTCCTCATAAAGCTCTCCCTCACGGCCCTTCACCATCTTCACTGCCCTCCTTTGCATGCACTCTAATAGTTTAATGTCTTTCTTATACTGTGGTGCCCGAAACTGCCCACAATATTCTGGGTGAGATAATCCCCTCCCTTGCCTGGCTGGCAATGCTGTGCCTGATGCCCCCCAGGACATGGTTGGCCTTCCTGGCTGCCAGGGCACTGCTGACTCATGTTCAACTTTCCGTCAACCAGGAACTCCAGGACCCTTTTTTTGGCACTGCTTTCCAACCTCTCATTCTCCAGTCTGTCCATACAACCAGGGTTGCCCCATCCCAAGTGCAGAGTCCAGCTCTTTCTCTGTGTGCTGATGTTTGTGACAGGAGTTTGGGTTCGATGGCCATGGGACACTGTCTGCAGAGTAGCATCTGCTTGGGAGATGCTTGCTAAGCAGAGAGAAGTCACTTTCATCATGACAGTTGACCTCATAAGGAGGGCTTTAAATTCAGGAAAATGAAGGGAACTAGCAGTCTTGTGAAGGAGAGATGGACAGAGTCACTGAGCAAAGGGCATGTGGAGTGATTCCCTGATGGAAGGGACCACAAAGTCAGAAAAATGAGGCTTAAGCAGGACCTCCAGCATGTGAGCAAGGAAGTGCCTGGAAGACACCATTATGGAGAAATCCTCCAAACCATCTCCAGAAACTCAAGGTTCTGGGGAACCTCTCTGAAGTGCCTGTACAGTTGTGCCATAGTATGGGGCACGCACAGAAACACAAGAGGTGCTGCCTGAACATCAGGAGACACTTTTTTCATGTGAGGGAGCACTGGCACAGGTTCACAGGTTCCCCAGAGTGGTTGTGATCTCCATCCTCCAAGATATTCAAAAGCCATTTAGACATGGACCTGGTCAAGTGGCTCAAGGTAGCCCTGTGTGAGCAGGGGGGCTGGATGAGATGACCTCCCGGGGTCCCTTCCAACCCTAGCCATTCTGTGATTCCATAAAGGGAGTAAGAGTGCCTTGACTGGACTCCCACACTGCATACCTCCAAGGTTCTGTATAGTAAAGAAGAATATTGGCCAAAAAAACCATTATATGTTGAAAGAGGGAATTAAAGATCTTGCTGCAGACCAGCTCAGTGTTTAGGCCTATGTATTTAATATTTTGGAACAGACTTGGAAGGAAAGGATAGTTAAAGTCAAGAGCTAAAACTGTGTCTTATCTAAGGAACATAGCATTCAGGGAATTGGACTTCTCTCAGGAGATAATGGACTTCTTATGTAAGTATAATGCAGAGCAACTACTCTGTCTCTTTTTAAACAAGTACTGGACATAGTGCTTCATGTCCTAAAATAGGGTCTCCTAAAAGAGGAGTCACCAGGCTAACAATAGGCTGTTAGTCCTGTTTCTCAATATTCAGTTTGGGCACCAAGCCTATTTAATGCTTTTATTTCACTGTTGCCCTGTATGCCATTAAATTCGGGATTGCCATTGCTATAAAAGACCACAGGCTTTATTCTTTCTCTGTGAGGCCTCAGGACTTGCCAGGCTTTGTTCAAACGTGTCTTGGCTTGCCTAAAGTTTTGCTTTAGCTTGCTCAGCTCTAACAGCAGTTTTTCTAGAGACCATGGTCATTACTGTCTCATTTGTTTTCTTTGTTATAATGCTGTGGTAAAACCTTATTTTTTTATACAGACAATACTTATTCTGCACTTAAATGAAATATTTATGACCCTGGGATAATGATACATGGTATGGGAAAAGCAAGGCTGATATGATAGCAGAGGCCTTGAGAATGGGGACAGGGGATGCAGTGCAAGCAGGCAGGGGGTGGTAGAGAAGAGACATTCATTAGCACTGGAGACCTCCAAGGCTATAAACAACGCACCAAATGGGCTGTTAAAGAAGTGCATACCTGTAGCTGAGCAAAACAGCTTCAGGGGCAACAAGAAGACCAAAGAAGTTGTCTTTGCACTGGAGACTTACTGATAGCTGGAATTCTCACCAGCTGTCCTGGGCATTGATCTAATAAAGCTGTTAAGCCTATGCTTAACTTGAAAGAGCACTAATGGAACTCAAAGCTTGAAGAAAACAGGATTTAAGATGAAGTTAAAGTGGCTCTCTGGACTGAATGGGTTGTTTATATAAAAGTATTACAGCTCTGTGAAGCTGAGCAAAGTTTTCCAGTTTCCTCATGATTAAGTCATATTACAGATACAAGAAGAATTAGGTTCTCAAAATGTATGTATATTTGTGAGCACAAAATTATAAATACTTTCTTAGTTACTCAGAGAACGATCTGTGTTCAATGTTACACTGTTTGCTATATACCTACTCAAAATTTTATGGTCTTAGTCTAAATGTTTCTGATTCAAAAATCACATACTTAAAACATTAGTGACAAGGGCAAGCTAGTGTCTTAGAGAAACTTGGTCTCAGATGAGCTTTTTTTTCTTTTTCCTGAGGATTTATTGATTTCTATAGTTGGGGGTTTTCTTCTTTGGAAAATGGCCTGTTCTCTCCCCCACCCTTATCAGTACAGCTATGCACCTTCACTAACCTGAACCATGGTCATGCAGCAGGCACTGCCCCACTGAAATGCTGCTGAAGTCAGTATTTATGGGTGTGAACTGCATAGAAGTTATGTGAGAATCTGACTGATTTCAGTAGTTCTGATCTACCAAAAACTGGACGGAAATCAGGCTGCAGTTTTCTAAGCCTTCATGTCAAGATAACCAGCACCAAGTTGTCTCCTGTGCCCAGACACAGAGTGTTCAGCTCAAAAATTCCCGATTTTTACCTGCTGAGAGTTGGGCCCAGAGGCACTAATGTCTTATGATGACAAAAGGGGCCACAGATCCATTAGGCTTATTCATTGCTGATTGTCTTAGCTGTAAATTCATAGAATCATACAACAGTTTGGATTAGAAGGGACCTTTTAAAGCTCATCTAGTCCAGTTCTCCTTGCTGTGAGCAGGGACATCTTCAAAAAGAGCAGGTTGCTCAAAACTCCATCCAACCTGACCTTAAACACTTGCAGGGATGGGGCGTCCACAACTTCTCTGATCAACATGTTCCAGTGTTTCACCACCCTCATCGTAAAAAAAAAATTAGTTCTTATAAGTAATCTAAATCAGCACTCCTTCAGTTTAAAGCCATTACCCCTTGTCATGCTAAAAAGTTACTCCCCATCTTTCTTGTAGGTTCTCTTCAAGTAGTGAAAGTCCACAAATTTACCAGGTTTAGGATTGGAATGGTGGTGGGTGAGGAGGGAATTGGGCAGTAGGGCATCCTTTGGGGCTTTTTCCCGTGTGTGTGTTAATTATTCACTACTAACCTTTGAGCTCTTTCTGGTATCCTCTACCAGTGGGAGAAGAAATCTTGGTCTTCAGCCATTCTGGATGATGTAATTTCAATGCACCCATCACCAGCAGGCTAGCAAAGATCAGAAAACCAGAGAACTCATCTCTCACAGGCCAGGGATTAACTCTGTATAGCAGACCAAGCAGTGAAAAGTGGATCAGTTTCATCAAGGCCATATTAAGAACATGTCAACCCTTATTAACTGTGTTTGGCTTTGACTACACTATTACTTGCACTACCATTCTTCTCCCAATCTCAAAAATATCTATTTCAACCTGCATAAAGTAGAGGAGACTAAAGCACAGAAAAGTCTAACCAGAAACAGAGCAGAACATTTATTGCCACTGGCAAAATCTCATGGTCATCCAATGACCGGATCTGGGCAGGGAGCGGGGCCTGACAGCAGAACCTTCTTCTGTTGTACAACTGCAGATTGAAAGATCATCTTTTATCCAAAATCCACATGTTTACAGCTAAAATTAGGCACGATGTGATGGACACTAAGTGAAAGCGGAAACAACAGAAAGACGTTGAACAGCTTTGCACAATGTCATAGAACAGGCTGAAAGCAGAAATGGAAATAAAACACTGTGTACGAGTCTGAATAATGAAGGAAATGGGAGTTTTGAATCACTAAATCAAGGAAGATCAAGGAACATGACTGCTGAGGAGGGAAGGTTTCCAGAAATAGCATGCTGCATGCAACAATTATTCCCTAATGCTGCCTTCCAGACATGTGTCCAAAATCCCCTCAAAATCCCCATCTCCCCTGAGACAAAGGCTGTGCCTTCCTGACTAATGGTGGCTTAAGACCTCAACACGCATTGTAGAAGTCACAGACAGGCCTGCCTGGGGTAAAAACCCACCTGAATGCTCACCAAGCCAAAAGGGGAGGAAGGGGCCCACATGTTGCTAACTTGAATGAATTTGTCTGCTGTCTGTTTAGGCCAGGATACTCCAGAGAGTTGATCTGGGGACCATGTTTACTTCAGTAAGCAGAGGAGGAGCTGTGCCTGCTCCCCGTGGCTCCTCTTCCAGCAGCTGCATTTCCATGACATCCACGAGCCCCAGAAGCCTCCTCAAAGACACTCGTGCCCACCTCGGCCCTGGGGGAGCCCAGTGCCCCCCAGCACCAACCAGCAACACAGGGCAGGCTGGATTTTAAGACAACATGCACTATGAGTGCTTCAAATCTCCTGTGGCAGGCCTGCATCACTGGCTTGCCACGTCTCCATGGGCACTGAACTGTGGGTGACCAGTGTCCATCATGTGGGCTTCCAGAGCAGGGGGATAGGACATGGAATGGGGCGGGTTGACCCTGGTACTCACCAAAGCTGCTCTATCCCTCCCCTCCTCCAGCTGGGCAGTGGAGAACTGTCGACTTGGCTCACTTCTCTTTCACAATGTGAAGATGTTTGGTGTCACTGCCTGTCCAGGTATCTGTAATAAAAATCTCATTTAACCTGATTTTTTTAAAAAAAAGGTAATTACCCAAAAATTTTTCCACTTCCAAACTTTGCAAGTTCTGGGATAAAAAAGAAAAAAAGTGCAAAATTATGGCTTTTTTAAAAGGTTGTTTCAGCAGAAATAATGAAAAAAAAGCTGGAGCCCTTCCAAAGAAGATGAGACAGGAACTGTCAGGAAGCCTTGTGCAGCTTCCCATGGTCCTGTGACTCACAGGACTGCTGTCCCTGTGATCTGGGGGGATGTTCTTCTGTTCTTCCCAACTGTCATCCATGATCCTCTCACCTGCTACAGTGCAAGAACATTTATTTCATAAACCTTTGCAGAAAGAAATGTGTCAAACACTTCAAAACAAAACCAGTGCATCAAACAGCAACGCCCATGCAGGAAAACACAGCTGCATCAGTTCTGCAAGTGGAAGGTGTTCTGCTTTCTGACAGGGCACAGCACTCCTCAGATGCTGCAGAGTATAACTAGGGTTTCTCCTGGTTCAGCCCCATCCTAAGGAGGAGAGCAAGGATGCTTGAAACAGGCTTAAATAGACAAGTCAGCTCAGCTGCTCTTCCAGCCCACATGCTCCCAGCCTGGGCTGCTGTAACCTGGCACTCAGGGTCTTCTCAGAATAGATGCTACTGACAGCAACAGGCACAGAGTATCCCAGCTCACATTCCCATGGGAACCAGGAAATAATATCTTTCCAATTCTTTCCAGTCCATATTGACTTTTTATTCAGTGATTTAAAAAAAAAAAACATTGCTCTGCAGGCTTTGTTTTGTCACAGTGTTAGAGTTGCTGGATATTTGGCACCTAAAGAAGCCTTCTATCCACGTGCCCCAAAAGTGCATGAGACTTCTTCCCAGAGTCTGGACACAGATTCCGTGGTTACTTTCCTGGGAATTAAGGGAAAGGATTTCGATGTGTGCTCCATCAGGAATCAGATGATAAGAAACATTGGATCCTAAGTTATATTATTTCTTTGCTAGCAGAAAAAATTAATTGTGCCTTTAACCCCACATGTGTAATACTAGTTGTCTCCTTTTGTCTTATTCCTGTGTAGTAATAGTCTGTTTCAAGTCTTATACCTGTTAGTTTTGTGTCTATTACATAAATAATTCATTCTACAATAGACTAGATCAGCCATTATTAAAGAACTTGCTAATGAGAGTGGGTCTTAGGGTGCTGGCCACCTCAGTAAAGCTACCGCCTGCTGCCAGAGCCTTGGGCAAAAGGCAGGGACTTATTTAAACCCACGTCATCCATTTGTAACACTTTCTCCTTTACTACAGTCAGATGAACATCAGCCAGCCTGTGCCCAGGTGGCCAAGAAGGCCAGTGGCATCTTGGCCTGGATCAGCAATGGTGTGGCCAGCAGGACCAGGGCAGGGATTGTCCCCTTGTACTTGGCACTGGTGAGGCCACACCTCAAATCCTGTGCTCAGTTCTGGGCCCCTCACTGCCAGAAAGACATTGAGGGGCTGGAGCATGTCCAGAGAAGGGCTTCCGGAGCTGGGGAAGGGTCTGGAGCACAAGTCTGATGAGGAACAGTTGAGGGAGCTGGGGGTGTTTAGCCTGGAGAAAAGGAGGCTTGGGGGACCTTCTCACTTTCTTCAACTGCCTGAAAGGAGGCCGTAGCCAGGTGGGGTTGGTTTCTTCTCCCAAGTGACAAATGAAACGACAAGAAGAAAAGGCCTCAAGCTGGATAAGGGGAGGTTTAGACTGGATATTAGGAAAAATATGTCCCCTGAAATTGTGGTCATACACTGTAACAGGCTGACCAGAAAGTGGTAGAGTTACCATTCTTGGAAATGTTCAAAATCATGAGGATGTGGCACTTGCAGACATGGTTTAGTGGTGAATATGGTGGTGCTGGATGGATGGTTGGACTTGATGATCTTAGAAGTCTTTTTGAAGCTAAACAATTCAATGACTGAATGGTATCATAAAGAATCTTATAAGCATTTCCAACTGTGCATAATGGTTCAGGGTATTTCACTGGTTGGTGACCTGATATCTTTGGGGGGAGCCTGTTTTCATGCTGGGAGGAAACAGCACTAAACTCCATTAGTTTTTTAAAAGGTCAGCCTTGGATTTGCAGGAAACAGTACAGGAAACCTTCCAGAGGGTTGGGGTGGGAGGTATTGTATCTTGCTTTCTTCCTTAATATAAGTTCAGCTCTATGAATACCTTTTGCTCACCAGGTGCCTAATTTTGAAGGAGGCTAAGGCAGCAAAAATTGCAAAAGACTCTTTCCATTGACTTCTACCACCTCAGCTCCAGGTATGTTCTTGGAGGGCGCAGACATTTCTTCAGGATGGGTATAACTATTGATGCTCCTGGAAAAAGTTGCAGAAGATCCTTTGCCCTCTGGATCATTATCACAGCTGTGTCCCCATTAGGCTCTGTGCCCTGCTCAGCAAGCTACAGCACTTTGGGCCAGTTGCATCCCTGGTGGGATGGACCAGGCCCCAGGTGTGTCCTGCAGAGGACCCAGCTTATTCAGAATGCAGGAGAGGCAGCTCTGGGAAGCTCAGACTCAGCATGTGGGCCTGAGCCCAGGGTTAGACCCTTTGTGGAGCAGTCCCCATGTCAGGGCTTGAGTCTGCCTTAGCACTCTGTTAGGATGAAACAAGGGAAGATCATCTTTTACCAAAACCTCACAAATGAAGTGTGGCATAGCAGACCCAGACATCCGAAATATTTCTTGGATACTTTTGTTCTCATATAAACTCCAGTTCAGGGGTCAATCCCTCAAAAACAAGAGACAACTCCTCTCCCTCCTCCTAGGATGACTTTATACCTTTGGATCAGTGCATCCCTGCCATGGGCAGCCTAGAGCTTATCGACCCCGGGGATGGTGGCTCACTTCCATCTGGGGGTTCAGGGAGACAAAACATGGCACTCAGTGCACTGGAAAATACCCCAAAATCAAACTCACCAGCACCCCCCTGCACCCCAGTACCTTCTGGTGGGAAACGATCTGGTGAGAGCCTCTGCCCTGCCCCAAACAGCACTCACTGACAAACGACATGCAGGCAAGCCACCTGAAAATGAGCATAGGCATCAAATTAGATCTCTGCTTTTTGGTGTGTTATCAACAGCTGCAAATTGTGAGGTTTTTATGAGGGATAATAAAAATTATTTTTTATCACAGAGGGAGAATGAAGAATTCTAAAGTGACTTGTGGGCTCTAGGTGCAGCTCACGCACTTGACGGAATCCAGCTCCTGCTGGAGTAAAGCCTTTCGCAGCTGCATCAAGTAAAGCTGCATCCAGAGCAAAACCTATTTCAGACTTTTTTGCTCATCTAGAGACAACCCAAAAATCAGAAGGTGAAATTTTGGCTCCAGGGAATTCAAATACTTCAATAGGAAAGGACTTAATGCAAAAAAATCTGTCAGCAGAGGAGGGACAGGAACCATGTATTGATGGAAGAAATTAGTTTGACAGCAATGTATTTATCAGATATAATTTAGCTCAACAGTTTTATTTTCTATGGTTCATTTGTAATAAAAGTACCACTACCAGAAAAAGATTAGCATTAACCCTCACCAATGGAGATTTTATAAAGCATTTATAGAAGAGCAATACATACACGCTTCATCCCTATTAAAATGTTTTCTTTGTATTCTCCTTTAAAAAAGGATTTAAAAAGAAAACCAAATGTCCCTTCTCGCTGTAGCATCAAATTAAACCATGTGAAACAAAACTAAGCAAAGTCCCAAACCTTTTGTACCCTGTGCTGTGTTCATCTGCACGTGTGTGCATTCCTGTGGGTGTATTTTTATATCCACCTAAGTCATCTCATGGCACCAGAGCAATTAGGGATGTGAGGGATTCCTGGGGTGCTGAGTTTTGGAAACATGTTTATTGACAGGGAGGTATTTCTCACCTTGGCATCTGAGCACAGAGAGAACTCCTCATCTTCCACGGGGAAGCCCAAGCAGGAATCAGGGCTGGATCTGAGTGTACATGACAGTCATGTAGGCAAGGGCTGTGTGGCTGGAGAGTACAAGCAATTGCGTCTGTAAGAAGAAACGGTATATTCTTCAGTTCTTCAAAACCTCTAAAAGGAGATGAGAGCAGAGGACAAGCCCCATGGCATGTTGCAGGCATGTTGCAGGCATGTTGCAGCTTTGATGCGTGACCTTCTCTCAAAGGCTCTGGATGAGAGTCTGACTTCTCAGACACGGGAGTGGCAGGAGAGTAGGAACAGAGGTCCCCTGATCTGCTCAAAAGGGGCCATATTCATGTGCTGATGTCCCTATCTCTCCTACAGGAGCAGAGCTGCTTGGTTCCACACTCACTGCTTACCCCTTAAAACTGATCCACTTTTTTATGCACAGCGTCAAAGTTTATAGCACAAACTAAAATTAAACCTGAGGAGCAGCATTCCATCTGCTTCATGTGCCTCTGCACAAGGAGGAACTTCAGCCAGTTCAAAAGAGACATTAGAAATGGCAAATGCCTACAAGTAACATGCAGTTGGACTNTCCTCTAATTTTTACTGCCTCGTGGCTTTGTTGGCACAAAATGTGCTGTCTTCCCTGTGGAGTTTGACACAGATCCACACAGCTTTTCAGAAATTTCATATATGTCATGAGGGGCTGCTGTCCCTCGAATGGTAGTTACTTGTTTTCCTCCTTCCTTTCTTGACTTCAAAGGCAAAAGAAGGTATTTTGTTTAGAGAAGCAGTAAAAGGCTTTTGATGAGAGCAGAGTGACTCCTCTCAGCAAGGTTTTCCCCCTGGAACATGCAAATGCTCCTTCTGTGCTGCAGGAGGCACCTGTACCCTCAGTCCGACCCCTAGGAAGGCCTCTGGCCCGGGAGGGAGGACAGAGGTGCCCCTCCCGCGCCCAGCACAGCAGCCCTGGGGGTGGGCCTGCCTGGGCCGCGCTGGCTGCGCTGCCCTGACGCCGGCCTGCAGCGGCGACCACAGACACAGCGGGCCTGTTGGCAGAACACACCTAAGTCTGTGCACTTCCTAGCGAATTCACAGGGATTTCCAAGGAATGGACCAAGGCGGGAGCAAGAGGAAACAGGCACATCCATTTCTGGTTTCCCCTCCTGCTTTGTCCGTGCAGTAAATTATGGAGGTTAAAGCTATAAAATGTGTATCACCCTGTCTGACCCCGGCCCTTGGCAAAGCAGCACAGCTCCCTCCCACAATGATTGCCCACAGGAGAAATGTGTTTGTGTGCATTACTGGTTCGGGCAATTAATTTGCAGCCACGATAATGAATCTGAGACCTCTTTGCCTGGTTTCTCCCTCACTGCCAGGCGCTCGGCTGTCTGGGCAGAGTCCCTGGTAAGTAATTTCCCTGCATATCTCCTCAGGCCAATAGGAAACTCCATGAGTCACTTTCCTCCCTTTTAACAGCAGTAATCGACAACTGGGAATCAGAAACTTCCTGTGAAAACAAAGACACAAAGCCTTCCCTGGACAAGTTTAAATCACAACAAAGTCTTTGCCAATCCTCCAGCTAAGGCTGCCATGCCTCTCCTCCCTCTGCTCCCTGCTCTGTGCAGCAGCAGCCCCTCGGCAGTGCTGGAGGTGTGGGAAGCCTGGCCCATCCCCATAGAATCATATAATGATTAAGGTTGGAAAAGACCACGAGGATCATCAAGTCCAACAGTGAACCCACCACTGCCAGATCCACCACTAAACCATGGCCCTAAGCAACACACCAACATGCTTTTTGAACACTTCCAGGGACAGTGATTCATTCCACCACTTACTTGGACAGCATGTTCCAATGCTTGACCACCCTCTCTGTGAAGAAATTTTTACTAATATCCAATCTAAACTTCCCCTGGTGCCACTTGAGGCCATTTCTTCTTGTTCTATAGCTTGTTACCTGTGAGAAGAGATTGACCCCACCTGGCTACAGCCTCCTTTCAGGCAGTTGAAGAAAGCACAAAGTTTCCCCCAGCCTCCTTTTCTCCGGGCTAAACACCCCCAGCTCCCTCAGCCAGTCCTCATCAGACTTGTGCTCCAGACCCTTCCCCAGCTCTGTTGCCCTTCTCTGGACATGCTCCAGCCCCTCAGTGTCTTTCTGGCAGTGAGGGGCCCAGAACTGAGCACAGGATTTGAGGTGTGACCTCACCAGTGCCCAGCACAGGGGGCAGTCACTGCCCTGGTCCTGCTGGCCACACTATTGCTGATACAGGCCAGGATGCCATTGGGCTTCTTGGCCACCTGGGCACACCTTGGCTCATGTTCAGCTGCTGTCAACCAGTACCCCCAGGTCCTTTTCTGGTGGGCACCTTTCAGCCATCCATCAATGCTGCATCCACACCTCTAAACTGAAGGGTGCCAGGGAATGTTTCTGGGACAGAAGGGGGACTCTCAGGGCTAATTTGTTTGTGAGCTCCTTGACATTTTTTGGCCAGGACCAACGAGTACTCAGCCAGCAGGTCCTGGAACATGTCCAGGAGTTTATATGGGCCAGACCTCATTCCCTCTGGCCAGTGGTTGCCCCAGAGGACTGGCCTCAGCAAAGGGACCCTTGCATTCCTATTGACATGTAGGAGGCAGAAGGCTTCCCAGCATTATCACAGCTGAGGAAAATCCATGCAGTAGAAGTGGCAGCACAAGAGGTCCTCGGAGTTTTTCACATCTGAAAGGAGCACACTACTGTCAGGTTAAACTGAAGCTGTGGTGGATTTTGAGAATCATGATTTGAGGCTGAACCTCCAAAAATGGAGGATGATACTCCTAAGTCACTCAGGAATCTAGTCTGTGCTCTCAGCTACTGAAGGAGGGAGTAAACAGGAGGGGAGGGAGATCTTGCTTATACATGACAGCATAAAGTGCTTTGATTGTCAAGTCTTGGGCAACACTGCCCAACACAGGAAGGAAAAGGTCACTCTTTTCTTATCAAACAGAAAACTCTATAGAATGAAGAGCTCAAAGATTTGTTCCAAGGATCTGAGCTAATGTCTGAAAACATGGCCTCAGTCCCCCCCAGTTCCCAGGAAAATCACTTTGCATTGCTACACACACTGTTTTATTTGGACTCACCCTCATCTCTGTGAGAATATTCTCCTTCCACTCCAACTTATTAAAGCAAAATAATTTAAAACTAACTCATGGAATCAAAAATTAATCCCATGCTGAGTGGTATTTTGATTGCTGGAGCAAGCAGTAATTCCTGCCCAGCATCCTTGTCTGTGTACAGATCAAAGCCAGCATTACAGCCAAACACATCCTCCTCATCTGAGAAGGGCAGCCCCACTACCACTGCTCCCAGCTGAGCAAAAAGGCTGAGCTTGCCCCATTGGATCCTTTGGATTTTACATGCCATGGAGCTGGGATGCAGATAATCTTCAACAGCTGTAGGTTACCATGGGGTTGAATGAGGACCATGAGGCTGAAGGGGGACAGACAGGTGAGCAGAAACTCCAGCTGAGGTGAGCAAGACTTCAGCATTCAGCTTCCCACAGGAGCACTGTGAAGGCTGTTTTCCAGGCTCCCTCTCTTTCCCAGAGACACGTGAAGCCTGAGGTCGTGCTCACAAACAGCTGACCAGCAGAGACTGCACGGAGCTGAGTTCCCAGGCAGGCCAGCATGTGAAGGGCACTATCAAAGGGGAGGTTTTCCATGAGAGCAGCTTTGTTCTGTGTGTTGCACATTGCAGGGAGCCGCTGGGCACAGCTCTGACGGCAGCAGCCAGTCTGGCTCAGTCCCCCTTGCTGGGGCTGGTCTAATTTGCCCAGTCCCTGGATGACTCCAGCAGTGCCTTGAGAAACAGGCTCCAAGCCATTGGAGGAAGCCTGCGGTGGTGAGTGGCCTCGGGCTTAACAATCCTGAGTTTGTTCTTGTGGCCACTGGTTTCCTGCCCAAGTTCCAGCAGGCTGTCCCTGGGCAGATGAAACTGGTCCCGTGCAAAAAACCCATATGAAAGGTGGTGTCCTTTGATCCTTGTAAGCCTGCAAGCGTGAAGTAGAGCTATCAGGGCACATACTAGCTTTTTCACTTCCTGACATCCCCTGCATGAGCAACACCGCTTTGCTTTTGGGACCCACAGCAGTCTGTGCTTCACTGACAGGGGTGGGACAGAGCATCTGACTGCACAGGACACGTGTTGGTTTCCAGGACACCTCCTGGCTGTCTCTGTGACCTTGCAGAGGATTAAGCTGTACTGTTACAGAAACCACCTGGATTTCCTCATCACCCCCGGTACATGAGCTGGGAAATCAAGGCCATGTGCCTTCAAAGATGACTTTTGTTCAAGTGACTGCTCCTCGTTGCACACTACCCACGGCTCCTCTAGGTGAACACCATGCACTGATAATACTGTCTCACACCCACGTGGCAGTGATGGCAAGGGGGTAAGAATTGCATCACATGGGCCAATGTCTTTTCTAAGCCTTTGGATATAGCACTGACACTTTGGTGACTTTTTCAACTCCTGTAAATGGTCACAGGAAAGAAGTTTCCCAGTTGAGTTACATGTCATGGTGAGGGGGAAAGTTTCTTTTATTTTTCATCTGTTTTACAGCCAATAGACAAAGAGCAAACCAACATTTCTGAGTTCTTTAGAACTAGGGTTTTTTATGTCTGTGTCAGTGCAGTGCAATCAGCAGCGCTTTAAGGTGGGACTCTCACACCAGATCTGTTCATCCCAGCCCAATCTGCTCCTTCTTGCAAGTTTTTGCTGCCTGTAATGGGGAAGCAGGCTTTCACTCTAAAATACTAGGAAAATACAGTAAAAAGCCTTGCCTTTGTTCCTGACCCTCTGAGATCAGGTCTTCTGTAAACTTCAAGCAGTCCTGGAACTATTGCATCAACTCCTGCTCCAAACAGCCACGGCAGCATTTTTTACATCTCTGTTGTGGCAGCTGAGGGGAAAAAACATCGATTGGATTCCACCAGTATGAGAAGATTAATCATTTGCCTGAATTTCCAACCAGACTTTTCCACCCTGGGTAAAACCTTAGCATTAATGTTTAAAATTCTTCTGACTGTTCACCATTTTAATTAGCAAGTGGAAATCTCTGTGGCCTGTGCCAGGGAAAAAAGTCCTGGAGATCAAAGTGGGCTCTAATTCACATTTCTGCTTGCCACATTCAAAGTAGCATGTTGGTAAAGCAAGTGTCCTGTTTGATGGAGATGGAAGGACATAGTCCATCAGCTGCAAATGGTGAGTGCTGTGTCCTGAGTGAAGTGATCCCATTTCAGTGTGGCTAAAGGCAAAGGAGAGCACTGGATGACTTTGCCAGTATATCCACAATGGCAATTTTAGGCTACTTATGGGGGAAAAGTTATTGTCTTAAATCTTACTGTTAATGTATCTACAGGATAAATAAAACATCCAGGATCTGCTACTAAATAATAAGAAAACCCATCAAACTGTGTAGCTCAAGGAAAGTGTCCAATTTTTCTGTTGCATTCCCAAAGGTTTGAGAGAAAATGTATTGCTTTTGTCAAAGGAGGCAACCTGTGAGACACCCTCCCCCTGCATATTGACAAAAAAACCAATCTGGAAATTAAAACCTCCAGCCCAATATTTAGGCACAAAGCTACAGCCAGCAGTGTGACTTTACTGACCCCAACTGCATTTTGCTACATCCTCCTAGTCCTGTGCTTCTGCACCGCAGCAAGGACTCAGAACCCTGATGTAGAATCACATAAGTTGATAAAGACATCTAAAACCATCGAGTCCAGCCATACCAAACCTGGGCCCTGCCTCTGTGCCATGTTAAATGTAGTTGTGGGAAAAAAAATCCTAGAAAAAGTAAAAGCTCAGTATAATCATCGCTGATTTTTTTGCTACCTTTTTGTGCCTTGTCAGTGCACATGCACTCAAGGACCACTTGTCCAGAAATATTTTCCTCTGACAGAGTTGGAAATTGAAGCTGCACACAAGCTGTTCTGAATTGGAACATGAGTCTGGGCTCAGATCACAGCAGACTCTTCTACCTGGGATCTCACCAAGTATCTGGGAAGAAAACCTTTCCCATGTCCTCGAACACAGGCAAAAGCACAGTGGCCTGGGAAAAAGGAAGGGAAACTCGCAAAGGGGAATGACTCAAAACTGGGATGAGCAGAGGTGAGGGAGGCATGAAGAACTAGGCCATAGGCCATACTTGTTTCTGGGAGCCATGGATGAGGCAGAAACCTCCTGAGAGGCCTGCAGGGAGCCAAGCACTGTTGCCCTGAGCAGACTCCCTAAGGACACCCAAACCTTTACTGCAGAACTGTGACATTTCAGGTTGACCTCCCACTTCCACCAACTCCTGAACAAGCATACCCCTGTATTCCTCTTTGCAAAATAAACTTTTGCAAGAAGTTTGGAGTCATCAAAGAGACACCCATCCTACGATCAGAAACGTGAGGAGGCAGAAAGCACTGGCCTTTCAGTCAAATACGGCCCAACAGTCCGGCCAGCAGGCAGAGCTCAGGGTGTGCGGCTCTTCCCTGCCGGCAGATCTGGAGCTGTGGTTTGCTCTTTTTGAAAAAAAGACAGTTAACACCAACTCACATTACCTAATTACCCACCGAAGCCCAGAGCTGAAGGTGCCAGCTGAACTGCTCCGGTGTTACCTCTTCACTGACATTGCATTAAGACGTTATTTTGCAACAAATTTAAATGCTCGGTCACATTCCCAGCGTTCCTTCACCACCAAGAATCACTTTCAGGACTAATGCCTGCAAACCAAAGGAGGGTCCACTTGGATTAGATGTAAGAAAGAAGCTTTTTACAAGGAGGGTGGTGAGACAGTGGCACAGGTTTCCCAGAGAAGCTGTGGATGCCTCATCCCTGGGAGTGTTCAAGGCCAGGCTGGATGGGGGTCTGAGCAAGCTCTAGTCTAGTGGAAGGTGTGTCCCTGCCCATAGCAGGGAGGTTTGGAACTAGATGGCCTTTAAAAGGTCCCTTCCAACCCAAACCATTGTAAGATCCTATGACTCCATTTCACTTACGACTCCAGAGAGCTTATTAACAACATGGCCCAAAAAGTCACCTTTTCAAGCAGCAACTGTTTATTATTGGGAAGAACATTAGGACTTTATTTTTTTTTCTCTTACATATATTCAATTTGAATAAAAATAATTTAAAAAATTTTAATTTCTCTTTATATTACATGAAAATAACGTGAAACAAGAACCGTGAATTTTGGAAGCAAGAAACATAGACAAAACTGTTGTTTAGCTGCTGAGATGTAGTTCTTGAATTTTTTTTCCCAAAAAACCCCCTCAAATAGAGAAACAATCACAATTGTCATTCCAGTGGAGAAACTTAATCCATCTATAAAATATCTTTAAGTTTGAGAATGGTATGTAGTTACACTAGAAAGTATTCATAATATAGTGTGTGAGTTCTAATATACCACCTAAAATATATAAACTCTCAGACTTTATGAGGTCAAGTATTTTAGACCATATTCCAGTGGAAAAACACTACAAGTCTCTTACAATCCTCTTGAAGTTCTTGTTGAATTAATTTTTATTTCCTTTTGAGGAATTTTAATATAATTCCAAGCAACAAAATATTGCATACAAACTAGCTTGCAGAACTTTATTCACACTAAATTGGACAACAAATGTTTAAAAGGATGAAGCACCTTTAGTAACAGTGACAAAACATCACTGTTAGTGTAGCTGATGAAGAAGCAGATTTTGTGCACAAATTGGTAAAATTTTCATGACAATAAATCTGATAAAAATTCCTGTATATTCCATATTAGGAAATTTCAGCTAATTGGAGTTAAAATATTCTTATGGCTGGGGTAGGATTACAGTGTTACAAGACAAAGAGTCTACTAATTAGTCCAATTCATATTATCTGATAAAGACTTCCAATAAAACACTGATTTCTTCTTTTTTTATTTTTAAAATACATGTAACCTACTGCAATTTCCCTGGCTTATCTCACCTCTTTTCAGTTTTTTTCTGTTGAATGTGAATATAGTTCATCTTTTCATTAACTTCTAGGGTAATGACCACCATTTAGCATCACCTGAATGGGTTATAATTTAAAAAAGTCCCAAAAAGCAAAGAAAAAAAATAGCAATTAACATGTCAAGGTCTCATTTTAGAACACAAATCTGCAGAAATACATACAGTAAAAATGAGATGGATTTTGTGTAGGTAGTTATTTGCATTGAGTACCTTATCAAATTTAATGTAACTGTGCCAGTCGTGGGTCTGATGGCCCGATGGAAAACGGCTCTTCACCAATTACAAGGAAAAAAGACTATTAATATGATTGTCAAAACTGTTCTCTTGTAACAGCCTAACCTCAGGGGTCAGCTCTCTTCCAAAGAAATGCTTGAAACACTGGCTGGTGCTGCAGCCTGACAAACAACCCGATGCCATCTAAGGCAACAATGTCAAACCCTTTCAAAAATAAACATTTTGCTTCAGTATATTTCACTTGGGGAGGGGGGTGTCTGTTTTGCTTTGTTTTGTTTTGTTCTTGGCTTTTTTATTTTTGTAACTGTCTGCTGTTTCCAGCACCATCTCAGAGGCTGGAACGTTTCATTCCTTCCTCTGCCAGTTGCGTCCTTTTCCACTTGGCAGATGCTGCCCACCACACCCGCCGCTCCTCGGCGCGCAGCGGCCACCGGCACTGCCTTCTTGTTTTCCTTGTCTGTGTCATCAGTGGAATTTATAGCCCTGGAATGCGATTTCCGAATCAATATGCATTTTCTTTTCCTAAGGAATGCCTTGTTTTGCAACCACAGCTGTATAAAAATATCCTAATTTTAACTAATGAGGGGATGATGGCTCTTTTGAGACAAATCAGTGACGCAGTTTAGAAAACCAGGGAGGCATTTTCACCAGACTGCAATGTTTTTAAGATCAGGTAAAATTTTGGACCTAAACTATGTCAATTGTCTTCCTTTCTAAATTAAGAATTACTTTTAGTTTTACCAACAAATATTCTACTGGTATGAACTGCAGAATTTTTGAAATTATGAAGCATATTTATGTTTTACTTCTCTTCTCTAAATATATTACTCATTTTTTTAATTCATTCAGGATTCTACCATACTGTCAACCAACTATAGTAATCCAGAAATGTTTTCTGCTTATGGAAGGGGCTTAATCACTAAGCCACACCTCCCTGCAAAGCTTCAGTATTTCTGATTGGTAAAAAGCATTTCTCATTGAAGTAATACTGAAGTGGAGCCCTAGCCCTCCTCCATATATACGACTGTCAAGTTAATTAACTTTTCAGGACAAAATGCTGATCACATTCAATGACGAGCCACGCTGTCGTGTTCAAGACAGCTCCAGTGGTAGCTCTGGTGGCACAACTGTGTATCTTGGGTCAAGCTTAGGTGTGAAATCCTTGAAGTTCTTAGATGCTTCAGTACCAAACACATCTAAAACTTTCCTGTTCATGAGAGCAAACCTGAAAAAGAAAAGACAAAAAAGCATGAATGCATGACTCATGAAAAAATAAAATTATTTCATGTCATGAAAGGTTATTAAAATTTCTGAAATACAGGCTTCAACCTGTGCTGTTCAGAGTTTGAAACTTTTTCACCTCAGGCAATAAATATTAAAAAAAAATCATTTGAAAAATGTGGCTAATAGTGTTTGTGTAAGTCTACTTCAAATAATGCAATTTATGAAAAAGGGAAAGAGTCCCCTTCTACTTTTAATTCCACAAAAACAAAGGTAAAACCAAAATATACTACTGTTCTCTCATTCCAGCAGAGCAAACTGTGGCGCTGCCTGCCCAAGACTGGATGTCAATTTTATGGGTGTTACACCCTATTTCCATTTTGTTGCTTTTCACAACTATAGATTGAAAAATGTATGAAATGTCAAAAGAAACTGCCTTTATGGACAGAGTGTCAAAATTACTATTACAGAGATTCGCTTCAGATAAAATAAATGAGCAGAACAGAGTTTCTTTTCCTTCCTCTCTTTCAACTAAAGCAAGCTTAGGATTAGGACAAAATGGAAAAATGCAGCCAAAATTGGACATCTGCACTGACATCATTCCCTGTATCATGTTTGTATGGCCTCAGAGGTTGCCTGAGGACTGCCTCCAGGCATCCCGAGGAAAGCTTCCTGCTATATGGTGCAATGTATTCAATCACCTCATGTGTGTACTGTGCCACGGGGAGTGTAGGTTCAGCATGCTCCAGGGACTGGCCTCTGATTTCACTTCTATTTTTACAGCCCAGAGGGCTCGCTGTTGCTACAAACGTTACCTTTTATAATCCTGTTCATAAACTGATCTGCATCAAGAGTTGGATGCCTTGTTCCTGCCACACACGGCACCATTGTAATAGTGTACACCTCACTAAACTGTATTTTTATAAGTCAGTTACAGCAAAATCTATTTTTAAAAGCAAGTTTTTTAGATTCCAGCAGCAAATAGAAGAAACATCCAGTAAGATATCACAGTGTGTATTTATGATTATGATCAGTGAAAAGTTTTCATTAGCTTTTCAAGAAAAAAAATCCTTTTCCACCTGAAACAGTTATAAAAAAAGTACTGAAACTTTCAAGTATTCTTAGGAGATATTCTGACATTTCTAGTAATGCTTTTAAACCCACAATAATAACACGCTGTCAATCACTGTACATACAAAGTGATTTCTTCAACATGTTTAGTTGTTTACTGGATTCTTCATGTTCCAATGGAATCTGAAAGCATCCCACCCTCCAAGCAAACTAAAAAGGCTTCACGCAAAATGGTCATCTGCTAAACAGTCCTCACTAGAGTTAAGTGTGCTCCTGTCATTAGACTACACCCAGCAATGTCACTTCAGCAACAAAGAACTTCAAGAGTACTGGAAACCATTTGAAAAGCAGAGTAAATCCACAGGAAATTAACTCTCATGTACTTCTAGGGCTCTGCTGTTGACAGTGAATGACACAGAAAGCTGAGTGTGATCAATGACAGGTTTAGACAAGCCATAACACGCCCCTGAGTACATACCTGCCCTTTGTTAGTCGTAAAAGAAATTTCCAGTATGAAGGTCTCAAGTTCTGAACTTCCATGACAGCCTGCAAGGAGAGGATTCTGTCAGAGCCAGCTGACACTGTCAGGCAAAAGCTTCATCTGCTACATTAGGTTGCCCAAATTAGCAAAAGGATTGTTATGGAACTCATTTTTCCTGCTCTCTGCTGAATTCAATGCTCTGTATGACCACCAGCAGCACAGGCTGATATTCCCAGAATACAATCTTTTACCAGTGGTGACAATTAACTTACATCTCATTGAAGCGAAAGCAACATCAATCATTATTTCTACATACTTGACTTTGGACTGGCAGATGCCAACTTTACCTGCTACTTTATCCCCTACCCACTCTGCATTTTGTGATCCATCATTTCTTGTAGTCATATTTATATTTCATGTTACATTATCTTAAATAATGTCATATAGCCAAAATCCATGCCTTCTCTCTGTTCCATTACTTTTCTGGGTCACTTAGAAATATAGTGAGTAACAAACATCTCAGTGCAGATCCTTTTTCTAATTTCTCCTTCCTTCTTCCTGCTAAACATAGCAATTTATTTCTAGTCTTAGATTCGTTTTCCAGTTAGTTATTAAGTAATGAAAAAACCAATTCCTTCTTTTCTCACATGAACTTTATGTCTGTTAGTCTCACACGACTGCCCCTCACAGCAGTAGTTTGGAGACCTTCAGGCACATCCCAAGCACCAAAATATCAATTCACTTTGATACTAGACTTAGAGATATTCCCAAGTACATGGGAACAATGAGGAGGAGGAGTGTCTCTTAACTGTCCTGTTAAGCACAAGACAGCAGAAGATTGCTTTAGGGTCATTTTATATTCTCTTTATGGGGGGCACAAAAAATATACATAGTTATGGAGGTCCAGAGAACATGCAGTTCATGCAGGGATGTTTCAGCAGAAGGTCTAGAAATGGTGAGATGTAGTAGAATAGTAGAACTATTTGGGTAGCACTAAAAATTTGCTTTTCTAGCTGAGGCAGACGATAAAAGGACTGAGGGTAAAGGCATGTAGCTGATTCGAGAAGTGCAAAAGATGGTAACTACAGCTTGTTTCAAATGTAACACTTCAGGGTTTTTACTATTTTTTTTGCAGATTTTTTCAACTAGGCAATATTAATTCAAGCCAGCAAACAGTGAAAACTTTCAGTTGATTTAAGAAACCATCAAATCCTGTATTATACGGTTTGCCTCCTTGAGAAACTGTCCTTCCATAGTCTATGGAAGTTCATACACTAATGTTCATCTTCTGGGTCAGTGCATTTTAAGATCCTTTCCAAAGAATTCAATCCTTGGTATATTCAGCTACAAGCACAGGAGATACTGAGTCCTAGAAATTACCTTCCCACAGTGACACTCAAAACCAGGATGCAGGAGCCCCAGGATGCAGGAGCCCCAGGATGCAGGAGCAAGATGCTGTGAATCACTACATCTCACCATATTTTCTACACAACAGTCTCCCTGTGCTCCTCATTTCATTCAACATTTGATTTAAAGACCTTCACGTTCTGTTAGAGAACATACTTACTGCCTGAAAGCATATCGACGTAGAAATGGCATAGATGATGCTGTCTGCATGAGGAAAATAGGGAACCTTCCCTGCTTCAATGCCTTTGAAGTATATAGTCTATAAAAAGAAACCAAAAAAGCTGAATGCAGCAAAATCAAAGTACTTTTTTTGTTTTACCTTTTCAAAAAACTATGTCAGCTTTACCATATATTTTTATATGCCCACAAATGTGACATTGATTAAGATAGATTATAGAAGTTGTCCAAGATCAATCTAATAAGAGGCTATTAATGCACAGAACAGGACTACAAACAGCTTGGGTGTTACAGATCCTACAGATAAAAAAGGGAAAGGTTGCTCTGTTAAATTCTTCATTCTAAAAAAGCAAAAGAACAATGCAAGAACTATTCCAACAAAGTGAATATTCACTGTTCTTAAACAGCTTGAAATCACATACTTTACTTTCTGAGAAAACATGTACAGTTTATTTTCCTGAGCACAGCCTGACCTTGCAAAGCAGCACACGCCTCTTTGGTCAGTTACCCTTGGCTTGCGCAAGATGATAAAAGTAGTAAAAAAAAAAAAAAGAAAGAAAGAACACACAGCGC
This sequence comes from Machaerirhynchus nigripectus, assembly GCA_013397975.1. NCBI lineage: Eukaryota > Metazoa > Chordata > Aves > Passeriformes > Dicruridae > Machaerirhynchus > Machaerirhynchus nigripectus. Next base: position 594,146 of record VZRQ01001752.1, read on the forward strand.
TTTTCTTATTTCACTGTAGCCATGATGTCTCAAAGTCCAGAGAAAACCAGCAGCTATACAAGATAATATTGGTTCTTTACAACTGGTGTTCTAAAAGTCAATATTAATAACTCAGATTTGCCTTTATATGACCAATACGTGAACTGCCTTCAGAGCTTGGTCTGGGATAACCAGGAGGAGGAACAGAGAGTATCTTCCCTTTCTATGTTTAATTTTATGCATAACAAAAAAAATTTCCTTGTTTTTATGTTCTTTAAAATGAATTCTGCTCTGATAATGGAGGTGGATAAATATCACTAGAGAACAAGGCCCTCAAGGTCTTCAGGAGAAATACGTGATTTGGGGATGATAAATAGTGAGAGAACATTATCAACTCATTCCAGTGGTGTTGTTGGGGGAATTAACTATGACTAAGTCTCAGTTTTATGGAAAAATCACCGGAAGAAATCAATGCTGGTTAGAAAAGTATAATCAACGTACACAAACTCTGTAACTATTTTTTTCCTGGGCTCCTAATTTTAACAAGTTCAGAAAAATAATTCAAGCCTGAAAAATAGTAATTAGAACAAAGTTCGTTCCAAAGCTAGGAATTCAATCAGTCGAAGTACACTGACAAACAACTTCAGCTATAGACTAAAACCTAAGCTATTTTGAGTTATCTTACACTGTTGAATGCCAAAATTAGGGAACAAAGGCAGGAAGTTAAGCTGTAGCTTTTGGCAATAAATCTGCAATTAAGGACTAGGTCTGATTTATGTTTCTGGCAGAGTAGACATTCTTGGAACTTTCTGATTTAAAAAATCTGCAAAAAACTACAAAGCAAAGGGTTGTCAGGAGATTAAAAAAATTCATGGAGAATATACATGAAGACCAGTGGATAAAGGACGTTTAAAATGAGTCAAAGAAAAGAAAGTAAGAAAGAAATAAGACCACATGGCAGCATGGCCTCTTGGCATACATGTACTGAAACACCATCACCACACAACTTTGTATTTTACTGAAACTGCCTGACAAAACCTCTGAAGTTCATTTTCTTTTCTTCTGCCTTGAAAAAATAGATTAAATGAAAACCTCTGTTAGGAGGGTAAGAACTTACCTCTACTAATTTAGACACCAGATACATAGAGATAGTTGTACTTTTGTAAAACATCATAGAAATTCCTGCTAGACACCCTGTAACAATTAGAAAAGAAAAACATTGTTAAGGTTGGGATTTCCTCTGTTAAGATCACTATTGTGTGCCAGCCCAACAAACACTGCACAGCACTATTTATTTCTGTTGCTACAGACAGCACAGTTCAGTGATGTTCTTTTGCTGCCCATCAGCAGCATGTGGTTTGTATCACTAAAAAGAGAAAGTTTCAAAATGCTGAAACAAATCTGCACTTCGGTGCTCAGGAGCACTGTATCATATTTCTCTGTTCTTTGTGGGATGAGAGACCTCTGCAGGTCCAACATGTGACAGATGGACACGAGGGAAGGGCCTCACCACCGCACGCAATTTCATGGCAAAAGGCTCTTTCTTTGGAGCCCAATGTGTATTCTGTCACGTATGGAAGAGTCAGTATTTTCATCTCTCATCTTTACAGCTGCAAATTAAAGGACAAGTTTGTATTTGTGCACACAGTAATATACTGTCCTTGGAACTGACCATAAACTCCACATTTGACTGAATTTGCCTTACAATTTTAATTGCAACTCTTTCTTTGACACTTTGAAACACCACTGACGCTTTGACACAACCTTGATGTACACAGTCCTATTTTCATCACAGAAGTCTGAAAAGGGAATGGAAGGACAGACAAGAGGAATACTTCCAGAATCCCAACACAGGCAAAACAAACTTTTCCTGGACTCACCAGCTACAAGTGCATGAAGCTCATCATCTAGGTTTCGGACCCAGCGAAGGAAGCAACTTGTACCCTGTAAGTGAACAGAATGCAGGCTTAGCTGTATTTATTTCGTATAACGCACAGACTGGAGGTATTCCTTATAAGCTAGTAATAAAGCACACAGTAGGAATTAAGAGTGTAGTGTCATAATACCCATAATCACAGAATCATAAAATGGTTTGGGTTGGAAGGGACCTTAAAGATCATCTCGTTCTATCTCCCCTGACATGGGCAGTGACACTCTCCACTAGACCAGGTTGCTCAGAGCCCCATCCAGCCTGGCCTTGAACACTGCTAGGGATAATGCATTCTTCTACTTGGTAAGGTTGTTACAATAGAAGGCAATTTAACTGATACGTGAGGAGGCAAACTTTCCCATTGTTAACAGTCTCATATGGGAAATGTAAAATCACACTGTAATTACTTAAGAGCTGTAGAAACTTTAACTACTGGGACATGTTATGTCTAAATAGGTAATCTTTACTGCATCAAGAAACACTAAATTACATCAACAGAACCACAAGAAAACAGCACAACTAAAGAACAAGCTTTTTAAAAGCACTGGTGATACCAAAGTCCAGAGAGCTGGACATAGTACCCAAAACATTTCAGTGTTTTAATTTACAATTTACTGCTGCCATTTCTTTCAAAATCAGAGAGCAGATTAATCTAATTTGAATTCCAATCTAATACCAAAGCTAATCTTGAATTCATGTCATCCTCATTTGCTGTACCTGTCTAGACTCTTTCCCATGATAAAGGTTTATTTCAACTACATACCAAACCTCCTGAGATTTTTTCATGCATCCAATAAATTCTGGAACTAGGAAAACACATTAATCTAAAAAGTAGAACTGCATATTTCTTTGGATCCAAAATGCACCAAGAATTTCACTTTTTTTTTGCCATGGTCCAATTTTTTTGAGTGACTAGGATCTTGGCTGCCCTACATGCCTATTTAAACTGGAAGAAAAATATAATGCAACTCATATTTCTGTAAGTTATGAAATGCAAACAATAACACACAGTAGAATCATAAAATTAGAGGATCATTTAGCCTGGAAAGGACATTTAAGGTTATCAAGTCCAACTGTTAATATAGCATCCACCAAGTCCACCACTAAAGCACACCCCCAAGTACCACATCCACACACCTTTTGAACACTTCCAGAGATGGCAATGCCACCAGTTCCCTGGGTGTCCTGTTCCAGCACTTGACAACCCTTTCAGCGAAGGAAGATTTCCTACTATCCAATCTAAACCTTCCCTGGGCAACTTGAGGCCATTTCCTCTTGTGCTGTCCCTTACTACTCAGGAGAAGAGACCGAACCCCACCTGGCTGCACCCTCCTTTCAGGCACTTGTAGAGAGGGATAAGGTCAGCCCTGAGGCTCCTTTTCTCTGGGATAAACCCAGCTCCCTCAGGCACTCCTCATCAGACTTGTGCTCCAGACCCTTCCCCAGCTCCGTTGCTCTCCTCTGGACATGCTCCAGCCCACTTCTTGTAGTGAAGGGACCAGAACTGAACACAGGATTCAAGGTGTGGCCTCACCAGTGCTGAGTACGTACTTTAAAAATAGTAAATAAAGATCAGAATATGTCACCCTCATAAAATGAGTATCTACTGGACTAAATAGCACCTCTCAATTGGAGCTTTTAAACTCATCAAAATCTTTCTAGCTTTTGCAATTGAAATACTTTTCTTCTCTAAAGGCTCTTTTCTAAAAGTTTGAGCAAAAATATTTTAAAGCAAACTCTGAACAGCTCATTTGCATTTTGCTATCAAAAATTTCAGACTTTGTAGCCTTACAAACTGTTGTCTCTCATTTTAATTGCTAATGAAGTGAAATGCTGTTTTGCTTACAAGTAAGACTTCCTTTTCTATTTTTCAGTAAATAACGTTTACCTTCAATAATACAGCATGATCTCGAATTTGCAGAGCAGGTAAAGTGGCAGTTGAAAAGCGCCATGTGATTAAGAATATAAAAGTGCAAAAGACACTTCAGCACTGCACTGTGCAATGTATTCTGCATTAGGGCGTGTGCTTCGCCACATTCTCTTTTGGCATAAACAAACATAATTCAATTAATTCCAACAACGCTGTATGAGTATCAGTTCACAATCTGTCATCTTTTAATGGGGTAGAAAGGATAGACTTCCAAACATTAAGTGCAATGTCTCCTCAGCTACACACTGTATGTTCTGTAGTCTCCTGCTATTCAGTGTCAAGTAAGAATTCCAGATACGTGAGCCAACAAAATCTGCACATGGCTTCTCTCTGGCAACACAGATGCTACTACAGTCACTACTTGTGCCTGCACTAAAACGTTTTTGTGGACCAGCAAATCCCTCTGAAATCTGAATTTACTTTCTCTGAGGTACTCTGTATCTCCTGATCTTGAAACCAAGCTGGTTTATTTGGAAATTATAGAAAAAACTCAGAAAATGGAAGAACAGCTTTCTGTTTTCAATTTGATTACTGCAATAATATAAAATTTGTCAGTGACATGCTGAGGAAACAGTATCATACTGTTAAGCAGCTTGACTTTTTAGCTCTTTGTGATATTCTGAAAAGTGAAATAAAAAACACAGCATTTGTCATTTCTGTATGCTATAAACTTACTTTGTATATACTGACAAAAGATCCCAGAAAAGCTCCAAGCTGGAAATTTTCCTTGTTGTAGAAGAGGGAAAATAGCCGTGATGGTTGCGTAAGCAGATGCCGGAAGGTGGAAGGAATCCGAAGGCAACACTGGATCAGGTAACCGATGCTAAACATCCTAATGAAGCCCTAGAGAAAAGAAAGAGGGATTTTGTGGTAAGAAACCACAAATTCTGAAAAAGAAAAAGCAAAAGCTTCTACAGTAGGACTTGATTTTGACATTGAATAGTTTAAAACCCACCCTGCAGGTAATATGTAAAATGCATAAATGTATCCCCACCTTCAAATTCAAGACTTTTCTTTATCCCAGTTACCCTGTAAAATAGCAAAAGGAGTAAAACCACAGACAATTGACTCTTCTTTAATTTCTATGAATTTCTGAAAGGTCTCAAGAGAGAGCCTTCTCTTCTACTCCAAAATTCTGTCCTTTGAAATAATCCTGAGGACTTCCTTTCCAGGTTACTGACCAGCTTTTAACCACAAATGGGTTTATAGAGGAAAGCACTGCGGTGGAAAAAAAAGAACACTTCTACACTCAAATGTCTGGAGAAAACAGTAAGGAGGAATAAGTCCACCAAAAATAAATTTCAGAAAGTGTGAGAATTAGAAGTTAACCCTGGTGGCTTGGCACATCTCACCGACTTTGCCTCAGCCAAGCATGAGGTTGTGGGATGTCTGCAGCAAGGGAAAGGGCAAAACTGGGAGGGAGTTCGTGTGCAGAGCTACTGAGAAATGATAAAATGTGTTCCAAAGAATTTACTTACTATTCCACCTTGGATACAGATCTGCTTTTTAACATGACACAAAATCACACTGACTTGTTTTTCCAAATTATTCTCCCCAGTTTCTTCTAACTTCCTCCAGTGCTTCCTATCATTATTCTTACCCTCAGGCTGAACTTTTCTAATAATTCTGAATAAATTTTACCCAGTTTTTGTTTGGAACATGCTTCATGTGAAAACTATCTCTGCATTCACCTGCAAATAAGGCAGGCACCTTATTCAGTTACAGTGACAGGGACACAATTCCAGTGACAAGGAAATCTGGCAGAGGGTTTGACTGAACAACCTTTCAGACTCACAAACTCAAACCATTTTTGCCTCCTAAAGAACTTTATAATGCATCATAAAGCTTGTAAAATTTTATTGTGGTTAAACATCCAGCAATAAACTCTTCCTGAATCAATTACTCTTCCTGCAACTCCAGAAGTGGTTTATGAGAATCAAGTGAAAGAAAAATTTCCATTCCTTCATGCCATTACAGAAAAGAAAAAAAAAGTCCCAAACCCAGCAGTTATGAACAAAGCCCAAAACAAGAAACAACAGAATGGTGCGTTTGACGTTTTTCCACAGGAAAGGTGACTTCAGTGGGGTGAGGAAACATCTAAATTACAACTGGAAGCACTCAAACACATCCCTGATTTTATTCCTATTAGTAGCCAAATTAGAAGTGCTGAACCAAAGGACTGAGGTTTAGTGCTGATGTGCATGAAATATCAAGTAATGTGCAAAGTATCTCTATTTAGATCATTACTTCAACCAGGTGAAATCATATCACACCTACAGGTGTTTTTTCAGTCAAAGGAAGTATTATATCTTATAATCAATGTATAGTATTGTAACTTCCATCTTCCATAAAAAGACAACCAATAGGAATGGATGTAGTACACAGCAGAGCATATGCAGGGCACTATAAGAAACATTAGTGAGCAAAGCAAACTCCGCTAAGAGCCATTTCTCCACAGAGATTTTGAGTTGGAGCTCAGATCAACCAGAAGTAGTAGCACAGTGTAATGACATATCTCCAGAATTTGTTGAATAAACCTTTCTTTCTGCTTTTGAGAAACAAATTTCTTAATACATTCAAGATATTTGCTATAACTCAAATTCAGAAAAGCATGTGTGTGCATAAACAGAGTTCAGAAACATACCAAAAACTCAGCCAACCTGTTGCAATATATTAGGAATTAGTTAAGATAGTTAAAATCAATTAATTAAGATATTCAATATTTATTCTGGGTATAGTACCCCACGTTCCTTCAAAGAGAGAGAACGCTGAGACTGCAAGCGTAAGAAAATACTTTCAGAAAGTCGTGGATACCCATTCCTGGAACTGCTCAAGTCAGGTTGGATGGGGCTTTGAGTAACCTGATTTGTGCAAGGTGTCCCTGCCCATGGCAGGGAGGGTGGAACAAGGTGGTCTTCAAGGTGCCTTCCAACCCAAACTGTTCTGTGATTCTATGACCTCCTTTGAGGTCACTCTAGTCACCAGTAAATTTGGAGGGTTAGCTGGTCCTGTCTGCAGCACCAGCAGAAAAAAACGACACCTGGACTTCTACTGCTGGCTAATAGCTCCTCACTGTAAACAAGAGGAATCCAAAAGAGGAAAAATATTGTTCCACTGCTTCTGTCAGAGCTCTTTCCAGACATTTACAAGCATTTCAAGTATTCAAAGTCTGAAGGGAAGTCAATGAACTCCGGTGGTATGACACTACTGAATGTTATGTAAAAGCCATGATGATGTCAATGAGCTAATGTTCATTTAAATGTGAAGCAGGAGAAAAAGAGCATGCAATGACAGTTAAAGCACAGATGTATTAATGAGAAGACCAGTTGTTCAAGGGTAAGGGAAAATATCACTGAATGGAAATTGTGGCAATAAGCAGCTCATCACATCATTATCAGATTTGAAAGCTCTGTGACAGGTAAGGAATTGTAAAAACATGCTCAAATCATGTCAGCTGACAGCTGTTACTGATCAGCTCCAGGAACAGTCATAGAAAGAACTGAACTTTAAGAATTTTGGATCTTTAAAAATCAAAATATATAAAAATAAAATTTTTTACTCATGTTTTAATTCTGAAAAAAAGCCACAGAGAAGACAGGAAATCAAAAGATCTGACTGCCACTTCAGCAATATCTCCCTCATTAGATTACTGTAGTCAAGAATAATTTATACCAAAATACTACAGAGGATTGGTCCAAGAATGAAATATATTTCAAATGCACAACTGTTTTCCCTAAAGAGAGAACAGCTTTATAAATTTTTTTTTCTAATTTCTTTTTGTCAGGTCAAGACTTTATTCAGCTCTATTATCAGTTAGGTATTTTTCTCCCCTCATTCCATTTAAGGATATATATAGCACAAACAAAATGATGCTGAATAAACAAGTGAAGAGGATGAGTACTCCTGAATATCCACCTTCCTCCCCACCGTCAGGTTCTTTTAATAATTAACATCTCCCCCATCACCTAAGAAAGGACAGAGAGAGTAGTGTGGGTCTAGGTTACTGTAATTTGTGAAACTCATAACCTGAAATCAGATTTGGGTCTCTCAGCTAGAGGACTTCAACAAGACCAACTCCTATTTCTTCATCAGCCTTATGTTTTAAAATCTCTTTCAAGTTTATTACATTCCATAATGGTCAGATCATCTACCTCTACCTACAAAGTCTCACACACACAATCATTCTTCCAGAAGGCTATGAGTTTTCCATGGAGAAGTAGAATTCCATGATGAGTACTCTTAACAGAAATTCTTACTTGTTTGTTCTAACTGTGCTTGTAAAGCAATAAGGTGTTACGACAGTACTTAGAGATTTGAATGCTGAGCATGCAGCACAGGATGCATAAGGATTTTGTGTGATATTAATAAAAAACTCTGAAAGCAAGTTTGGACTAACTGTAGTTAAGAGCTAATTACTGTAAAATATGCCTAAGTAATGAAAGACAGCACTTTTACTACGTAGAAGTGCAGCAGACCAAAGTTATAGCAAAGTACCCATGAAAAACAGATGCACACCAGGAGATGCTGCCATCAGCAGAGATCTGGATGTGTAACATATCAAATCTGCATAAAATCACTTCAGCTTAACTTTAATACTTGTTTTGAATATAATATTCACTGCAATCTTGAACATTGATTCTGAAGGCCAGACACTTGATATCTATGGGGAAAACACAGAGTACTCTGCAGACAGAGGCATGGGAATGTTTGCTCCTCAGAGGATGCTGACTTGACCAAACATAAGCGTACCCAGGAGATGGGAAGCAAAGCAAGCCAGGAGGCACTGCACAGCAAACACACTGGGCAAGGCACTGAACCAGCACAAAGCAATTGGATGGTCTGTGCCACCACAGATGTTTTACCTTGAAGAAAAAAACACATGAACGAAACATAAAGCGGACAGAGACAGGGGTGACAGGTTGTAAAAGTGTAATTTTAATCTGGGTCTATACGTCTATGTGTATGTCATGTCTACAACATAGGTGACATGAAAAGTGAAAAAACTATCCTGAACTATTCATCAATGTTCTACTGAATATTCTCATTGCAAACCAACAGAACTTGTAAGCACCACTGGAAATTCTATCAACTCTAGCACAATTTATACCTATGTTACACCATGGTATGCTGTTAATATACTGCAGGGCAAAAAAGGTGTTGCCACCAAAAAAATGATGCTGTTAGTAAACATGCACGAATAAATGTTGTGCTAGATCTCTTCTGACGCCAAATTTAATCGTGGCTTTTCTGACCAAATATTAACTATATAAAAAATTTTCATTTTAAGAAGTTATTTTTGAAAGTAATATACATTAAAAGCATCTGAGAATACTCAAATCTGGTTTTGCTGCTTCATTTATAATAACAGGTCAACTACTAAGGGACTGAGATCTTCTGGAGTCTTACCAACTCCCAAAACAGGCACAGCAGGTGGTACCACCTGTGCCAACCCAATGCCAGCCAACACAAATTTCTGCACGGTACTTCTGAAAAAAAATGCGCTGATCACATTAATAATGGAGGATGAATTATCCCACCAGAGATAAACAGCTCTTCCTGGGCATAGCAACTGTGACCAATCTCTCATTACCCCAAGCCCTTAAAATAAACAAGTGGAGGAGTGCAGCCAGTGCCCAGCAGCGACGTTCCAGAGCCGTGCAGCTGCACAGGAACCATGGCCGCCTGCCACAGCAGCACATTCCAGGTGCTTTATTTAGGGGGAAGTCACAAATGGGCTCAGCCGTGAAGTGCATCACATAGTTAAACAAGTTCCTTGCTGGCTAGTCCATTTTTTCCCACACATTTCACGTTACTCATTCACTACAGCTAATCTCAAAAACCAGAGAACTTTAACCCCACCCTATCCTAAATTGAGAAAATCTGTTTTCTGGCTTGTCACATTTTCAATAGAAGACGAATGAGTAACAGGCTCTTTTCTCACTTCCTAAGCACAAGCTTTTCCTGACTACAGACTTTTACCCCGTCTTTGCCAGAGTTTGTCAATCGAACTTTTTCTGCACTTACTTTAATACAGTATGAGATGCAATTATCTCCATAGTGTTTACAGCATCTATGCCTTGGGCCATGTTTGCACCTGCAAAAAGCATAATGAAACACGTATTAACTCGTAGCTGTTTTCAGCATCGGTGACAGGAGACTTCATAAATTCTTCTTGCCTAAAAATACATAAAGTGCTATTTGCCCAGCACTCATTCTCCCCATTACCCACTGAAGGGCACTGTGAACTTTTATGATGCCATAAAAGGACAATAAAAACTAACAATACTTTTGTTGTACACCAAGAAAAAAGTGTCTGCACACTTATTTGGATCCAACCTCTTGCCATGCTACACATAAAATGCTAAATTACAAATTTTCTGCTGTGGTCAACAAGGAGGAGTGATGTGACCTTTCCTGGTTTGTCTCTGCTCCACAGTTCTGGAAGGGTATTTGAGCAAGCATCTGTTACCTGTGTCCTTTCATCTTTCACACCACTGTAAGGGTCACAGAAGGGCAATGCAGATCATACAAATGCACAGAAACACCCTGTGACACTTCTCTCAATTACAAGCCGCTCACTTTTTGGCTATTTCTTCTGCAGTGTAGATTTTTACGTAGCTCTTCCTTTGGACTGAGAATTTGACCTCGAGCATTTAAAAGAGACTGGCTTAGGATGGTGGGATGTGTGGATTGTACAGTTTCTAGCCCTGCATTATGTAGAATTAAAATAAGTAACGTCATACCAGGTCTGAACATTATATTTTGCTATATCCAAGTATTTAAGCTTTAATGTAAACTAAATTACACAATTTATATACTATGTCAAATACCTTGGAAGTTTTGAATCGTGTACTATAAAGTCTAATGGCCATAAATCATCTGTGAGGTCAGTTTATGTAGCAAAAATTGTAATGAGAATGTGCTCAGGTTACAGGCATTTAGACTCAATTATATTGAAAAGAACCATATGGAAGAGAAACAGTGAGAGCATAAAGACTCCATATTGGAAGTTTTCTGAATGTCTGAGTTGGGAGTTTCAAAACCTTAAAGAAAAAATCTTCTTCTCCATCTTCAATCCTTGCATTTAACCAACAACAGAAGAGCTATGAACTGTCTCTAGCAAACTGAAAAACAGGTATTTAAGACAAAACAGGCTAAGCAATTCAGCTAAAAGAACTTGATTGTGGCTGGAGCTGTCTTTTCCTTGTAGGTCTTTTGCTGTCTAATACAGTCATGCTTGAAAAAAAATGATGACTTCTCTCATATTTTTCAGCTAAAACCCACAGCAAATTATAGGAAGTCACCATGTGATGGGGATCACTTCATGTTTGTTCATCATCTGAGCAAGTAAAATAAGCAACTACTTTGAGAACACAATGCACTTGGAAGACTCTCTCCTGCCTGTCAGCAGGTAAAGATTTGGTCATAAAACTGCTCTTGAAGAGGTCAGTGAAGTGAAGATTCTTAGGTGTCATATGAACATACCCCTAACCCATTTTTCACTCTGTCTTCCCTGTAAGCAAGTAACTCCTTGTGATATCCAACGTGCCTGAAGCAGACAAATCAGTCATAGCAGAAATAAATCATCTGAACAGATCAGGCTGAAAAGCTCACTTCTCTCACTTCTTTAAGCTCATACTAAAAGCCAATGAATTTGATCCTGTAGACAGGGAGGGCACCTACCTTGCCTAATTTCAGATGTCTAGATCTGATCTTGTGCAAAACAGTTTTAGACTCACTCTTTGCTTTGCAATTTCCTATCTTCCAACAGCAGAGGCAGCCCGTAAGCCATCAATCCTATTTTTAGGTAGTTCTCCTTCATGCAATACAGGGAAGTAGGTTCCCCAAAAGACTATGTCACGGTCACTTATGGTGACGTAAGTAAGGTCTGCTGCTGTGCAATTTTTATCCTTAATATTACCTCTAGTTCCATGCCATGAACTGGTTTTGCTGAAAACTGCAGAAAAAGCAACCACCATCCTGCACTCACCATGAACTGAATTTACTCTCCCTTGTTAGACAACTGCATGGTGCAAGTCATAGCTATGACATACAGGTCTTAAGTTTTGCTTTCACTAGAGTTCATCATTTGCCACTATTAACTACCTAGTAAAAATGAAATAGAAAAACACTGAAATGCAAAGCAGAAATACTATAAAACACTGTCAAATACAACATAACAGACATTAAAGTACTCTATGTAACGATTCACTTGGTTTTGTTTTTCTTTTGGGCTTTTTTACTCACACTTTGTCCATGAGCTTTTTTGTTAGCGCCAGTATGTTCATTGGCTGTGATACTTTCTCACTATGCTTGATTTTTCTATCTGCTTTTGAAAATACTGCTTCAGGTGAAAAAGAATGGGTAGGGATTTCTTCTTTCCCTACAATGAACCTGAAAGAAAAAAGCAAAACAGAACAAACCAATTACATAAATAACTCAAAGAAATACATGAAGCCATGCATAAGCCTCTAAGACTTAGACTAGATTGAAGTTACTCCCACGTCTGTAAAAACCCATCTTATACAGCGGCCAAGCCTTGTACTTCTTCAGAGAAGATCACTCCACTGACATATATTAAAAGATACATTTCAGCTAGAGGATACAATTGATGCCAGGAATTTTTTAAAACTAAAAACAAAAACATTAAATGGGAAGTCCATGTCTAAAAGGAAGAATGCTAAGTAAGAATATAAAAAGGCACTTGAAATAGCTCAATTATCTCCAGCAAAATGGAGTTCCATAAAGGTTGATAATTATTCCAATATTTTTATAAAATATCTATTTTGCAGAATCTTCAAAATGTTTTTGCTCCCACCGAAAGCATCAACTTTGTTTTGCTTGGCCTCATCTTCACCCTTCTTTCTCCACCAAGAAGTTGATATTGTCAATATATTGGCTCATCTTAGGTGTAGAATTACCATGTATCAAGGGCAAGGGAGGACACAAAGGCAAGATGTTTCCTAACACTATGCACTATAATCCAAGTTACACGGTACCTTCGCAGTCTTGCTGTGGGTAATGAAGGTATAAAAACTTTGTCATTCTGTAATGCAGCAAATAAGCTCCAGGTAAAAACAGAGCAGCCATTTGCTTCCATGAAAACATGGGTTATCATGAATCCCAGTTTTAGAAACATTTTTTTTCATGTTTTAGAACGACAGAAGATTAGCACTCCTTCAAAAACATGCAATCGTATGTCTGAGTTTCCTTTAATAACAATCCCAGATATGAAGGGATTTCTCTCTTGCCAGCACACAAAAGGAAACTGCCTCAAGCTGCACCAGAGGAGGTTTAGATTGCATATTAGGAAAATTACTTCACTGAAATGATTGTCAGGCATTGGAACAGGTTGCCCAGGAAGTGGTGGAGTCACCATCCCTGGAGGTATTTAAAAGACATGTAGATGTGGCACACAGGGACATGGTTTAGTGGTGGACCTGGCAGTGTTGGGTTAAAGGTTGGACTGGATGATATTAGAAGTCTTTTCCAACCCAAATGATTCTATGATTATGCCTTCTTCAAAATATGCTGTTTACCCAAAAGTTGAAAAAGTTTTAGAGCAGCATGATTTTTCTTAGGAATACCCTTTTCTTACAATGCAGCTGCCACTGTGCACGATTCCTCAAAATCTTATCTTACACAGTCACCGAAACTTTACTTACTTTAGTGCAGAGTATGTAAATCCTTTCAAGCCATCTTTGCACCTGAAAGATAAAAACAACAGATTTCTCTATAACGGCTGCTGCAATATAAAGTGTTACAGATTAAATATCACATAGAAGGGCTGTGGAGGAACACCAGCTTTTCATTAACAAAAACCAGCACATTTGCAACAACTCTGTGGCTATACTTGATTCCCAGCTGTCACCACAGCCTTGGGACATCTCTGAAACAAAGGCTACAGCATCAAATGCCAGAGCTTCTCTTTTTTATCCAAACCAACAGTGGAGAAATTTTTAAAGGATGGTGACAGAACCACGAGCGCGACAATGCAAGACGACAAAGAACTGTTGCTTTATGGAAAAGTAGTCACGATGAGTTTAACAAAACAGAAGTTTTGCTGCAAGCAGAGAAAGGAGGGTTGGATCTCAATGAAACACCCACCCTCTTGTGAAAAGCTACAGGGAATAGTTTTTCTGACTTTGAGATAAACTGTTGTACTTTGCAAAGTGCTGATCTCTGCAGCTCCTTACTTTAAGATGACTCAGTCTGAAAGTCCCAGTTTTTCAATTATACAGTGGTACAATTATACTCTGATTCTGAGCTTGATTATATATATATCTGTTCTTACCAACTATAGGGTTCCTTGTGTGAAGAATGACCAAGGAGCCCATATTTGGCTATGAAAGACGTAGGTTATTGACTTTTTTTCTGTCCAGGATACAATGAAAAGAGCTGAAGCTTGCACCGACCACTGACTCCTCCTGAAAAAACATGTTGGTAGCATAGGAGAGAGGAGATACTTGTGTTTTTTCCCTTTTTCTTTTTATAGAATTGCTTGGGGAATACATGATGGTAAAAATGCATTTCCGACACAATACGCAAAGCATGAACTAGTAACGTATCAACACCACCATTTCAAAAGCACACCTACTCAAAGGGAAGACAGGCCAGCAGTCTCAAAAGCTTTGTAAACAGAAGCAGATGAAGACGACCCTTTGCCTTCCACCTGCAGAGACCATGTTGTTCCTGAAGTGCTGTGCCCACACCCTCCAAGAGCAGGTGACACCATCTCCCAGAAGGCTCCATGAGTGGTCAGCATGTACTACCAATGGCTGGACACACGCGAACAGCAGGAAAAACGTAACGAGATCAGAGATGTTTACAAATGAAGAAAGTCTTGCTTGATCCTGGCAGGAGAGTGCCTGCTGCAGAGCTGGTAGGACATCACAGCACTAAATGCCCCTGGGAAACTCTTCCCAAGGGTATGACCTTCAACACATATGTTTCCAAGGACTCTGTTTTGTCAACACGTGCACAGTAAGTATCAGGCACAGTTACACACAGCAACAAAAAACTCATGGCAAAGAGTTTGTCTTTTTAAATGACAGCAGTTAAAATATTGGTCACATATTTTGATCTATAGGGGTTCAAGGTAAATACATACAAATAAAATTGCTCACTGTCTCTTTAATTAACACAGAACTTTGAAACCAAAGATACGTAATAATTTTATTATTTTCTTTACCCATATGCACAGTTCAGAAGCTGAAGCACTATCACAGCACTTTTACAGAAAGATGGAGTTAAAGGGCTGAAACAACTGAAATCAGTTTAGCCTAGAGATCACAGTGAATCACTGGCAGAAGTACAGAGTCCAAATGCATAGGTTTAACATATACCCCACTCCATCCACAGGACCACAGTCGAGTTTCGTAAGTTTGATTTTAAACCTGCAGCTGACTGTAGGTTAAATGCCCTTTGAGTGAAGGGTGTCCGACACATTATGCCTGCAAGCTGCCAGCTCAAGAATAGGGCCTTAGTTTCTACTTTTCCAGTAAATTAAAACCATACACAAACTGCAATCTAAATATGCATGTAAGTGTTTCTAGAATAATACTGGAACAGAAACGTAATCACAGTATAACCATGATTATGTTTCTTCCTTAATCATTCCAGCACAACTGCACTTCAGCAGCAAGTGTTCAATGATTCCTTTACTGCACCACCAGATGTCCCTGCCCAGCTGTGCTCGAGGCACCCCGATGGATGCTATCCTACAATTCATTTCCTTTAAACTGACCTCGAAGAAAATGTTAAATCTTTTCTTCAATAATATTGAAAATCACAAGACATCTGAATCACCAAAAGAGAAACCAGCACTCCAACCCCCTACTTTTTTTCTCCAAGAAACAAAAAATATTTCTCATGCCTATTCTACTTACCCAGTAAAAGTCAATTCTATGCAGAAAGTATTTAGTGTATTGGATCTTTATTAGCTATGCTTACTTTTCTTATTTTTTTAGTTGTTCTGTGTATTTATAGAGCTACAGCTATGAATCTCCCTAAAAAATTCATCTAAGTTAAATATGTAGTTCAATAAGGAAGTGACTCTAAAGACACAATTAGAATTTTTCCCCCTTAACTTCCTATTTAATTTTAAAAAAGTAAAAAGTGCAATTAAGCTCTTTGATAGAATTTAATGTTGCTTGCTGTCTGAACTGCCTTCTGTAAAGTCATTCTGCATAACTGATCGGTGCATGGAAACACTGCTTATTAAGGGTTTTATAAACAGGAGTGCTAGAGAAACAATACTTGCAGTCACGAGTAATTTGTACTGTAACTCCCCTTCTCTGGCATGGCCATTTTATTCTTACAAATGAAGCGGTAACCAACAACAAAACTGGAATTCTAATTTTTTGCTTTACATCATGAATCATGAATTCACTATATTAAAGATTTCAGAATGCCGGTCTAGAGACTGAAATGAGCTTTTTTATTCACTCACTAGCTACACAACACTGGCAGCAACCAAAAAAACCCTACACACTGACTTCAAACACACTTCTTTTGGGGGGTGGGGGGTGTGTATGACAACCCCTTGCAGAGAGACATCACAAATTCAGTGACTGGCCTCGACAGTGACTGCTGAGGTACAACACTGGCTGCACATGGCACGTTTCATGAACACCTGGCTGCTAATAACTGAACTAAGAGTAATGATTTGCTTCATACAGCCACTAATTGGTAATAATAATGC
This sequence comes from Machaerirhynchus nigripectus, assembly GCA_013397975.1. NCBI lineage: Eukaryota > Metazoa > Chordata > Aves > Passeriformes > Dicruridae > Machaerirhynchus > Machaerirhynchus nigripectus. The sequence continues at coordinate 610,688 of VZRQ01001752.1, forward strand.
CACCACTAATTGGTTATAATAACTTTTACTCAATGCTTCATTGCTCAAGGGGTGAAAAAGCTTGCACTCTGCTGCTGACCCCCATAAGCCACTCAAGCTTCAAATGAGCCTAGTACAATGTATTACATGTGCCCAGCACTGCAGACACCCCTGGGATGGGAAAAATCCAAACAGTGAATTGTAAGGGGTTCTTCTAGGGTACTATTCAACCTGCAAAGCCTGGGATACCAGAGTTGTATGGCATTAGAGGAAACTGGGGTAGCTCACCTACCTTTCTGCAAGGGCATGTAGTGATAGGACAAGGGGGAAAGGCTTCACACTGAGAGGGCAGGTTTAGATTAGGTATTAGGAAGAAATTCTTCACTGTGAGGGTGACGCTGCACAGGCTGCCAAGAGAAGCTGTGGATGCCCCATCCCTGGCAGTGTTCAAGGCCAGGCTGGACAGGTCTTTGAACAACCTCACCTAGTGGAAGGTGTCCAAGCCCATGAGGATTGTTAAGGTTCCAAACCAAACCAAAGCAAACCAAAGCAAACCAAACCAAACCAAACCATTCTACTACTCTATGCTTCCCACCACCCTGAATGTCCCAGGGTCCAAATCCCATGCTGCAGGAGGACAACACTGTTTTTTGCCAAGCAAGCAGGAATTTAAATGGTGCATAATTTGGCTACATTTTCCCATCAGAGGGGACTGTCCCTGGTACAAAGCCAAGAGCACCAGTGACTTTGCCAGCTGTCCCTGCTGGCACCATGTACCTGATCACACAGCAGAAATGCTCTACTCTGTTCCAGTTTGTGTTTGGCCAGAGCCCTGGTTGGAGCTGAAGGAGCAGAAGAATCAAGGAGCCAAAGCAATAAATTTGGGTTCTCAAAATTCCCCTGCTGGGACTATTCTGGCACATGAGCAAATAGGGTTGATTTTAATCGTGCATATTTATAAGATAAATTTAACTTATGGCCACACACATTTATTTTTTCATAAAGAAAACAGCAAAAGTGGAATAGAGCCAAGGCTTGATACAAACTATACTTCCAACAAGACACGAACTAACTGTAATTATGTTTGTATATGTAAAGAGGTGCTGTACATGAGTTAACTGTACTCTCCCTCCATCCTGTGGGAAGAATTTCCCACACTGAACTTTAAGGCTGGATGCCAGCAATTATAATTTGGGGTTTTTTATTATTATGTCTGTTTTGGGGTTTTTTATTAGTATGTCTTGTCATAGCTCTTCTCAATATTTTCTCTGTGACCAACTGATACACACTGCACCAGAAACCTTCTGAGGAGATGTCAGTTTTCACCCATGGAACTGGTAAGCAGAAAGCAGCTCACAGTAGTAACAAAATGTCATGTTTAACAACATCCCCATAGTGTTTATGTTATCCTTCAGGGTAAGAGTAAATTAGAAACTCCTATATGCAGAGCTCTCATTATGGCCACATGGGAAGGAAGCACTTCAAGCACAGGACATCTGTTAGCATATTACTGCAGCACCTCTGCCCGTGAAGAGTGGTCAGGGGTCCATGTTTCCGAGTTAAGGTGTCTTCTTTATGGAAGAGGGAGGATAACAGTGATGAAATGCGACTGTCTGAACATGCCAGCTATACCTCTTGCTATTAAATCCCTTGCTTTTAGGAACTAAAGGCTATCTACAGTATTTTGTGACCTATGATAATCTCTAGAGGATAATCCATTCTCTGTTTTAAGTTGCTTAGAGAGGTTACTATACCCTCCTGTTTTTCAGTTGGACTCCATGATCTTAAATGATTCATTCCTCATCCTCTCCCCAGTGTTGAAAGTCAACAGCAACAGGTGCCATTTTTCTGAGATTCCTTCTGTATCCATTTCTCTTCTTCTTTTCCAACTTCTCTTTTGTCCTTTCTTCCTACAAGTTGAGCTTCTCTTTCATATTTCTCCCCAACTGTCCTTTAAATGTTATTCTCAAAAGCTCATTTCTTTTTCTTAAAAAATAATTCATCAATACTTCCTCAGGGACTAACACCGTGCTAATCAAGTATGTTGTGGTTACAAGACTGGAAGTGCAGAGCAAGCACCACTGAAAAACAAGATTTATATACATAAATTCAAGACTCAGAGACACATGCTTAATCATCCTGAATCAGAGAAATGAAAGAATTAGTTCAAGCTCATTTCTAAGCAATTTTGAGACTAATTTGTTTATGTGATGACTGCAACATAAAATCACATTTTGGAAATACTAGTTTTCCAAGAGGCTCTGAGATCCAAGAACAATTCCAAACCAGTCAGATTTTCCTCAATGATGTAACTATGTAGAAAAATACTACTTTAAAATGAAGTATTTTATACATCTGGATATAAAAGAAGAGCTAATCCAGTCCAATCTGGTACGACAAAAAAAAAACCTGAAACCGAAGGTTGTTCAGAACTGTGGACCACTAGTATTCTGCCCAGTGGAAGAACACACATTTTCATTTTTAAGTAGAAAATCTTATTTTTAAGGATTATGATTGGACATACTACAAAATCTATTTTGACTTGTCCTTATTTAGTTGTGGTGAACTTTTCAGCTGTCTAAAGACTATCTAGATCCTTCTCAGCAACCAAAGAACAACTTGATTATTGTGCTAATCTCAATGTCCAAATCCATCAAGCTGTCAGTGGTGTATGATGAGGATGCAGAAAGACATTCTGGTCCTAATTAAAATAAATCTGTGGGAAACTGGGTCCTAAAAAATCTCTGTAGATATGGTTGTACAAGAGTCTTCTGACTTTAGGAATTATTTATGATGTTCATATTATCTTATAAAGAAAGACTACTTTGCTTATGTATTTTCTCATCAGAAATAAAGTGCATCAAATCTAAGACTGCAGCACCCTACTTGGGAAACAGAGGTATTTAGATGCAATTCCTTTGGATAAAAAACACTATTTGAGTTGAGTAGCATCTAAACACAAAGGAGCTTCCTTTCTAGATCTGTATGAGGCACAGGAGATCGAAACACAGTAAGCTTCTTTCATAGATGGTGGTGTGTTTTAACCTGGCAGTCAGCTACACCCCACACAGCTGCTTGCTCAACCCCCTTGCTTCTCTCTTCCTCTACTCTGACAGGACTGGGATGGAAAAACTGATGGAAAACCTTTTCTTCCCCTCCTTCTCCAAGGGTCAGGAAGGAGGCCCCACCACACTGGACCACATAACTCCAGGAGAACTAACTACAGCTACAGGCAGAGAACACCACCACTGAACCAAGAGCTGCCTCCTCCAAGACTCAATAGGATCGTGAGGCACAACTTGCAACTTGCACAGAGGAAACCCAGAGGTAAATGTAGGGGAAAAAAATTATTCATACCCAGAATCTCTCCTCTGAATTTCCCCATTTCTGATTAAACATATATTTTCTTTCTATCTTTACACACACGTCTTACCTATTCAAGCCAGAACTATGAAAAAATTATAAGGTGCAATTATAAGCAAAAAATCGAATCTTGTACCCCATGGACAACATGCAGCTTTTGGAAAACATGCCCAAAGTCACATTAAAAATAATTGAAATCAGAAGAGTTGTAGTTCATAAGAATGATACTTCAAACTTTTAAATGTGCAAATGTAGCCAGGATCAAAATTCAGTCAAAAGTTTAATAACTTGTGTTTCCAAATCAGATAGTTAACTTTTGCATGTTTAAATAAAACATTAAAGAATGTATCTATGACATTTCTTTTAGTTGTGCCTGAAGTATGAAATGATCTTTTGAAAAGGCCATGGTTTTGTGACCATTACATGCAGTGACTATAAAATCATATTTTATAAAAAAGTAAATGAACAAAGAAAGAATAAGTAGGGACAACATTCAAGGAGAATGGTGAGATTAGCACCGTGGAGGGCGCACATTATTTTCTTCTTGACCTAAGCTGAATGCATCATTTACAGTACTTGGAAAGAAAAGGTGCATGGAAATGACAAACCATGAAGTCAACAGTGAACTATAGTCCCATTAAGCTCTCATGTAAATCCAGGGAATTACATTTTACAAGAAAAATTCTGCAATTCTGTGAAGAATGTGACACTGCAATTGAAAAGAAAGCTGCTTTTATTGAAGTTAAATTAAAATACTGGATTCAGGGTTGTAAACCAAAGCTGCTATCAATCAACACTTCATATCTGATTGTTAATCAAGTTTTCTTTGTTATTGTCAAATTGAAATCAGATTTCTAGTATGTTAATTATCCTACTACTTAAAATGCTCCCATTTCTTCAGAGATTAGCACTTTCTGAAATGTGCAAGTAACTGCAATTCCAGTAAGTGGAACTTCTCTTAAAAGGTCTTAAAAACAACCAAAAAAATTTTGTTATTTTAGCTAGATGCAGACATTCCATATCTCTTTGTACCAACAATGCTGTGCTGTGGGCTCAGGACAGCAACTGAATCATTCAGGTGGCCACATTCCCATCTCAAGATGCTTCATCAAAGCCCCTGCCTCACACAGCTAATAGAAGAAGCCAACATAGAACCACAGAACAGTATGGGGGGAAGGCAACTTTAAAGATCCTCTAATCCTACACCCCTGCCAGGGGCAGGGACACCCTCAACTGGATCAGGTTGCTCAGAGCAACATCCAGCCTGGCTTTGAATGTTTTCAGGGATAGGACATCTACCACCTCTCTGGGCAACTTCTGCCAGTTCACCACCCTTATAATAAAAAATTTCGTTTTTATATTCAGTCTAAATCTACCCTTTTAGTTTAAAACCATTAACCCTTGTCCTGTCACTACAGGTTCTATAAAAAAGTCTGTCCCCACCCTTCTCATAAATCCCCTTTAGATACTGGAAGGTGCTCTATGGTCTCCCAAGAGCCCTCTCTTCTCCAGGCTTAACAACCCCAAATCAGGTAAGGTGTTCCAGCCCTCTGATCATCTTCGTGGCCTCCTCTGAACTTGCTCCAACAGGTCCATGTCTTTCCTATGCTGAGGACTTCAGAGCTGAATACAGTCCTCCAAGCAATTAAAAAAAGCTGACTAAACAATGAAGTTAAGGATTTAACTGCTTAGTTCAATTGATTTGTTGAATTTTGAGAAGTGATGTAATTTTTCTGCTATCCAATTTTGGCTGTTTTCTTACAAGTGCTTTATCAAAAAACAGTAACCTTCTGTTACAGCAAAATCCAAACACTCTCCAAATCAGGCACAGAACAAAAATAGGAAATGGAAAAAACCCCTGGAGACGTGAAGATGGGAAGTCAAATTGTCTCTAGAGGCATGAGGACACAGAGGAATGTACTTCAACTCATGTACAAACCCACGTCCACCTCTGGAGCCAGGGCTGCACTGATGCTGTCTCATTGTTGTTAGAACAATGAGTCAGTCACTAAAGGGACATGCTGTTACAAGATTAAAAAACAAATCATCTTAAACCCACAACGGGTTTTCCTCATTATTAAATAATGGAGGCACCTGCAGTGATTCAGTGATTCTATCTTAGAAGGGGACCTGTGGTAAATTTATCTCCTGCCAAATTGTCCTCTGTTGTTTTCTACCGGCTCTCTGCAATGGGGAGGGGAGGGGAGGGACTAAACTTGTTGGAACTGTTTTCTGTAAATATACTTCATGTCATTTGCAGATGACTCAAAATTTCAGTGAGCTAAACCTCTCTCACTGAATGATTAATTCAAGCATTCAAGAGAAATGGATACAACATTTGATTTTCCCAAATGATCCTGTAATTGGATTTGAGGGAAAAGTTTGGCTGTTTGCTTTGTTTCAGTCTGGGGAAAATGAGATTAAAAGAAGACAATCCATTTATATTTTTATATTTATTAATCCTATCTCTGACATTTAATAAAATATATGATCCAAATAATTTATAATGAAATGAAAAGCTACAAAAATATTTTAAAGAAATTAGCAATCATTCTGAGTGTGCCCAGGCCATTACTGAGCTAGGATAGAGAGTGAAGATCAGTGAGTTATTTTTAATACATTGACTTGAATTGAGATCTTCACTCTATTATTCAGAAATATTCTTAATTCCATATAATGCAGAATGCTGCCAAAATCATGAAGACTGTTACAAGTATTTATCCATATGCATTAGGACAACATCAGCTGATTGTTACACACAAACTAAATGACCATGTTGCAAAGTTTGTTGAAATTCAATTTCTATTTCTTTGTGATGATGACTGCCCCATACAGATTTACCCACTGACCTTGAGTTTACACCCCCATCTCCAGCATGAATACTGTGGTATTTGCCTCTGATGTTCATAAGTACCATAGGAAGTCTTGAAAAGACATTAAGATGTAAAATCTGTGCTGGAAGAACCACAGAGTGAATAAAGTGTTTGTGCACAGCCTCAAGCAAACACTATTTTGAAAACCAAATTTCGGTGCAACCACAGAAATTCACTCCTGAGTAACTCCCTTGCTGGCTTATACTTTAGCAACAGACCACATTTTACTCTAACATAACAGTTTTATTTTCAATTACTACAGTGCTGATCAATTAGGTCATATTTTTAGTGCTGCACATCCAGGTGCAGTATTTGGAATAGAAAGTTGCATCACCGAAAAAACCCCAAACAAATCAAAAAGACGAACTTGAGAGATTGGTCACGAGACCTGGAGTGACCTGACACAAAGCCCAAGCCTACAGGTCACAGTCAGAGGGAGGATGTATCACTTCTGTGATGGACAATTCTTGTCCGTTCTTCTAATAATCACATACAAGTGGCTTCTGAACATCTGTACTGATTCCAATTTTGATTTTTTGAAAAAAGAATTTTTAAGAAAAAATGAACTCCATACCAAGAATGTATATAATCATCCACATAAAACACAACACTTCCTCAAAAATATGAAGGAAAATACATCTTATTATTTTACACAGAATACTTTCTGCAGTTAACTAATTTAAGCAAGAACATGGTATTTATGAAAATAATCTTCCAAAAATTATTGCTGGGAAGTTAAATGTTGTTGGTATCTTTTAAGACATCCATAAACCCCCCCCCACACAATTATTTCACTCTGCAAATATACCACATCTGCTTTTGTCAACTACAAAGTATGTAGCATAATCTGAATTTTCCTGGCACAAAGTCACCTCATTACTAGAGAAGGCCAGGTACAAACTGATTGTGATCCACCAAAGTGACCTCAATAGTGAGAAAGCTACATAACTTTGGGACGTTTAGTTATTTTTAGAAAAGACAGTGCTGCACACTAACTATCATCCTGTCTGGGAAAGGAGGAATTAGACAAAACTGAAATTCAACTGGTTTCCTAAGAAGGAAGGTTGTATGTAAACAGACACTGTAAGCACCTGGAAGACAATCATGAGGACATGACTTGGAAGACAATCATGAGGACATGACTAACAATGAACACACGCTTATCAAAAAAAAATCCTTGTAACACTGGGTCTCATTTTGTGACTTGGAAAGCAAAGCAATGTGTGTCATATGCTACTGACTTAATTCAGGCTTTGGACCTAGAGCATGTGACATTTCATTTTAAAAACAATCACAGAAACATAATCTAATAGCAGCTATCTAGAATGAATACAAAACTAGTTAGACAAGAGTAGTGAGAAAGCAGTTGACAACGGCTTCTTGAAGAACTGGGAGGACATACTAAGTGGTACTCCCCAAGGACCAATCCTGGATGCCTGCTACTCTGTAATTTCAGTAGTGAATGGTGACAGAGAAAAAAGTGCATGCCTATTACATCTGCAGATAATACTGAGCAGAAAAGGGTTGCAAGGGCTACTAAGACAGACTGAGAGAGTTGGGGTTGTTCAGCCTAGAGAAGACCTTGGGGAGACCTTATATCACCTTCTAACACCTAAAGAGGTTAAAAGAGAGACAGAGTGGGACTTTTTACAGACATTTAGTGCTAGGACAAGAGATAGCGAATTTAAACTGAGAGTAGGTTTAAATTAAATACTAGGAAAAAATTTTTTACTGTGAGCATGGTGAGACACTGTCACAGCCCAGAGAAACTGTGGATGCCCCATCCCTCTAAGTGTTCAAGGCCAGATTGGATGGGGCTCCGAGCAACCTGGTCTACTGGAAGGTGTCTCTGCCCATGGCAGGGGGGCAGGAACTACATGATCTTTAAGGCTCTTTTCAACTGAAACCATTCTGCAATTCCATGATTTTATACAGTGGAAGAGATTGTCTCAGAAAAAACAGGATCAACTGCATGTGCATTATACATATGTAGAAACAATCAACTACACAAATGCAGGATAAGAACTGTGAAGCATCAAACAGCAAAAGCTGATCTGGGATGCAAAAGAAAGGCTACAACCTACAAAACACTGAATTGTCTTGCTCTATCATATTCATAAAGCTTTGTCAGCTGAAATAAATTGTCTTGTGCATCACAAAGGGGAATAGGGTAGGGAGAAAAATATAGCAGTATGTGGTCTTTGCCACTAAAGTTTGCTACAAAGTAAAGCAAATAATCTGTTTTCCTCATGTTTGTGGATGGGAGAAGAAGGAATAGACCAAAATTGTATCAAGGTATATTCAATCAGACTCTGTAAAAATCTGATCTGAAAAAATGGCTAAGAATAGATTGCTTAAGGATGTCATGGACTCTCCACTATTTAAGACAATAAAGAAAAATTAAAAGTCAGATCTTTAACATGAATGGGGACAAAATAAGACAATCTCTCATAACTTCAACTCCTTTTACTCTACATTAAAACTCTGAAAAATAGAGCCAACACTTAACTTAAATGTCCTCACATATCCAACATTTAAACCAACTGCATAACCTTATTAAGGGGGGAAGGGAAAGTGGATTCTCCAGAGCTGTTGTGAAGGTTTCTTTGTCCTTGATAACAAAGTATCACTGTAGTAAATGAAGAACCAGAAGGGACCAGGCTGTGGTCAGCCCTTGGTTCCTTTAGCTGAAAAAACTCTCAAAAAATAGTAAACAAGAACAAGAAAGTTAGATTTTACATTTGAATTCACCTGTTTCTTATTACAATTTTCATTAACTTTTAATATTCAAGTCACAAATGTAACCATTTGTCTTCCTAGAATAAAATTAATCTTACCCTCATTTTACACTTAGCCAGCAAGCTCAATGTACTTTGTTGTTGCTGAAAATATTAAGCCATATAAAAATGGCGTGGCAAACAAACCTTCATGTGGTTGCAATCCCAGCAAGCCTGGGAATGGAAGGTGTTACATTGTGTTTGTTATCTAAAAGTAAAGGTCAGTTTTGGAGCTTAACTTCATGAAGAAAAAGTCAAGGTGTTATTCAGTGCTTCTCATTTATCAGCCAAAGAAGAGGCACAGCCAGGTAAATAAATCTTCACGGACACAATCCACAACTGGAGAAGGGACACAACTGACTTGGCTGTGGAACACAACTGTGAGACAGCTGTAGGAGGGCCAGAAAGCACATCTGCCACTACTTCTGTGTTTGATACTAATGTGCAGCCAACAGGAATTAACTGTTCTACTGATCTGCGCCAGGCACTTTTTTCAAAGTCAACATTTTGTAAGAAACAAGGTCAACTGTGACTGGTAGACCAAGGACTCAATATGAAGCTGTGGGTGGTGCATGTACCCATCCAGGTAAGCTGGCCATCCTTTCTCTCCTTTTCCTGTGAGTTTTCTTGTACAGAGTGCTTCAGGAGAGATCTTATGTCTCTGTCTTGCTTCTGAGATGCGTTCTTTTTATAAGGCTTTAGTAAGAATACACAGCAACTGCCGGTGACATGTCCCTTTAATTCCAGCAGAAGCACCAAACTAAATATGGCAAACTAAAGAGTGTAATATGCAAAGGAAATCTGCTAATAATACACATTTTAACAGGAAAGGAAAAAATCAGCAGACAAAAGATTTGCACCATGAACTATTCTTCTAGCTCTGACAGCTTTCCAATGAAAAAGGTTAGAGTAATAGCCAGGATATTTGGATTGTTTTCTTCAGAGGATTACATTCCTCTATCTATCTCTTCCCAAGCCAGAACTTGTCCTTTTCCTAACTGCACCTGATGCTGACTCACAGACTGCTCTGGACGCTGCAAAGCCACGAAAGCAGATTAGACAAGGCTGCTTAATTTTTAATTTGCAGTCTTTAGATGGAGAGGAATCCAAGTTCTAGTGGCATGTTCTTGGCGGTTTTTTACTACTTTAATATACTCATCAACATTATGTGAACAGTGTTCCTAACTTCTTATGGCAGATGGTAATTCTTGGACCTATATAATTTTAATTGTTTATACTAAGGTTATAAAATCTAGCCAGCTGTGAGAAAGATTATTATAGTTTCAGAATTTTACTTGTAATCAATCCAGCAAGAAACTACAGTAAAAGTTTTACCTTAGTGTGGCAACCACAGGACAACAAAATTACATTGAAGCCAAGTAAGTTATTAAAAAGTATGTAAACCAAGCAGTATGTAGCAGCTGCATGGTGTTTCATTCTACTCATAACTTGCTAAAGTTTAATTAAATTCATTATTTTCCACTGGCTACTAGAATCCAACATTGTTTAAAAACAGTGGTATTTTAAGTTTCACCCAAAATACACTGACAGTTGAAGGTAAAAAGTGTAAGTACTAGTAAAAGTGAAAAAAATTTAAGGTTTATGAAACTAGGCAGTTGCATGAATGTGCAGATTCATGGTAAATTTTACTATACGCACAGAAGACAAGTTTTTAAATAACTGAAAATAAGCTACTCTTCAACAGGATTTAGGAAACCCCCAGCACTTGTGAAAAGAGACAATTAGAACTGTATTCAACCAAGAGCTGACATTTAAAAAAAAATGTGAAGAAGCCATGTTTTGAACTGATGTGTTTCAGTCTACAATACCGAGAATAAGGAAAGGATTCATGGCAAGGATTAGGATGCTACAAATCATATGGAACATATGAATAGGAGTCTGTTTCCATGTATCAATAGGGGTTTAATTTCTGAATGAGACGCCTAAGCACGGGCACATTCTTCTGTAAAATATCCCACGGGTTTCCTCGAATACACAGATGTAGTGACATCCTCACTTCTAACTTTATTCAATAGGTTCTTATAAATCCATGATGAGCATTTCATTTAATGCCTAAAAAAGTAACACATTGGAAGTTTTTTTTGAGGAGGATAATAAAAATAGAAATAAAGTTTATGACAGAAAATTAAATTCTCTCATCCTAAGAAGAAATATTTATTAAAAAGAACTTCTTGTAACTTCTCAAAGTTTGCTACTCTGGCTGCTATCTTGAAACCACGATTTCCCAGGGAAGAAAAACCTCAAACCAAACCAGAACAGCTGGAACACATCCTAGAGATACAAAATAAATCACTTGCAAGTGAATTCCACACTCAAAAGCCCTAATCAGTACTCTATACAAACAACAAAACAAACAAAGCCCAGAAGGAGCATTAACATCCCTGGTAACTGGTGTCTACTAATTGCAGAGCATCAGGACAGCTTCAGCAGAAAAGCAGAGCCTGAATAGGATTGCCTGATAAATCTACTACCCTCAAACACTCCACACAGTATTCTTGACCCTTTAGGTCACAACCTTTTGCTCCCAAGTCACTCACGCCAAGGGGAATAAAGAGGTTTATCCCATTCTGTTAAATCCTTGTAATTATTTGTTACAGTTTTAAGTCATCTAGCATTATGTACATAGCAATTTGGTGAATCACACACGCTCTTTTCAAATGAAAATTCAGTAGGCAAAATGGATGTGATTTGAAAACCTTTAAGGTAGCACAAAATTTTTTAAGTTTAATTACTTTTATATTTAGCTTCTAAGAATTCTATGTAGTGAACACTTTGTAGTAGACAAGTCAGATAAAACAGCCTCCAATTACATCTACACCAAACAAATGTGAAGTAATTCACAATAGAAGTACGTTAGAAATTTATCTAAAGCTTAAATTCACAAAGATGGGAAAAACACAAACTGACCTCAGTTGGGTCAGAAAAACAGGGCACCATCAGAGAGCAGCATAGTCATAAGTAAGTCTTCAGACAGTCAGTTCTCATTCTCAAATTTCACATTGCTAACAGTTTGCTGTCAAATATAATATTTCTTTTATGGTGTAATTTGGCCGGAGTCTGCCAAATGCACTGTATAAAAATGATTACTTCACCTTATGAATCACTTTTCATCAACATACTTTTAAATACAGCTGTGAAACTTTTGTTCTAGAGAAAAACAACAATTTTACATTATTGATTTATCTATGATGGAGCAAAGGGTGGAGTCTGGGGATTTAGGATATTTTGGGATTTTTTATACTCACTTATTTGTTCTGTATTTTAAGTATAACTATTTCTTTCATAAATAGATTTCAAAATATACAAAAATATGTGCATTGTTAGCTTGCAAAACAACATTATATGGCATTCAGTGATGAATGTGTTTCATAACGTGCTTGCGAAAAATTCTCCTGTGGAATGCAGCCAAGTGAGTTTTGGGGATCACACAGCAGTCTGGAATATCAGTTTGGACTTCATTAGGAAGAACATTTTAGCCATATTGCTAATCCTACTAGTAATGGTAAGGTCTAAATGCCCTAGAGCCATGTCTTCTTAAAGGGTCACGTCTTGCAGAACAGGCAGATGTATCGAAAACTGGCAGTTTGAAAGGACAAAGTAACCAATGCCTGTCTTACTCATGTCAAATCCTAGTAAGAATACTTCATTAATTCTTTTCTCATTTTCAGATTCATGATCCATCCCTATGGGCCAGAAGAAAATGTGCAAGAAAGTTTATTATATAAGGAGCAAAGGAAAGTTACAAGCAATCTGCACCAGGAATAGTGTAAGTGCTTTCAGTGGTGTTTCAGGAAAAGTTCCTGTCGAAGTTTTCTTGGTGTTTGTTTATAATACGGACAGAATTACCCACATTTAAAGGATCTTCTCTGGAAGGTTATCCTCCAAAATGCTGTGTCTTCCTATTATCAGGGCAAATATTCCAGCATTAGGACATCCTGATAGAGGCGAGCCACACTGATGTCCAGGCAGCTAATGAACCCTGTAGCTACAACCTTGACAAAGCAGCACATGCCGTGAAGCTTCAGAATATTTATGTGGTCAAGTCACAGAGGCTCCACAGAGCCCTTGGTCACATACATTTTAGCTCTCTCTTGATAAAATAAAATGATACTGTTTGATCTAGACTCTGTCCCAGACCTTCTTAAGCCTTGCACATGGGTAACAGGGATTTGCAGAACACCCTGCCTCACATGGAAGGCTCATGAAGATGCAAGTGGCTCCGTCGTGATGATGCCAAATAAAAAGACAGAGTAATGCTGCATCTCTTCATTAAACCTGCTGGTTTGCCAGGAGAGGTTTTCACAGAGGAGCAGTATGCATACAGATCTGCTGGTGTTTTGTATACTGAAGCTGGAGGGAGAGACAATGGAGAAAAGAAAGACACCTTTTATCTTTTCAGATTTATCTTGCCCTCCTGGAGAACTCAGACTCTCTTACCAGACTCTTACACAGTTTGTTTTTTAAGGTTTGCACACTTTTTTTTCTTGTTGTTCCATCAATGCAGAATTTACATGGTTATAAACAGTAACTTAACTTTAAAAAGTATACTGAAATTGTGTCCCAAATTAATTTAAACTAAGAATTAACAATCATAGAATTAAAGAAGGCTTGTATCAGAAGCTTATCTAGTTCATACTCCTCTATTATAGGCAGGGACACCTTCCACCAAAGAAGGTTTCTCAAAGCCCCATTGAACCTGGCCTTCAATGCTTCCAGGGATGGGGCATCCACAGCTTCTCTGGGAAACCTGTGCCAGTGCCTCACCACTCTCATAAGAAAGAATTTCTCTCCAATATCTAACTAAATCCATTCTCTTTTAATGTAAAGCCATTCCCCCTTGTCCTATCATTACATGCCTTTGTAAAAAGTCCCTGGAAGTTGCTGTAAGGTCTCCCTGGAGTCCTCTTTTCTTGAGGCTGAACAACCCCAGCTCACTCAGTCTGTCTCCACAGCAGAGGTGCTCCAGCTCTCTGATCATCTTCTCTGGATTCACTCCAACAGGACCACATCTTGCCTGTGCTGGGTACCCCAGAGCAGGATGCAGCACTGCAGGTGGGGTCTCACCCGATCAGAGCAGAGGGGCAGAATCCCCTCCCTCACCCTGCTGCCCACGTTGCTTTGGATGCAGCCCAGGACACGGTTGGCTTTCTGGGCTGTAAGGGCACATTGCCAGGACATGTTGAGCTTCTTGTCAAACAATATTCCTCAACCTTTTGTTCTGATACATCAAAGTCATGTCTTACACAACTCAGATTTTGAGTATCTGCACACAGTGAGCATTTTTATTGCTACTTTACCTAACTTGCCAGCACATCAAACCAGATCTTGTTGAACTTCTCTCCCTTCCAGGTTGGTTTTTTTTTTTTCAGTAATGAAGTTGGGGTTTTTTTTATTACTATTAATAGTTTAAAAAAATATATATTGAGAAGAGTGACCATAAACAGTTGTCCTTTTAGAGACATGAAAAATACCAGGATTTTTAAATGCCCTTTATTATTGACTCTACAGGAGGTTTTTTTGATCATCCCCATTCAACTTCAACAGGAGAGTGGCAAAGTTGTTTAAAACCAGTTAGGTTAAATAGATTTTGTTTTTTTCATGAACAGTTAAACCAACAATTTCTTCCAGGAGCAAACAAATCCACAGAGACTGATTTCTGGGAAATGCACACAGCTAGTATGTTCCATGACTGCAACACCCTCACACGTTTCTCTGAAGGTCTACAAAGGACCGGGCTCATCCAGGAGCCTGTGATCACCAGCACAGCTGTCTTGTCTGCACAACTGCTTACTGTTGTGAAAAAAACAGAATTTTCTGTATCTTTGGGACCCTCATGCTTTTACAAATATGACCAAAACTGGCTCTAGGGTTCAAAGCTTCCTTAGGAAAGAGACTGGCAAAAACACAAGGGACTGCTCTGGCAAACATTCTTCCTCCTTTAAAAATCAGGCAAAACACGGTCAGGATTTCACCTGACTAATACAAGAGGTTTTACAGTTTTTTCCCCTGACAGAAATTATGCCTGTTAAAAGGCTAACCTGAAAAAGATACACTTAAGAAAATCAAGCTTTCCCTGACTCTTATCTTTTTCACATCTCGTCATCTGTTTTTGTGGGAAGTTTCTATTAACATATGTTCACAATATGAATTTCGAAAGTCGCATATTAAATTCAATCCATTGTATTTTGAAACAGAGATTCTCATAAATCATTTTTTTACCCTTTTTTCCCCTCAGACTGCCTCATTCTGCCAACATGAAGCAGCTCAAATTTAAATCCACAATGAATTTGAAAATCACACTATTTGTTGCTTAAAATCCTCATTAAACAAGCAGTTTTAAAACTTACATGAGTCATTTTTCTAAACAGATATACCACAGCTACAGCGTCTCCTCTTTTGCAAGGAAACACCACAAAATTATATGAAGCCACAATAAACTGCCGTAGTTTGTTTGCCACAGATTTCCTTAATCAATGCATTGAAGAATTGTGATTATTTGAGCTGTGCTTTACAAAAAAACCCACACTCTATAATACATTTACGCAAAAATCTGTGTACGTACATATAAACAAAATATAATGTACATTATAAATTACTCCTCAGATCCCAGTGTTAGTTGAAAAACTGAAATATTGCACCAGCTTGCACACTGATGTCTAGAAGTAAAAATTGATGTATGTACGTCTAAACAATTATTCACTTTCCTGGCAAAACCTGACTTATTTCTCCAAGATGGGTCTCAATAAAATTTCAGAAAATATGACAGAATGAAAAATTTGCTGTTGGATGCTGGTTCTTTGGTATCATTTGGATATAGTTTTCTCAAGGCTAGCTGAGAAAGAGACTGTCAGTGACTGCAGCCATCACAACGTAAAAGCAAACATTATGGAGACCATATTTCATTTGCAGGTAAAGCATTACAATTTGGGACATTCACATTTTTCCCATCCTTAAATGAGGTTCCCAGTATCAGAGAAACCTACCTCTTTTTCCCTGTTGATATTTTTTTAAATGGAGCTTTTTAAACTGGAGAACATCCGGTGGGCCACCCTACCAGTCAACATGGCATGCCAGAAAGGTGTGGAATTTCACTGAATTTCGTCAAATTCATTTATGAAACAAAGTTACCAGTGATACACATACACAATACACACACACACACTTTTTTTGGTCTTGTTCTCTAGTAGAGGTACCTGTCCTCAGGGACACAATTTGTTAGATGCTGTGCCCATACTGTGGCAACTCAGAGACATGGCTGGAAGGAGACTGTACTACAGGATCACACCCATTACCAACAGTAAGCAAACTTAACGCTCAGCAAGGAACACCACACTTCTGATAAGCAAATCTTCTTATTCCTTATTCCAGAAACTCATCAGACTTATTTGCTGTGAAGCCTTTCACTAAGGAAGATATGAAAAGAAAGGGAAATTAAAAGGTGGATTTTCCTTTCCCAAGTGTTCCACTGGCCTCGGGCAGGCAGCTCAACACTCAGCTCAATCTATGTAGATTTAAGAGACATAACACAAGGCTTCAAATCTGGGTGGTCTGTGTAACGTCCAAGAATATATGAATTGGCTCACCTTCAAAATAATATTTTGCTGCTTTCTTTTCCTCAAACAATAAATTATATCCACTTTTACAATAAAATCACAGGGTAGTGTCTGACAATACTGTTCCTCCACATCTACTACTGGGTGTGTATCACTGACATTCACCTGTCTCTTCAATTTAAAATAGCAGGATCACTTCACTAAAACTATTATTACAACTGGATGAGCAGATAAAAAGTCAGAAGGTGCTGGTTTTATACAGTTTCATAAGCAGATCAAAAGCTTTTTTTTTCATCATGCCCTAAGAAAACAAAAAAAGAAAAAGGCAGTTCTTCCTCTGTAAAATTAGCTATGTGCAAGGTGTAGCCAGAACCCTGCTGAAGCCAGGAAAAAATCTGACAACGAAGAAAAGAGCTGTAAAACTGAGTCATGCCACAAATTGCTGAAGAAATCAATGTATCAAGCTACTACCTTCTGTAAGACATTTTCTGTCATAAAATCATATTTTCAATAATATGAACATCTGTATAATGCTTCAATCATCTTCACAGCACCTCAGGCTTATTTAACACCACATGAGTTCCTAAGTGTAATCCAAAATTAACATTCCATCCAATCCAATCTTGTAGTCCTACCACACCTCTATGTGTCTTATAAATATACTGGTTTGAATTTTTATTTTATATTCATAGTTGCCAACTGTAACTGATTTTTACACAGGAAACAACTGTTAAGTCCTAGTAAGCATTAAGAGGTTACTTTCTCTTTCTGTATTACTGGTATTTCCATAGTAAATCTGCTAAATACAGTACTTAATTTTCTGAGACCAAAACCCACATTATGTCACCTTTAACTATGTGCTAAGTATCCATATTAAACCCTTAAAACCCCATGCCACCTGACAAACACAAAACATCGTATATAAAGAAACACTGTCATAGACATATAGTTTAAAAAAACAATAATTGGAAGAATGGGGAGAAGATTCACCTAAAATCTGGTATTTTCTACAAGTATGTCAACAACACTTACATTACTTGTGCTGCATCTTTTCCACCAGCATTCACTAACAGGTTATTTCACCCTACGCTTTTCAAGCAGGTTTGAAACCCAAACAACTTCAATTTAAATGAACCAGAACAGCACCTGCTCCGAGATCTCTAACAACACGTATCCAGCAAGAGTACTCCTGGATATTCACCAAACATGCCATTGCCAGAGACCACAGCAGGACATGTGCTGTTGAAGAGGGACTCCAGTTGAACCCAGCAGAGGACTCTTTGGATGCCGTGACCTCCACTCAGATTATCAACCACTGACAACACCCACTTCTTCAATACTGAGGAATTTCCCACCCCTGAAAGGGATAGGGTAGCCCTGCAGGAAGGCTTCTACATGGCTTCCTCTGTATTTCCTCAACCTGTGACAGTCAGGCTTTAAATAAGTCAATCATGTTTTCCCCTAATTGCTTCCAAGATGGAAAGGGAAATTCCTTTTTTCCATTCTCCAAAAGAGGATTCAGAACCCTCACACCACAGACTACTAAGCAACCTGCTCTCTATCACATCTGAATAGATGCTACAACAAACTGAAGATCCTTCATGTATCTCCTACACTTACGAACAACCATCCACCCAACCATTAGCAGACTGGTTTACATATGACAGGGCCTCATACAAAGACTGTTCCTGTTTCTTGGGGCTACAGCAGATCCATGGGGGTTGGTTTGCACCTTCACAAGACACACTTCACCCTGTAAGTACCATACTCTTCCATTCAGAAAAAAACACTTGAGCATCTTCCTCCAAAGAACAGGGCAAATGTTTGTTTATAAGCAGAACTGAAACACATAATGACCTTAACAAAACAGTGGTTTGACGTATGTTGTCCCCCTGCCCCCAACACAAGCTATTATTTTTCCATCTAACAAGACTTTGCAGAGATAGAATGAGGAGCTATGTCCTCGGTTCCTGGGGAAGGAAGGCAGGTCAGTACAGAAGGCCTGTGGCGCAGACCTGGCTCTAACGGGCACCCCCACCCAGAGTCCCACCTTGCAAGTGCAGAGCACGGACTCTTCTGGGGGGCCACTGCTCCATGATGGATTTTTCTGCAACTGCCTTCTAGAGACTTTAACTCAGTGAAGGAATGACACCTCCTGTGGGGCAGGAAGATGAAGGTGGGGGGAGGTCAGTCACCTATGATTTGTACTCTGCTGCCAGGTCTCCAGCTGGGTTAAGCATTGCATGACAGACCTGAAATCCTGATCAAGTCCTTGATTTATGTTTTGGCATGCTTCACCAGTGCTTCTCAGCAGGACTAGATGAATCATTGATCTGTTCCAGTACAATAACTTCTATGTATGATGTTCATAACCTTGGAAGAATCTGTGTAAAATTTGAACATGCATTTAGCTTGTTCAGTGCTCAGCTTTAAATGCTGAATTTTATTCACGGTGTGCACTTATATTGTTGCTGCCTATGTCTACACATTTAAAAAACCAATCATCTCTAATTCTTAATTTAGGTCTGAATTTAAACATTTTGTGCAATAAATAGTTCAGAAATTAACTGCATCAGACAACATTACTCTTATAAAATCCCTGACCACAGAAAAGCTTCATTTAATTACTGAATAAAATAAATGTAGCAAGAGAGACAGCTAGTCCTTGAGCATTCTTCCTGAATTTTGTCTCATCCAAGCTTGTGCAATCAGACACAAACAGAAAGTCATACCCAAATGAAAGTAACTGCAACTGTCAGTGCTCTGAGAGCTCGAATAACTCTCTACCATTGCACATACAGGAGCCCACTGACATCACTTTCTAAAACAAATGAAAAAAAAACAAACTATAATGATCTAAAGAAATTTCCTGTTATTCTCCGCAAGAGAAAACCCCCATTCTGTGTCCTTCACATATGGTGGAGACCATCAGCATTCTCCAGGCTCAGGATTCAGGGCATATTTCCTTAATGAGCATTACAAACAGATTTCCAAAGCTGTAACTTGTGAGGCCTTAAGAGCACCAGGAGCTCCAGGCTCCTTGGGAGTCCCTGACCTCCTCTTCACAGGTGGGTGCCACAAGGCCAAGGACCAGAGCAGCTCTGCTTCCCACCTGCCACCTCACTGGCTCTGAAAAGACTGAGTTTGCAGCCCTACCTTCCTTTTGGTTTTCCCCAAATTAGGCTCAATTTGATCCTTACAGCTCCATTTCACATCTACTGTAACACCTTGAGCAACTCTGGCAGTTAGTATAAAGGAAAGACAATTATCTGGTTATGGAAACACTATACACAATGCAAACAATTCTTTCCTCTGTATAACCAAGAATGCCTGAGGTTTTACAGGGTGTTACTTAGGAAATATTTATTACACAATTATGCAAAGAAAACAATGAATATTTTGTTTTACTGAGTCTTGCTCAAGCTGGGGGGTACCAACATATTCACTATCAACTACCAACTTATTTGATAGTGAAAACTAAGCAACTTCTTCCTCTTTGTTAGACATTCACATCAGAAAGCATCTGAGATTACATTAGATTAAATATCCAATTCCCAAGTGTTACTTTTAAAACACCAGGCAAAATAATTCAGGCAATATTCCACTTAAATAATTTTTTAAATCAATAAATCTAAAAAAGTTCTTATATATTATTCCAACGAAAAACAGTAAAGAATACTTTAACTAAAAAGAAAATTTAAATAATTATTTTTCCTCCCATGCCTTTTATTTTTTGGTTGTTAGCATTCTCTAAATCAAAAGTTAAATGTTCTTAAAAATCAGGAAATGTCATTGTAGAATGACAATATCTGGTGTTTAAAAAATAAAAGGAATTTACTAATAATTCTTAAAAAACCTTAAATCAACCCTAAGTGGCAATGCCTTCTAAGCATCAATGCAATGGCAGTCCAGATGTAGTTTACTAAACTTTCTTTTTCTTTCATCTGTCTTTATCTTTTAAGCTGCAATTCTCACATAGCATGAAATAAAACACATGGAAATTGCTATTTAGAAAGTACATTTGAGTGCACATTTTAAAATAACAGTCCTTGACAACTCTTAGGTAAAGAGGAGATTTCTGGAAAACCTTTGACAATATAAAAATGCAGAGGAGGTTATCTATCTTTTACCTACCAGGTTATCTAAAACAAGATATCTGCACCAAATTAGATCTGACATAAGATGAAAAGAGCAAAGCACAGGAGAAGGGATGCTAAGCAGAACAGGGAAGGTGTTTGGTTCTTGAGATGAATGTCAAGTACGCCAAGTAATCTTTTCCAGCTAAGTGAAAAAAAAAAGAGAAAGAAAAGGCTATTACCGAGCAGATGGCTACCGAAAGAGAAATCCTCCAAAAGCTCACTCTACACGGTGGCAGATTAGGAGCTATGTCCAAATAGAACACCGAGGTTTACCAGCAGTCTAGTGGCACACAGTATAACAAGGAGCACTTGTGGAAGTGAGAAATTATCCTACATTGCACACACCTTAAAGCCCTTCAGACATGAATCGATTTTATCTCTCCATTATCAGACAACTTCTGAAATGCTGAAGAAGGTTGTGTGGGTTTGTCCTTCATTCCCTGCTTTTGCAAATAAAATCAAATGTCAGAAAAATCACAAGCCTAGCAGACCATCTCATTGGGGGAAAGGAAACCTTCAGGACTGATCTAATGCGCATAAGTTAGGATATCCTGGATAGAACTGAGGGTTAAACATTTCCAGTTTCCTAAGAAGAAAAGCGCCTCTAAACGATGACTTCTTTATGTATAATGTATAGAACAGAGAAGAAAAGACTGGAAAAAACAAGACCTTGAACTTCAGTATTTGCAAATCTCATCTTGGTGCTCTAACAATTTAAAGCACCAGATCTTCCCTAATATGGAATCTTAAGTTATTTCAAGTAATAGAGGGCTTCTGAATACATATATAGACAAAATACAGTATTTATATACAAACTATTTTTGCTCAAAGAATAGTTTCAGCTGAAGTTGTACTTTACAAGGAGGACTAGAGAGGTACCAGTTAGAGGGCAATTAATAGAAATGCACATTTTAAATTTAATTAAGGGGAAAGCAGTCAACCAAATAGTTCCTAGATCCTAAAACATACCATCATAGCTTTGGTTGTTTTCCAAAGTCTTGTATATTTCATATTAAATTAATATAGTAGTATAAATTAAAGCTTTAAAATGCATTTGTAGATCCAGTGCCAGAGGACTTCTTTAAAATCAGAACTGAAATAGAACTGAAAGTGCACACATTTTCACATCTGAGTACATTATATAATGAGACTTTAACAATATTCAAAAGAAAACTGACTTTATGTTAATTTTCTCCTTCCTGAGAAATGCTGCATTTTTTTTAAAGCCTCTCATTGAAACCTAGATAACTGCTTGTCAATGGATACATATAAGTGCAAATGTGCATATCAGCCACAGTGTTATCTACAATTCTGAGTACCAGGTGGCATGTTCAGCATACTTCTATTAATTGCTGCTATGCTATTTGATTGCAAGGACACTTTAAAGAGCAATATGCACAGAATTATGCATATAATTAGTCTTTTATATTTTAAAATTAATAGTAGCCGTCTGTGAATCAAATGTGACTGAAATAAGGATTTGCTGAGAGGCTAAGAGTGCAACCAAGAACCACCAGACTGCTTTGGTAAATTACATTAATAACTCCCGGTTAAGTCACTCTATACTTCCCAAAGACAACCGACAGCAGATTAACAGAGAACCTACTGTAAATGATCACATCTTTAGCTTATCAAACATGCAATGCAGGCAAATTTTTCTTATACTTCCAAAGAGAAAAGCATGGATATTGGTTAAGAAACCCAAAAAATTTATTCCTGCACTTTCCTGTTATATTCATCACTTATTAAAACATACTCAGGTACTTTATAACACACAATAAACAATTTTGATAGTGGTCTAGAGCAGCCAATGGTTTTAGATTTGAATCAACATGATTTACATTGTATCTCTAATATTGACTCTTTAGACTAGAACTGCTTGGGTGGGTTGTGCTGATAGAACTCAAACTGACACTGCCCTGTCACCTACTCACAGCACACTCACTGCAGTGAAAACTTCACACTTATCAGAAGCCACAAATAAAGCTCCAAACCTCTTAAATAATTTGAAAGCTTGGCTTTCAGCATAAGGCTTACCCTTTGCTTGTCCCTGTGAAAAGAGGTGTATCAGCAAGAAATTATCAGCAACCTGTCAGTCTTTGTTACAGAGTGACAACAGAGGATAAGTTAAATTCCAATTTCATTAAGTCAGCCTTGGAAGGTGACAAATCCTGAAATCCTAATAGTGTTACCTTTTAGCTGGGTATAACATTTAACTTTTCAAAAGGACAGGGACAAATCAAATCACTTTCTTGTCTCATTTTATCAGCTGATCTTTACAAAATTAGAAGAATGAACTCAAAACAGAATTCCAGAACAAAGCTCTTCCATTTATTTATACATTCTGACTTTACTTTTTCCTCAAGTGCTATAGGCAGTTAACTCTTTAGTTAATTCTCCATGCAGCAACAGAGAGAGAAAAGATATTCTAACCAGGAAATGAGTAATTGGAAAAACCTTAAGCTCCTTGGTATTTCCATCGTACAACTGATGAGATTTCAAGACTGACAAGATTTCAAACAGCCTTCTACAGCAGCTGCTAAAGAAAGATCTGTGTTACAATCATGTATCTTTTCTTTCTTTCTTCAGGAGACCTTGCACTCCTGGAAGAAATGCATACAAGCATGTACTAGAGACCCAGCCTATGACACCTACCACGGATGTTTACATTGTATTAAGTCAAAAAGGTGTTCCAGCTACTCCTGAACACATCATCTTCTCCTTTACAGCTCATCTTTGTTGCTTCGGTGACATAGTTATGTTGCCAGCAGTCCTTCCTCAGAAATTCTACCACTAAATACAATCTACTGTTCTTTGGCAGCTAGGTGACACATACAAAACATAGTATCCCCAACAGATTCTCTTTTAGGAGTGATGGTTCACGCCTTATGAAGGAACAGTTCCTGCAGGGAACAGAAATGATTATTTTTTAAAAATCTAATATAAATATCAAAATATCCATGTTAGCTTAACACCAGCCATTTAGCCTCCATGTATGAACGCCTGCCCACTCCAGTTCTCCTGCGCTTAGAATCAGCACGCATTCTCAGAGACGGAATCATAATCACACTTGAACTTAGACCACAAGTTATATAGAATAATCACATAAAATTACAGAAGAAATTTCAAATAGTTGCTTCTCCATCAAAAACAAGAACTGCAGCTCTACCCTTCATGTCAACCCTGGCCATCAAACCATCCCTCACTATTTGGTGAGTATTAATACTAGAAAGTTTCTCAAATGTAATTATTTCTAACCCATGTCTACACCCTGCAATTTTAGACTAGTATTTCTTTCATTTTTTACCCAAAAGAGTTCATTATTCTTGCCCTCATTACAGAAGCACTGCACACATAAGAGACTATTATCAGCTCAGCCTTTTTCTAGAGTAAACAAAACATTTCAAGTATTTCAAGTTCCTCAAACAATATGGTCTAGAAGTGTCTGATCACTCCCATTCTGCTCTGGGCTCTGCACAATGTGTCCATGTATAGACAAATTTTGTTACTGCAGCTGGCATTATTGACACTAAGGAGAGATCAGTGGTAACTTCTTCACATACTTTGTATGCTATACTCTTATTTCTATCATCACAGAATCATAGAGTGGTTTGGGCTGGAAGGGACTTTAAAGATCATCTAGTTCCAACCTCGCTGCCATGGGAAGGGATATCTTCAATTAGACCAAGCTGCTCTAAGTCCCATCCAGCCTGGCCTTGAACACTTACAGGGATGGAAGTGCACTCAGTCTCACTGTCTGTGTCATTGATGAAGATACTGAAGAGCACTTAACAGAGCCATGTGGGACACCACTCATCATCAGCCTCCACCTGGACACAGATTCACTGACCACAACTCTCTGGCTGTGTCCATCCAGCCATCAGCCACACACTCCCAATTACAATTACTGTTTTCCACATCCCAGAACTTTGACTCATGTTCAGGTTGTCATCTAAGTCCTACACACTGCTGTGAAGAACTGTGATCCATGAAGAGGTTTCAAATTCCCCATTTGTACAGTTCTTTCTTCTAAAGTACAGAACCATCCATCAATTTGCATTGTACATTTTGGGAATATTTTCCAATTTACCAAAATTGTTCTGAATGACGTATTTATTAAATCTGTGGATAAAGCCAGAGATCTTGGAAGACAGATTTGGTCTCGTAGTTCAACAACTTCAATAATGACCAGGATGATTACTTAGAACTTGATATTAAATCTGTGGATGGAACCAATTATCCCTGGATGATATTTCCACTCCAACGGTAAATTCAGTACTCGGGTCTTTCATCCAGTTTTAAGTAGGAGGGTTTTTTCTACAGTGTACTTTCAGGCCTTTCCTATGAGAAGGTCACATGAGGGTCTGTCTAAAGATTTACTGAAGATATATGATATCCTCTATTAATTCTGAATCAATGAAGCCTCTAATCTTCATAGAGGGAAGCCAGATTGACTTGACACAATTCATTCTTCACCAATAACTACACACTGTTATTCACCTCCTTGTTTCTTCTAAGTGTCTTCAAAGAGTCTATTTGAGGAATCATGACAGAATTTTTGACATTTGCATGATCCTGGGATAAACACTACTATAATGTCTCATTGAAAAAAGTTAAATATGCTTTCATTCAAATTTATAGAGGAAAAAAACCCCTGGCATATCAGAAAATTACTATTTAAAACACCTAAGGTATTCTACCTACTTTAAAAAACAGACTTAAATCTACAAGGCACTAATATTACTCTTTTGAGCAAATACTCAAATACGACTGTAATAACTTAAATTTTTTTCAGGTTTTTCCTCACTTCCTATTTACTTATAAAAATTACCTTATTCACACCACAAGTGAAATCAAAGTTTTTTTACAAATCAATCAAAATTAGACAAAGCTTCACCTGATGATGAGAACTGTTTGATATTAATGTAGGAGTAGAGTCAGATTCTGAATTAGTTTGTTATTGTATTAATCAGATCTGGTTAGTTCATGGTAAGGTTTAGTTAGGCAAAAAATGTAAGACTGGAAACCTTTCCTCAGTATGGTTTCTAGTCAATATATCAAACATATGAAAGAGAATAAAGAATGTCTCATTCTTCAGAATACTTGAACTGGCCCATAAAGTCTCAGTTTCACAGAAGAAACTGGGGGTTTTGCAGCAGTTTCTTTTTCTGTGAAATTGAGACTTTATGAACTGAAGCATGTCTGTGAAAATCATCTATGACATAATTTATACTCTTCCAACCAAATAAAGCAGATGGTAGAATGAAGAAGAACTATGTAAATCAATGTTTATAAAGTAGCAGACATTTGACAGGCTTCAAATTATGTCCAGGGTACACTGATAGATGCCATTATCCATTACTGTGCTTTCCCTGATATTTTATCTAAGGGACAAAAGCCAAAAGAAAGACCACAAGCATCTAACCACAAAGTAGCTCTTATTTTCCTATTCTAGTCAGCAATTAGCTCACAGGAATAGAATTCCAAGTATTTCCAATGCCTGTAGTTAAAAATATGCCTTCTTCTAAAATGAAATACGAATGTCATATGCTAAAAGCCATATTCGGGACTGCAGTCTTAGGGCTACAAATATATATTCAATTTGCACAGTAGTTACATGTAAAATATTTGATCACATGCAGCCCTTACATAAACAGTAAGACTATTTATTTTAAAAATACACACCAAAACATGTAGACTCTAATGTAATGTAATTGCCTTCTGCTTTTCATGAAACGGAGATTTTCTGCCCTGTCTGCTATCAAATCAGAAACATGTGATGAGTGTGAGTTACCAGTTCAGGACTTGTATTTCATGACCACGCTGGTGTCTGCAACCGCTCAGTTTTGCCACAAAGGACTGTAGCAATCAAACAGACACAGGTAACATTCAAATGACAAGCAGGGATTTCTGAACTCTAAATCCATCTTCTAGGAATTATAGTTCATCTCTTGGCGTGACCCTCCTTTCATGGGTGAATTTTGTAAATACGTAGATTGTTCTTGAATTTTTCCTAACTGCTTCTCAAAGGGATCTCTTCTTTCCTTTTTTAATGTCAGGAGAATATTTTTCTTTTCTAATTTAAACAAGCAACTACACAGACCCTCAGCTCAGCGAAACTAGGTAACTATTTCTAAGAGAGCAGCAGCAGCAAATCCACGAAGAACTGACAGGCAACAGATGGCCAAAAGAAATCAAACCAAGGAGCTGGAACAACAAAGAAAACAAGAGAAATAAAGAGTACAGAATGTGTTGATGACAACTCCTTCTCCAAGTGATAAAGGAGCCAATGAGAACAGGAGCTATGCTGCACTGTTCTCACCAAGACGGGGCTGGTGGGGAATGTGAAGCTCAAGGGCAGCCTGGGCTGCTGTGACCGTGAAGTAGTGGGGTTCAAGATCCTTACAGCAGCAAGGAGGACACAGTAAGCTCAACACAAGAGCAGACGTTGGCCTCTTCAGGGATCTGTTTGGTATAATACCATGGGATAAATCCCTGGAGAGAAAAAGGGCTCAAGAAATCTGGTTGATACTCAAGGATCACATCCTTCAAGTTCAGGAATGATGCATCCTAAAGAGGAAGTACAGCAAAAATGCCTGGACATCTTCACGGATGAACAAACTGCTCCTGGGAAAATTCAAACGAAAAACAAGAAGCCTACATAGGATGGCAGCAAGGACAAATAGCCTGGAAGAAATACAGAGATTGCCTGAGCAGCCAGGGATGAGGTTAGGAAAGCTAAAACCCTGAGAGAATTAAATCTGGCCAGGGACACCAGGGGCAACAAGAAAAGTTTCTGCAGGTACACTGGTGATAAAAAGAAAACAAGGGGAAATGTGGGCCCTCTCTAGAAGGAAATGAGAGACATGGTTACCTGGGATATGGAGAAAGCTGAGGTACCCAGTGACCTTTTCGTCTTAGTCTTCATCATCAAGTGATCCAGCAACACTGCCTGAGTTGCACAATGCAAAGTCAGGGACTGGGAGATGGAAGAGCCATCTGGTATAGGAAAAGATCAAGTTCGAGACCATCTCTGGAACCTGAAGGTGCACAAATGCATAGAACCTGAGGAGATGCATCCACAGATCCTGAGGGAACTGGAAGATGAAGTGGCTAAGCCACTTTCCATCCTACCTGAGAAGTTGTGGCAGGTCAGCAAAGTTCCCAGTGACTGGAAAAGGGGAAACAAAATTCTCACTTTTAAAAAAGAAGAAAAGGAAGACCCAGAAAACAGAGGCCAGCCAGTCTTGGCTCTGTGCCTGGCAAGATCATGGAGCAGATCCTCCAGGAAATTATGCTAAGGTACATGGAAAACAAGGAGGTGATTGCTGACAGCCAACATGGCTTCACTAATGGCAAACTGTACCTAACAAATTTGGTGGCCTTTTACAGTGAGGTTACAGTGGTGGTAGATAAAGAAAGAACGAGTGATGTCACCTGCCTGGACTTGTGCAAAGTATTCGACACTGTCCTGCATAACATCCTTGTCTCTTGCCTCTTCCTATGGTTCTGTACAGGCTGTTTATATACTACTTCCTACCTAATTCTCTGGCAGCAATTCTGTACCATGCCCCACTTTTTAAAGTTAAATTATGTCCTGTAAAAGGAATGCAGGAGAGATAGCCTTGTGATTTAAGAACTGGACTGAAACTCTATGGCTCAAAGGCACACAAATTTTGTCTTTGACCTTCGGCAGGGTACTTAAATCTTCTCCCTTAGTACTCTGTATGTAAACTGTAAAGTGCCTCAAATGTATGTGAAAGGGTAAGTCAATTAGCTGCCAAATCCTTACTATACAGTGCACTATACTATAGTATACTATAAAAAAGAAAAATCTTACAGAAAAATAATTTTAAATAAGGAAGAAAAAAAAACCTAGCTGCTTGTAGTGTTGGCAATAAACACAGACAAAATACATCTAACAGTTTTGAAATCCTGCAAAAATACAAGCCAATCCCTATGTCTTGTGAATGGATCTTTTTAGCAGTGGGATTAAAGCGACCAGAAATCTTGTCTGCACTATACTTCCACTCACAGAGCTTGGTACTTTAATGCCAGGATCAAAGACAGAAACCGAATCTGTGAACCTCAATTGCTTTTTCATCATCTGACTTGTAATATCAGCCTTGTTCTGGCCTGTGCCTGGGAGCTACAGGGGTGATGTGAAGCAGTGCCAATGATCGCATCCCCACAGAAGGCATTCCAGGGCAGCTGGGATGGCGAGGTCCCCAGCAGCTACAAGCAGTTTATTCTCAAAGCCTGAGAACCAGAAGCTATTTCCTTTCTTTTATTTTGCATTTAAGGATGACAGGAAGATGATAAACAGCCAAAGCCCAAGCACATCAATATGCTAGCAGTACAAAAGCCCTTTGTGATTGACTGACAAAACCTAAAGAAGGGGAGGAGACCCTCTTTTTCTTCCATTGGGGATGGCTCTGGACAGAGACGCCTGAAATTTTAGCCCTCAAAAGCTTCTCCTGTTACCACCAGATCACCTTGCAGGTAAACACTTTCCTGGTTCATTGAGTCACTGTTACGTATCTGAAAAAGAATCTCCACTGAAAAGTGATAATGGTGGAAAAATACTCCCTATTGTACAGCCGTAATTCTTGTACCGCTTGTCTGCAGGCAGCGCATTTCCTCTCTTGAGGAGGCTGTGCAACTGGATCCAGCTACATGTAAAGCAATCTGTTAAAACGAGGACAAGATTTACTGTTGGAAAGAAGAAATTTAAATACATTCCAGGACCCTATGTATCATATGGCTAAAAGTGACCAAACATGGTATATTAAATTTAATCTCTTCACATTACATTCAAAAGTTTGTATTTTCTATACAAGAGAAAACTTACTGATTTAGCAAATGCAATGAACTATTGATAATAACTCGTGTTCCATTTTTTCTAAAGAAACACATTGTTTCTGTAGGCTATTTAGTTACATTTTTAATAGTGTATACACAGTACTAAAACCCCTATTTCATTTATTTCCTAGCATGCAAATTGGCACGTGTACCATGAAGTGTGGTACACGTGCCACTGGAAACCATGATACATTTATCAAATTTTATTCCTTTCTTTCCCTATATCTGTAAAATCATTGGTACAACTTAATCCTCAGGAAGCAATTAAGCAGGACATCTGAATTTAGTGTAAAAGGGGTTATGTTTCTTTTTAAAAGCAGTGAAGCCCAACAAAAGAGAAGTCACATGCTTTAAAGATGCTTTAAAGCATCTTCTTGACTTTTGACATGTGTATTACCATTAAACAGATGTACAAGCGTATCTCAATATGAAAAACTACAACCACCAAAAAAGATAGGAAAGACAGGAACTAAACAGGACATAATTTTCTCCCCTGGCTGGCAGCTGAAAAAGCCTACTCTGCAGCCTTTTTGCAGACTGCAGGAATCAGGAGCAGCATGATTTCATATAGGGAAAATGCAAACTAACCCAAGTTCAGCCCACACCTTCAATTCTCCTCATTCGGACCTGACCTAACCACAGCTCATGCCTTCAAGAACAGAGCTAGTTTGAAGACAAGGGTATAATACTACAATAAAATACCTGCCTACTCATTTAAAGCCACTATTAGCTTTTCAACTTGAAAGACAAAGTGAAAAATAGTATGTACGGGGACTGGCAAACTTCCTATAACAAGAAAGGTGGTTCAAGGGATTGGAGGCAGTATCTGTCTTTTTTTAAAAAGCCAAAAGGACAATGACCACCTTTATTCTGGGCTATCATTTGATACAGATAACATTTAGGTACTGCTTAGACATATAAAAACAGTTGCAGACAGCATGCAACAAAAGCATGGAATGTTTCTCTGTCAGATCAAGAGGCAGAAACAAAAAAGGAAAAAAATTACCTGATGACTTGCAAGTTAGTTACTTTGATGATCCACCATGATTTTAAGCAAGTACTTTATCTGAAGAGCTTTGGTAAACCCAAAGACAAAAAGCTGCACTACAGCCCTAATAATACAACCACCCATGTTCTCCCACTCTTTTAAATACAGCTGATTCATGGCTGGTCAAAACCCTGTCCTGCTTGGCCTCTTACTCCTTCACTGAGGATACTGTCCTACCTCTCCTCCTCCCATTTCTCTTTTCTTCTCTGGTCAAGCAGTGCATCTGATCACAAGAACAGGTCAAGGGGAAGCAGCCAGCTTTGGAACTCAGTGTAACCCATCAGTCATCCTCAAGAGGATCCAAAGAAAAAAATATTTTGAAAGGCACTCAAGGAGTGTTTGTTTTCCCACCACACACAGCCCCATACAGAGCCTCCTCCCGGTCCCTTCCCTCCCCCTGGCTCCCACCACCACTCCTCACAATCGATCCCAACTCTGGGAAAGCAATGCTAATCATCTGTCTCTGCTGATAGTGACACTGTCACTGTGACTCTATCTCACCTTTCCTACACTCTCACCTGCTTTTCAGGAGACTGCGGAGCTGCCGGCTCAGACGGGAGGGAGGCAGAGAAGACACCTGCACGGCTCAGCACCAGGTAACACTTGCTTTGATCTTACTACCAGAAGCAGTGTTTAAAATACTGTAAATATATTTCTTCTTATCCCTTTGAACACCTAAATCTTGCAGTATAGGCTCTCAGGTTTGGTTTAGTTTCCTGTGGTGTATATGGACATGCACTCTACACCTCTTCTGGGGGTAGGCATGGACATGTAACACTGCTTGGCTTGGCGTGACAGCCATACCACGGCTGGCCATAAACAATGAGTGCAAGGATTAAAGGCTGATGTGGTGTGCATTTCCTTGGGAGAAACTGTAAATGCAACAGGCGTCACGATCAACAATCATAATCAAAATGTCAGAAGTTTTCTCTCAGGCTATTTTCAGGAAATTAGTCCAATAACTCCTGGTATCTTAGGGCTAAGTCTGCTCTAGTAACATTTCAGCATCACAAAAACATAGAAGGCAAACATGAATATTAAATGCTACATTCTAATCACTAAACTTAATATATTATTAATACATTCTTTCTTAAGTAAAGGTACTAGAAAAAAGCTATGTAAAATTAACATTACATGACAAATCTCTAACTTAAAGCAATACTTTAAATACTGTTACCAAATTGGCATGTACTTTCTGAAAGACAGAAATAAATAATGGCAAATTTAAACCTTTACAGTTCCAAAGATGCATCTCTAGGACACAGAGAAAGTATAAATACTTCCACTTTTTCCTCTTAACAAGGATCTAAAGAGATCACAGTTTGCTGCAGTTTTGAACTTTATATTACTGTAAAAATTACAATAATTTTATTTAGAACTCAGAATGAGATTTTCAAATGTTTCACGTATTTTTTCCAAACAGTAGAGCAGTTCGTTCTATGGTATCTTTTTCCTGTAATTACCATCCAAAAACTTTGGCAATAACCCATAAAAATCGATACTTAAATAATTTAATATACATGTCCCTTTCCTTTTTTTTGCTCTTATTACCAGAACACAAGGTAATTTTTTTCATATTAAAGCCAAAAATGGGTCCAAGAAATGGAAAGATAATATGGGCCATGTACGCAGAGTAAGTTAGGAAAAAAAAATCCTAATATCTCAGCATTTCATTAATTCTAAACACTTACCATCCCTCAGAATAACTTTAATAGGGTCTCTGGGTAACTTTAAAGAAAAATGTTACATGTATTCCACCTAGAACTATGCAAGTAAGTTTGGTGCACAACCACCTATATCATCAGTTAGAGAGAGGAAGCTCTGCAACATAAGTTAAACCTACACAAGATAGGAACTGCCCTCTTGACTTGCCCGTTTTTCCCTCCTATTTCCTAACTTAAATATCTCAGATAGGTCCCTAAAGCTGAAGATGAGTCTTGTGAACAGGCCCTAGAGACATGTTAAAGATCTAATTGTTGTAACGTTCTCTTTAATGCTAATTTGGGGATCAAAATTGATTTCTTCTAATTTTATGAATACTACTGTTGTCTAGGGGGGAAATAATGATTTGCATCGGCAAATATAAGAACACGGAAATAGCAAAAGCGGGATTTGCTCATGGATATTGTATAGCAGCCACTGCAAACAATGAAGGTGCAAGAGTGTCAGGAGAGGCTCACAGACCAACTAAAGATGCTCCCCTTAATCCTGCTGGACACTACCATTTTCCACCCTAACTATACATTTTCTTTGTAAAATCTCTAGGTCCAGATATTCTTCTTACCTGTATGAAAATGTAAAAATCTTGAATTCTTGCACAATAAAAGTATGCTTAAGATGCATCTTTAACATTTCTGAACTACAGATGTGTGGCCAGCATTAGCTTGAGGAGATCAGTCTCCCTCTCCTATGACTGTAGCAGAGAGTTTGGACCAGAGCTCCACAAAACTTGGCAGTCCACAAAACTTCCTTTCAAACCAAACCCAAAAGTACTATATGGAATAGCAAGTTTTAAGGGACCGAAACAAAAAACTACAATGCAATGGAAGTCTGGTAAACGACTATGAGAGAACAAAAAAGATGTTTCATGAAAAGCAAAAAAGTAAAAATCCTTTTTCGCTTTTTATTCTATTGGTAGATAAACAGAACATGGATTATTTCACCTTTTACCCATGTTTATATTTGAACCCAGTCTGTGCGAGTCCAGCAGCAGGTCTCTACCAGAAGTGCCCGAGTTAACCCTGAAGGTTATCTTCTCATCCCCAACCCCCTCCCGCAACCCATGTTCTACTTTTGCTCACACTAAATAAAGCAAACTGATATTTATAGCATTTCTTAGGAGGCTGAATGTTTTCATCTACTCACCGGGTCATCCAAAATACCTCAGAAATCAAGCTTCATGACAGTTACCAAAACAACGCTTTGAATCACTAACTTTGAGACGTTTATATAAGGATAGTAAAAAACATACATAAACATGGCAAAAAATCCTCATCTGTTTTTTCTTCTGATTTATTACCTAATAATTCAACAGCAGAGGACTTTTAATGCACTCCTGTAATTCTACAGCAAATGGAAAAGGCTCCAAAATAATCTTTATTAGAACGGAGTTACAGCAACTCCAACTGTTAAGCTTGATGATTCTACTGTAGAAAGAAAGTAGAATTATAAGGCAAAAATATCTTTCAAGCAGTTTAGGTGATTAAACAAGAGACTAACATGGCACTGGTACCACACATTTTTAAAGGAAAATAAAGGCACTTTGAAATATCATGTTGAAAATACTGAATAAATTACAGGATATGTGTTTCACAGA
Source organism: Machaerirhynchus nigripectus (assembly GCA_013397975.1). Taxonomy (NCBI): domain Eukaryota; kingdom Metazoa; phylum Chordata; class Aves; order Passeriformes; family Dicruridae; genus Machaerirhynchus; species Machaerirhynchus nigripectus. The sequence goes on from VZRQ01001752.1 coordinate 644,619, forward strand.
GAAAGAAGAGCAAATAGCTGTAATTTGGGAGGCTAGAATTTCCTTAATGAGATAGCATAAAGGGCTCTGTGAACAAAAGGACCTTTCTCAAAGGTTTTCAGTGACTTTACACAAGTTTCAGTACTCAAGTAGAAGTATATGACACTGCATCTGCGTTTCTTAGATGTTCTTTTCATTAACCATTTTTAATCAGCACATAATATGTAAACGACATTAGAAGATAAAGAGCTTTCTGTTGTGAGCTATGCAAATGCCAAGTTATGAAAAACACGATGTCCTGCTTTGTGAAATCACAGCAGTAACCTCAGACTGTCTGAAATTACTGTTTCAGAAAATAACACTTAGCATTTACCCTAGAGAAGGCAGCCTTCATTCTCAGTTTATGATCAGTCAATCATCAGAAACATCCAGCTTCCCTTAATAGCTGGTTTCAGCTCATGGGTGGAGCTTTGCTTTCTAAGGTTCAGAGCAGATGAATTAACGTGTGCATATTATAAGCTGGTAGTATATGGTCTAAGGATTAACTACTACAGCAACCAGTACTGTAGTCTGCCAACACATATTCTCTCAAATTGCTGGATTTTCCAAGTTTACCTGGATAGAATTTCTATGTAGGTGTTCATGTATTGTACAGAGATCGCAAGCTTTATAATATGTGGATTTCTTCAAGCATGAAAATGCACAGCCATTGCATCACCCTTCCAAAAAAATCACTTGTATAATATTCAAAATGAAACTGCTACTAAAACAACAATTTCACTGTATTTTACAAATATTTATTTTACACACTGTAGGATCCCTCCTGCTTCTCCACTTCATTCTATCCAATTACTCTAGAAGAGTATTCCGGACAGTACCATGAATTATTCAAACTGAAAAAAGATGGCATGAAACCATGGTATAATCAAAACCTTTCTACTCACAACCTTAATTACACGCAAACTTCAATTAAAAAAAAAAATTAGGAGCATTAAACAAAAGTGTACTTTTATTACAAGACACGTCAAGAATGGTCGTGAGGACTGATCAAGTGACCTCTTTGCTGCCTTTTCTCCCTGAAGGAAACTAGAGTTGGCCAGACTCTGTGCATATCCAGAAGTACTTTTACCCAGACCCCTCAATACCTGGTTTCTTTAGGAAAGTAGCACACTGTGAAGAAGTCCTACTCACAACACATCAGATGACACAAAGACATCAGATGACACCACAAACTACTGGGTTTTTTGAGTAAGCGGTAAATTCTGAGACACAGTGGAGTTCAATATCACCTGAAAATTAATTCCTTCAGATAATATCCTACAGATATGAGAAGATTCCTCTCCCCAGACACACTTCTGCATCTAAGATCCTTAGGGAAAAACGGGTGGAAGGGGAACAATCCTGTTTCAACTGTGGTTGCCTATATGTGTGAATTAAATGTACATATGTAAGATCCCACAATACTGTGCATACTACAGCTATCCACAAATGAGTAACGCATGTTAATTTCATCACTTCCAGTGGAGTGGAGCAGAAGCATTTTGAGTAAAAACAGAGGTCCAAGTTAGGAGAAAAGTACCACAAGACGAGGATGGAAGAGAAGAAATAAAAAAATACTGCACTAAAATATGCTTCCTCTGTCTGTAAATATAACTCTGTTGTTTGTAAACCTATCATCTGCATTTGAGCTGCTTTTTTCCTAGTATGTTCTTCTATTTTTTGTCCTGTCTCCTGACATGACCTTTTTTCTTTCCTCTTCAGTCACTCTCTCCTTCCTTTTCCCTACTGTCTTACTTTCTGTATTGCATTTCTGAAGTTACTTTTCACTCTGACTCGTCTCTCACTTTATCTCTTCTAGAGTAATTATTCCTGTTTTTTCCTTCTACCATTTCAGTTCTGTAACCTCACTTCTTAACACCCGATATTTAGCACCTTCTTTTTCCTGTCCTGTAGCAGATGGAATAACGTTTGAACAGCCCAACAGAATTTGGGGGAAACTCTAGTGATAAATATCAAGGCTGCTCAATGAAGTTTTCAACTAGTATGAAACACCTGTCTCATCAACAGACCATTATTACATAAATTGTTTAGAAAATAATGTAAGATATACATTATAGTGAGATTCTGAAGACAATCATGATACTAGAAAGGAAATATTCAAATAAATCAAGAAGAACAATGCCTACACTTCCATAGATCAAGATTCATACATCTGTTACAGCAGTATTTCCTGCAAGAGTAGGAGTGGGTAGGAAGACACCCACCCCAAGGGAGAGGTATGATCATGTTGCAGTTATGTGCCATATTGGTTTTTTTTCTCTTTTAATGGATAACTATCAACCACAGCACTGGATTTCCAGAAGCCACACTAAGCGAACTCAGCTTTACAGGCTGCTATTAACACGGCAACCTGAGAGATACCCTGGGAGCTGCATGATGTTCAGAACATATCTCAATTCTTCCACGAAGAAAACAGTTTTGAACCTTCCAACTCAAGTAACTTTTTATCTCCTAGATTCAGCAAAGATGGCCTTAAGTCATGCTGGTATGCAGTTACTTAAAAATGACCAAAGTCCATGTGAATGCTGTGGAGCATCTCTGTTTTCCATGCTCTCCCCATCAGCACCACTGGCTGAGTGCCAATGCAGCTACCGTGCATCATGGTACAAGCTGTGCAAGGAAAATAACTCCGCTCAAAACTACCCAGAGCAGAAACAGTAGCCAAATGTACTTAAACCTGGAGCTGTCAGGAATGCAGTGCCAACCAGGGCTACCTACTGGGGACAGTAACCACTTTTAAGATCAGAGAACCCCATAACCTCAGATAAGGCACTTTATATGAACTCAGAAAATAAAGACTACTTTGCTTTTATTCCATGCAACATTTGACTCCCAAGCATCAGTCAGACTTTCAGAGCATAGAGGTGGACTTACATTAAGTCTCCTTATAGAAAGGTTTTAAGCTTCCAATTACACCACATAGATATTAGGATTTTATCTTTAATAATGAAAGAGATTATGTATGATCTTGGTGACCATGACTGCTACTGCTCTCAGTACCTTTGTTGACATTTTTAGTTGGGTGGAGAGGACAAAAAGCCACTCTGGGAACAGATTAAGTACAATGCAGAAGAGAATTTTCTGTTTTTCAGGTCAGTAAGTGCTTGTTAAGAGTAAACAATGTTTTATAGTCAGTGGGAATATATTCTACAAGCCAAACAGATCTGACTTTGAATAAGGTATGTATTCCAAAAGCATGAACATGATTTTGCCAGTTTGATCACTTAAGATTAAGGAAAAAGGCTGAAGTGATTTTGAGCCATTAAATAGGAAAGGTAATTTAATGATTCTCCCAATTATTTTCTGCTTTAGATGACAACAGAGACAGAAAGACTGCCTTCCCTGGGACTCCACACAGGATTTTTTTTGGCTGTCCAAAATCTTACTGAAGGGGATCAATGGTTAATTCACATATGGGTTCAGACAGCAACCAGCTCACAGTCACAGGCAGTCCCGACTAACGGACAACTCTGAGGCCTGATTAAGTGACTTCTCGCTGTCTCTTCTCCCTGAGCAGTTGACCAGACTCTGTGCATACCCAGAGGTATTTCACCCAGACCCCTCTAAACCTGGTTTCTTTAGGAAAGTAGCACACTGTGAAGAAGTCCTACTCACAATACTGACTACACCAAGAAAGGAAAAAAAAACCCACCTCAAAAACTAGTCTGTGCTAATTATTTCTGACAACTTTACCTTGTCTTAGCACATTCATTGGTGTTTACAAATAGATTTTTTTTTCCCATGAATTAAACTAAACTTGACTCTCTATTTTAATTCCTGTGTTAAAACACAAAGACTAAAGGAATTAAATGTTGCTGATGATTGCTCAACAGGATATTCCATCAGCCTTGGCATGGAGTCACTATTTTAGAAGAGAAAGTGGTTTGGAGCCCATTCAACTGCCAGTGTTGCTGTGCCAGGTCAGGGAAAAATTCACCAAATACCTCTGGGCTCTGTGTCAGTTCTTACCTCTTAAGAAGCTACAGGAAAGATGGAGAGTGACTTTTTACAAGGGCATGTATTGGCCTCAAACTGAAAGAGGGTTGGCTTAGATTTGCTACTAAGAAGAAATTCTTCACTGTGACATACCACGTGGTGGTGAGTCACTGGAACGGTTTCCCTGCAAAGATGTGGATACCCTGTCTCTGGAAATGTTCAAGGCCAGGATGGATGGGGCTTTGAGCACTGGTCCAGCAGAAGATGTCCCTGCTCATGGCAGTGGGGTTGGAACTAGATGACCTTGAAGCTTCCTTTCAGATTAAGCCATTCTAGGATTCTGTGATTTTTGCAGAGCTCTCTGCAGACCTGTGATTGGAGGTTCTCTCTAAAACACTGGTTCATTACCAAAGACACAGATAGGAGACAATTAGCTTCCTCCAAGATCATACAACATTTATAGTTTTGACCAGAATTTTAGTGCTCTGACTTCATTTGATCAGCATTCATGCAGACAGGTGTCTAACCTCAACCTTACAAGTCAAATTCTCTGAGGCTGTTATGGCTTAACTCTGAGATATAGAAGAAAATAAAGCAAAAAGACTGCCAATGCAAGGTTCTTAATGGGTTATAGATGAAAGGAGGAATGCGTCTTCGAATCCCCTAAATTAACAGCCCTCTTCTATCCACAGACTGTTCTTGGCCAATATCCGTAAGTAATGGAATTATGAAAAACAAGCTGCAGCTTCCAGAGTTTTGCAATTACCAGGGGATCATACTTGAAGAACCATAGATAGCTGCACGCCGCAGAAAATTATAAGTCAAAGGGTTGTAGTCAAAGGTCACTTTAAAAACCAACTTTCCAACTTGAGATATAACAAAGAAAATATGGGGAAAGATAAGCACATGGCAGCACAAAGGAGCACACGGCAGCACAGACCCTGGGGGAGGAGGTGTCACACGGCAGACCTCTGCAGGGAGCCTCCGGCAGCCGACAGACCAGTGAACAGAGCACGATCACCCCATAGAAGGTGCACTGCTGACGTGGCTGCACAGGATGGGTTGTGCAGTCAGAGTTACCATGAAGGGAGGTGCTGCGTCTTGGGGAAATGTATAAAACCAGCTTGTTCCTTCGAATAAACGATTCAGATTGGAGATTCAGATCTGGGAACAAGATCCAGACTCAGATTCAGTCTGAATTTCAATCGTGGACAAGAAAATTTGAGAGGTCTGGTATTTACAGGGAAACAAGATGAATGACATACTTATATATTGCACACTGAGAGAGAAACAAGTAATTAAAATGAGTGTCTCATCCATCTCCCACTACTGTAAGTTTTAAAACAGGAATACAATTCATAGCTTGTGAAAACATGTGAAACAAGTTTACTCTAAAATTGAAAGAGGGTAGTTACACCCGCACATACGTCAAATATTTGATATTATTTAAGACCACAAAATTTGATTTTCCTGTTCTCCTCTACTTTCACCAGAAGAGAAAATGTGATCTTCCTGCCATGAGTTATTGAAAAGAAGCCATGAAAGGCAGGTTTCAGTTGTTTTTACACTGTTAGATCTCCAGGGTCATATTTAGGAGATGAAATTCCTTAAGTAATTACTATATTCTCCAGAAGACTCAGCATTTCCCTTTTTAACCCAATTATGTTCACAGCACTGGATGATGCCACTGAAGCACTCCACTCAATTCAGCTTGAGTGAAGAATATACAATATACACATGAATACCAAAAAACTGTAAGGTCTAAGAAACACTGTTCAAAACAATTTTTACAACATAAATAGATACACCAGTGACATACCTGAAGAAGAACATGAACAGAGCAGCTGTGATGCAGAACAAGAGGACCTACAAGAAGGAGAAAGAGTGTTATTACATAACACACTACTACTGTATGTTCTGGATCATGAAGATTTTATAACTTTTACTATAAAGCTACACTTTAATTATATGCTTTAGGGGCCAGAATAAAAGCTTGTCTGAGTCCACCAAAAACTACTGCCTAGTTTCTAGTGGACTTTGAGTGATTCCTGTAGAAGCTAAAAAACTGAAATACAAACCAGGGTAGTGGAACAACAGACACAGTAAATGGCACCACTTAAAAGCATCTGTAATAAAAGACCAGTAATAAAATAATTATAAAACAACATAATTTAAACAATAAAATATTGGAACTGAAATTTAAACCTCATCTTTTACCAGTCTTCGCTTTTGTGATTTATTCAAGTATCATATTGCTAGTTTCAGTTTAAAAGGTATGGTGTTTAAAATGTCTATACAGACAGCTGCTTCTGCTGAACTGCTTTCCAGCCAGTTTGAGAGTAGATAATTCTATTCCAAATTAAGAGTACCCTTTCTAGTAGTTTACCTCAGTGCTAAACTCACTTGAAACAGACCTACCTTGCTCTATACTATCAATGGAATCATACAAGAGCAAGCTTAGCAGCTCTCCAGCACTGAGAGGGGAACGTCCCACTTCCTTCTCCCATCTTCTCTGCTGGGGCTTAGAGCTGTTACCTTCTCCTTACCACCTGCACAGGGACTCACAAAGGCTGAAGAAAACCTGCCTTAATCCACTCCACCTTTGCCAGGTACAGCTCACAAGTGAGAACATATTGTTTTGTTCTAGATATACTGGCCTATATTCATACCATCATTTAGAAAGCAAAATCCCTACAGAAATATTCCAAGTCTTTCAGAAAATATTTGTACCTATTTTCAAGGGCTGAAGAAGTTTTGATCATGAGAGGATACAGACATCTTATGTGAGAAGAAATGAAAGAGGAGGCAGAGGTGCCAATTAGAAGGTTATAAACATGTAGAACAGGAGGCTGCTGTGTGTTAAAACAGATCAGAAAGTGTGACAAAAAATTGCACACGAAACCTTTACAATGACTTTCAGAACAAAAAAAATCTTACAAATGACACCATTTCCCTTGTCTCAGTCCTCTGGCAGGTGACTTAAAACTAGGTCACATGAGACATTATAACATCTGCTTTGTAAACTACCAATTTTTTCCTTTTCCTTAATCAGAACTACCATATTTTATTTATCTGCATCAAAACTGTGAACATCTGAAATAATTCTATATGATATCATTAGGACAAAGGTATATTTCATGAGGGTAATGGTATATTTCATTTCAAACCAGCAGCAAGAGCAGACTTGTTTTTAAACACAAATTCTACTCAAAAAGATCTGCCCTAATCCTCGAAAGTTCAAAATGTATTTAATCAGCCAAATAACAACCATCAGTTCTCTTGAGGTTATTCTGGAGACACAGGGATAAGAAGGCTTGACAGCCTGAGCAACAGTGTTGGGAAATAAGTGAGAAATGGCAAAGAATCAGTTTTCTGGAGGGGGGTGGAGAGGGACGCAGGGGACAACAAAACAAAACAAAA
>VZRQ01001752.1:652056-690965 GCA_013397975.1 Machaerirhynchus nigripectus
CGTAAGTCTGACAAAAATTTAACAAGTATTTATACATATATATATATACACACATACATCATTAAGATGCCCTTGGAGCTCTTTCTCCTCCAGGTTAAAGCACCCCAACTTTGTCAGCCTGGGAAAGCCAGCACTGGACACAACACTACAGGTGTGTCTCAGCAGCACTGAGTAGAAGGGAAAGATCACCTTGTTCAGCCTGCTGGCAGTGGCCTCCTGTGCTGGAAGGGTCCTGTGCTGGCTCCTGTTTAGCTTGGTGCCCACCAGGACCCCCAATTCTTTTTTGCAAAGCTGCCTTCCAATGCCCCCAGGATATACTGGTGCCTGGGGCTGTTCATCACCAGAGGCACAACTTGACTCATCCCTTTGTTGAACTTCATGAGGTTCCCATTGGCCCATTCCTCCAGCCTGTGGAGATCCCTCTGGATAGCAGCACAACCACCTAGTGCAGCAATAGCTCCTCCCAGTTTTGCATCACTTGCAAAGCTGCTGAGGGTAAAGCCTCTTGTCCACTCCTCCAGGTCATTAATAAAAATGCTGCTGACCCCAGTATGACCTGCTGGGGCCTGCCACCAGTGAACAGTCTCCTGCTGGACTTTGTGCTGCTGACCACAACCCTCCAAGCTTGCCAGTCCAGTTCAGCCAGTTTTCAACCCATCTCATCATTTACCCATCATCATTTTGTCTATACTCAATATTCTATTTAGCAAAATTTGGAAACTAAAAATACTCAAAGGATTTGCTTAATCAGCCTCTGTAATTTCCAGATGTTGCCGAGAACTTAAAAATGTTCCTTGAAAAAAATAAGATGTGGAAGAACTTGGGCAGGTGGAAAAGCGGGAACTGATACCAACTTTTTTAAATGAGAATTTCAATATTAGAATGTCAATCAGACCACTTCTAGCATCCACAACCATACTGCAATATATTATTTGATACAGGCAGCTTGTAACCATCTTGCTAACAAAATAACAAGAAACAACCAACATAATAAAGAAGTAAATTAAAATTACTGGAATTTTCTTCTTTGACATAAGACTGAAGGAAAAGAACAGGTGTAATTTTTCCTGACTTTAATGCACCTTCGTCGCAGTTGCTTACGCTAACTAAGTGTGCACAGGGCTGCTCAAAAACACTGCAGAAGAAAACTCTCATAGCTAGCAGTTCATTATCAAGCTAAAAGGCATTTTAAGTGAAGTCACCAATGAAGTTTTGCCTCCCTCTTCAATAATCATTTAAATGATGGAAAGTGATTGAACTGCCCAAAGTCAACACAATGAAATTCAATTAAAATGACTATGAAGTAGTTGTCAGGAGATATCGCATACACAAAAACAAGAAACAACTGTGTAGGCAAGAGCACAATGAGTATGTATACAAGAATATAAAAATCACACAGGTCACAAATAAGTAGGCACATACAATGCAATGCTGTGGAAAGCATTGTAAAATATTACAGACTCTTTCAGAACCAAAGGTAAGATATTACACTAATGACCTAATGCTAGCAAAACCAATGTTGGGAGCACGCAGCACTGTTGAAGAAAGCATAGACAAAACAAGGCAGTCCAGAAGATCATGATAGAAATAAAAGGCCTGTAGCATATGACTGTTCAAACTGCTGAATCTACAGAAGTAGTAGTTTGTGATGAATATGCCAACTATTTTCATATAATTATCATGTACTGATACATCTGTCTCATCAAGTACAAAAGGAGGAAGGCAGAATTAAATCTACAGCAAATACAGCACTGGTTAAGTAATAGGAAGAGCTCTCTCCAGGGTAGTGATACACCAGAACAAGCTATCTGTGAGACTGGAATCTCCTTTATCAGAGATGCTTAAGATCAGTAGAGGCAAACATCTCCAAGAAATACCCTGGCCACGTTTGGCAGGGTCTCTCCAATATTTACCCAACTGAAGAACAGAAAGATGTGCAGCTAAACCAGACCCAGATTCTTCTACATGAAATTCACAGCCCCACATGGAGAGTCCAGAGACTGCCTTATCATAGCACAAATAAGGCAGAAACAGAAGACAAACGATCACTGTGCTCCAAAACTAAGCTACTTTCAAAATAACCCCTTTTTTTTAACATTTTCCCCATTCTAGAATTTTTTGTAATATTCTCAGTACCATACACAGTACTTAAGTTTAGTTTTCAAAATACCTGTATTTTTTAAAAAAAGAGAAAAAATACTAGGGCCTACAGAAAAATAATTCTAAATATTAAGTGAATTTAAGACTTCTATTCCAGTGAGCAGGACGTCTCACTTGGGCTTTTCTTGCAGAGTTTGTGAGTTTTTGATTTACAATCGAAGACCAACAGAACGTACTTGGCAACATACAGACCTTGAAACTTTCCAGCTGAAGAAACAGATAGAAGCAGAAAACCTGCATCTTGCTAATGAGAATGATATACCCTAAATATTTTAACATCTATGAAGAGATGCCCATAGGTTACAAGAAAAAATCCCTATGCTCCCTGACAGGTTAACGTATTTGGTATGTGAGTACTGTAATTTGATTGATTACATTATACTTCACTGAACTATGCTAAACCTTAATTAAAAAACCATGAAATTTGCTGACAAAACTGAAGAGGTACTTTTTTCCAGATCTCTGATGGCTGACAAAGCCACTTTTTTTTTTTTCAAGAAAGTTTAGCCCTCATATAATCAGCAACAGGAAGTGACATCTGGCAGTACCCAGCACTGAGCACAAAACAAAAAGCTCTGGGTGACAGTGGTTACCACTTGCCCTAGTGACAGCAGTAGACCCAGTAACACCAGCAGCAGCAGCTCACAAATGACTTTACACACACCCAGATAAAAATCTTGGCCCAAAGAAAGGAAAAATAACACTGTTAAAACTATCAAAACTACTTGAGTCTTGTGTATTCAGGCTTTTCCCGCACATTACCCAGTCCTGAGGTTATGTGCACTTTCTTTAAGCATTTCCATTATAGTCAAATTTCCTGGAGTACAAAAGGTCTTTGGAGGCTGCTGGCTCTCCCATTCAGCAAGAATAAAGAGTAGGACTGAAGTCTGTGATAAAGTAACACAGACCTTGTAATTAAAAGGAAAAGCACAGAAGGTATATGTAATCCTAATGAACCATAAACCGTAATGAAGACAGGAGGAAATCAAGATGGGCAGATCAGTGATATTAGCTGGTAGAAGCATCCAGAGTGTTGAAGCTACACTTCAACACTGGATAGTGCTACTGTCAGCTCACAGAAGACCTAAGGCAGCTTCAACCACTGACACTTGACTTCCAGCATATCCATAAAGCCTGAAAACTATCACCTTCCTGATCAACCACTTTGCAGTGTATGCGAGAGCTACGGCTACACTTGATAAAGTTACTACTCCTAGATCCTGGAGGCTGCTTGCTACAAAAAACTGAACTACCAGCTAAAGTCTGTCTGAGGGAAGGTTTAGTGGTAAAAACCATGGAAAATAAAAAACCTAGTTTAAATAACCCCCTTCAGTAATCAGTACTTCAGCCAATTTCTTCCAAAGTTACAAGATACATAACAGGGATATATATACAACTAGGAGCTTTGTAACAGTTGGTTACAAATTTTTACTCTTAAAATATATGATGCAGAAAACCCCAAATATTTTGCATATTTTTTTACTCCTTAAAATAAGATATTCATCCACAGAAGCATTTACTGCTGTCTCTGCTGCTAGAAGTTGTAAGTCCCCTCTCACCTTTACATTTACACACCGGTGAATAGCAGCATGGTAGTCATACTATCTTTTATTATATCAGCTATTATTACCAGGGATCATGTAAGATACTCCATGGGACTTTCGACTACACAGTCCATTTTTCTAATTTACCCCTACTTCAGACAAGAAGAATGATTTGCTGAACCCAAAAGCCACTCTGTTTTTTTCCATACATATTAATTGGTCTAATAAAAAAAAAAATCATCACTAACAGCAAGCTCCCAAAGCTACACTTGCTTGTAGTTTCTAAATTTTATTTCAAGATGTGTTATTGCCCTTATTAAAATGTTTTCTACAGTTCTTATCACTAAGATTATCTCTTAAGCAAACTCCCTTCTAACAAAACCAAAACAAATTAAAATAATGGAACCAGCCATGCAGATTAATGGTCTTGTACTCCATGAGCCAGGAAATACAGATGTATGGAATAATCTCTTTTCCACCTGCACAGTATGTAACATCCTAATCAATGAACTGTCTTCATGAAATATATTTGTTAATCTTTTCCAATAACAAAATAGCTAGTTTAAAAAGCACCCAGTTTTCTGTAATTTTCTAGTAGTTAAAAGGGATGGAAATCACAGCCTTTGTAAGTAACTAGACAAAGATACCAGAAGTCATAAAAAGACATCAAAGACACCAAAAGCTGTATAAAAAGAACTTACGGGAAAGCAGGAGCAACATCACTTTACATTCAGCCTCTTAAAATCTGATCTGATGATCCCCTAACTCTTACTAATATAAATAGTTATTTTTTACCATTATTTAACGCCTCAGGCAAGAAATTCCCAGAGTAAACAATTACCTGATGGAATTAGTCACCATTACCTGAGACAGCAGTTCTTACAGGACAGCTACATCATCACCTACATGGGACTAAAAAGAGAGAACTTCAGCCCAAAACCCAGGAGGTGCCAAGAGCATCAGCTATACCTCTGAGATCACTGCCATGAACAGCACTCACACACTGCAAAGGAAGGCTGATGCAGCCACTTAATACTAGATTATATAAGCAATGGGTTTGGCAAGGGGTTTTCCTGAGCACTGAACTAGTTCTCCTGCTCTCCACACCACTTATCTATTTACTGTCCTGAGTAAGTAATAATCACTCACATCCCTCATCACTCTTCCCCCACTTCTTAGACTGATGTTCTTTTTGGGCAAGTACAGCAGATTCTCCAGAGCACAACTCTACTCCCACCAGTGAGCTGAACAACCCCAGGAGAGGCAGATACAAAAAGCAATTCAATGCCCGTATTCCACTACTTGGAATAAAACTAAAGCTGCCAGTGTCTTAATGCTTTCGGCTCATTCAAGAGAAGACAGGGAGGTGGCTGGAGTACCAGCCTGCAGAAGTAAAAACTATTCCTTAATTTGGTAGAAAAAACTGCAAATGACAGCTAGAACCTGAAGTCTTGTCAACCTCAGACTAGTAAAATGACAACTTTGATTACCAAGATTGATTAATGCAATGTGATTACACTGGTTTGTGAACACTTGATGCAGTGTGGTGAGATTCACCAGCCAGCGTTGATCAGTATCCAACTACATGATTTTATGGTGTCCTGTCATATCAGCATTCGTAACAATACTATTACTGATGCATGTCTTTAAAACAAATGCATTACAAATAATAAAACATGGATTTGTACACCTCAGCACAAGCTTCTGAATCTGAACACTTTTATTTAGATTTCAATATTGAATAAAATACATACTTCAGGTCTTTCAAATGACTTATTAAAGCTGTACTGAAAATATAGTGAAGACTGAAGGGAAAACATGCTCCCAAATCCTGCAGCAGCTCCAGCCCTACTGCAACCATCCAGCTTTTTGTGTCTCTGGGTCCCTTTCTCCTTTTTCCAAGTGCTGTCTCACAGATGGCACCTTAGAGCACCAAGCAACGCTTTATAGAAGGCCAGGGTGTTTTTAACAACCATCTCTACATTTAACCACAAGCTCCTTGTTTTTCAATCCCCCAGGGAGGGAGAAGGAGCCAAGGGGGAATGCAAAGCACTCTGAGTTTCCTCAAGCACGTACAGATCTGGAACAACCAAGACTCTGAATCCAACATCCAACAGCTGTAACAGAAGACATGCAACCACCATCAAACATTACTGTCTGTACCTGCTGGGTTGGCACCGTCTGGTTCCTGTGAAATCATATAATATCTCCTCTCTTTTACATACTAATCAAAAATTGTGATTTACTTATTTTTTCATTTCCATTTAAATATCATTATAACATCCCTTATTTTTCTATTAGGAACTCTCCTCAATTCCTAAGAACCGCAGCAAGCAGCAAAAATGAGCTATTAAATTCTCAGTGTTGCCACTACTTATTAAAGAAGTCACACAGTTCCTGTACAGAAATATTATTAATGAAGTTTTCAAAACAAAGGTATTTTATGCTGTAAACAAGTTATTTGGTTTTGTGTGAAAGCATAAGGACTTGGAGAAAATGGTGGTTGTCCTTCACCAAGCTCAAACTTCTAGTAATTCCAAAAGACACATGCCAATTGGAAATCCTGAAACAGAGCCACATCTCTCTGGTCATTTCAAGGGATGCAATGTTTTACCTTCTTTCTATAGTCAAGCCTGTCAAATGCCTTTTTAACACCGTATTTCATTCTCTAATTGAAATGCAGCCTATCTGGGGAGAACTTCGTGAGCTGTGAAAAGTATTGGCAAAATCTCTTGTCATACTCGTGGGCATCCACATAATGATCATTTTTCTAGATGAAATCAACTTCTGAAGCAATTTTCGAAGCAACACTGTTGCTGTTTTAAAATTGATAGGCTTTACAAAAATGCAGAAAACAATTTGTCAGATACTTACTGGGCACAGGGCCAGTTCAGCTACACCTACAACACTCAGCTGTTAGAGGCTCCTGAGTTTTTTTCTGCCAGCAAGTCTGAGGCAACCTCTGGGCTGATAAGATCAAAAGAAACACTAGTATGTGTTATTAAACAAGAGATTATATAGATTCTTGTTAAAGCACTGTTGTTGGATCATGATTAAAAGGTTACAATTGGCAAATGCAGACAGTAACTGAGCCAAGACCAGGAGCACCTGCCAGTCCCAGACCAGCGAAGAATAAAAAAAACCTAAACCCTTGATTTTCTAGTTGACAAATTCCATATATATATATAATATATATATAAAAATATATATATACATACATATCTATAATTAAGCATTTCAGTGTTCATTTGTTTTTTCAAAAAACACTTATGAAGTTTCTTCCCCCATTTTTCATATTCTATTAGCCACAGCAAACAGAGCCACAACATACAATGAGAGAGCCACAGAATATCCTTTCTGGAAGCTCCTCAGAAGAGTCCACTGCTTTCAAGAATGCACAAGGCTTGATAGACTGAAGCATAAAAAAGTAGTTGCCAAATGAAACCGTAGTTTCATCACCAACACAAGCAAAAGTTTTGTATTATTCCACTGGAGTGTATTGTGTTCAATTTAAAAATCTACACTTCAAATCCACATTTAAAAATCTAAGATTGGGTCACTATGATCTTCCTATAACCTGACATGTTCCTCATGATGGCTACACATCTGGCTGTGCAGGTTTGCCCATTGCTGGGCCATGCACACAGCTCGAGTTGAAACTACACAAAGCACTTTCAGGCAACATCAACTTATGCAGTCATCACTCCTCCTCCAGCACATTTTTTTTGCTATTATTCCATGTGTCTTCTGCTGGCACAGAGATGAACAGAAAAACAAATAATAGACGTGATCCACCTGAAAGCAACTATTTTCTGCTCTCAAGGACTAAGAGGGGCAAGAGCAGACAGCTTAAGACACATCCAGATCAAATCATAGCCTGATAGTAACAACAGTCAATTCAAACAGCAATTCAATTTGAACCTCCCTTTGTTGTAATTTTGACAAATAAATGTGAATTAGTTGTGAAGTGTTCAAATTATATTGAAAAGGCAAAATTAGTGATATACTTGAAATACCACACCGCAAACGAAAACTACAAAAACGCTAATATCTCTAAGTATTAAATTTGGTATGTAAGCCAAAATTTAAATCTGGTTACTTATCCTACAAGAGCTTTACAAATGTAGTAAAAACCCAATAAATTTTCTTAGTAGTCTGTGCAGATGTCTTGTATTAGGCTTCTGAACATAACTGCTTAGCTCATGTTACAAATATCATCCAAGATTTCATCTCTACCATGAGAATTTCTGTTTATCTGTCTCTTCTTCTTTCAGAGCTCACAGTCACTGAAGAATTACAAGGTTTGATATTACCTTAGTATCCAAAAAGGAACTGCAAGTCATTTGTCTTTAAAAGCTTACAGGTGTTGAAATAATTTTGTTGCTGCGAAGCACATGTATTAAAAATATTAAAAGCACAACACTTCACAAGGCAGCATCATGAAAGCCACTGTATCCAGTATTCATACTGGTGAAATTTCTGAAAAGTAGCAGAATGGGATGAATTTTGGATAAGCATTAACAGCTAGTAAAGGGACAGGGTTAAAGCGGTAGAAAATAATTACCTATTTTGATAATTCGGACACAAAAAGCAGGGTTTTCCCACTATTGCAACCATTTAACTATTATGTTAAGTGGTGTTTTTCATAATTGAAGTCAGTTAGATGGAAAAATTTTTAAATTACTAAAAATTTTGGCATGCTCAGATTTATTGTAATTTGGCTACAATAGACAGTCATCTTTTGTGCTCAAGAGCTTCCTGCCCCACATGCCCAAGCCCATAGCTGCCCCCTCTGTTTGGCTAGTTGAGATGGTGGGCAGGGCAAAGAAGAGGCTGAGGAAACCAGTGGAGCAGCCAGGAGAAATACACGTTAAGGAATGTGCTCAGGAACTGTGCATTTCTTTTCTTAAAAATGCTGTACAACTAGCAGATACCTACAACAAATGCTATTTCTATATATACAGGTAAAGCGGTATTTTGGTGTTTACTAAGTGAGGAAAAATATTTAAAATTGGTGATAATTATTCATGTTTGTGCATAAATCCTGGCACCTTGTATATGATGTCATTTAACATGAGTATTTCTGTATCTCTCCACAATTTTGTCAGACTTTTCATTAACATTGTGAACTACATGCACGCTTTGCAAGGAAAAGCCCCCCTGAGAACGTGAGGAGGGGAAATAGCTAAACTGGTAAGCTAAAATGCCTCTCACATTTCCCCAGATAGCAGCCTCCACACTGTACAGCTGACACTGGCTGTCATTGTAAGACACAGTCAGCTCCTCAGGGTAACAAGGGCTCTCAAAAAGCAACATTATGTGAACACATTAGGAAAGAGAACCAGACCTGACTGGAAGGGGGTGAGAGCACAGAGTGTGTTACCTGTTGAATGGAGGAGTTCACGCTGAGATGGAAGTCGTTTCCAGTGAATTTTCCTGAGAAAGTATAGATACTCTTGTGGCACATTAAAGGAAGGACTTGAGTTCTTGCCACAGATGTCTACTCCATCCCAGTGCTAGAGGTTCCTTGTCGCTCAGCATCCACATCACTGGGGTAAGCCAGGGAAGGGGCTCAGGCTGCTGGTGATGGCTGTGCTTCAGAGAGCAACTCGTTTTGCTTTGAAGAGCCCCTCTGTGGTGGTCCTTTTAACCACTTCCTACATGGAGACTGAGTGGCAAGAGGAGATGCTAAGCAGAAGCTATGAGAAGCACTATTATAAACCATTCTAGCTCGGTTCACAGTGCCTTCCCTATCTTTTTATTACGCTATAATATTCTTAGACCTAAGAAATAGAAGCTCAAAACTGATACAGAAATCAGTGGAAAACTAACGGTGTTTTACTGAAGTACTTAACTTTAAAAGATTACACAGCAAAGGCCCACACATCAGCAAACACCCATTCCTCCTCCATTACAGAACTTTGTTACACCTTGATTAGGATAAACGGTATAGATTATATTATACTCCTCTTTCTCCCAGCAATTTTAATTTTGTCTTGTTTTACCAACAATCACTTAAATGTTGGAAGATCTGTCACCCACTTCGGCACACAACACCTACAGGTTCAGGAAGAAGTCTTGGCACTAGCAGAGAATGCTACTGAGAAGGCAGATTAATTTTTATTCTTTCTGCTATTGTTACTCCCACCACAACACAGAAAAAATTAAGATCAAAACAACATAAGCAAAGTGCAACAAGGTTAATATAAGATTATGCCCTTTGGTTGTTGTTTAAATATTCTCTTAGATATTTAAAAGTAGGTATGGGTGTTTATTCATGCCTAGAGGCATTACTTTTTTGCTGATCCCGAAACAGAATACAACATTTCAAAACAACTAAAAACACCACAATTTCCTTTATATTACAGCCCTACCATATTCTGCTCTGCACCTCCACCTCTCTCACTCTTTGCTGTTCTCTGGGAAGGTAGGATGGCTGTCTGCACACAGCTTCTCCTGCTGGGAGCTGGGGAAAAAGGGCTGTCACAAAGGTTGTCCCAAACCCTCAAATTACATCTTTCATGGCATCCATCATGGTGGATAAAATTCCCAGTAGGAAACTGCATCCATACAGTGGTATCAGAGCAGTAGGAAAAGGCGGAAAGGAGAGAAAAGTGAAGGGACAGATAATAAGGGCTACCTGGTTTACCAGATCTCTTTGAGTCTGCTTCTGGAGAACTTCTAAAGTACTGTGGTACTTGGTAATACTGTGATTTTTATTTTTTTGTGACTTCTTTAAAATATAAATAAGGACACATTAAATTAGTATCACAACTGTACACAAAACATGTCGAAGAAAGAAGTCACCTTGATAAAAGAGAATTAAAACCTCTTGGAAGGATGTAATTAGCTAAGAGCTGGTTATCAAGATCTAAACCAATTCATCTGCAAGCATTACTTTAATTTAGAAGTATGAATCGTTACTATGAAAATTAATGAAGATCTGATTCCAGAAAATAGCTGTGCAATCCACTGAGATAACTGCAGACAGCACCCATGTCCAAGACTATGGCGGTACACCCTGAAAACTACCAGGAACCTGAAAAAGTCACAATAGGGAGATAAGCTGCATTTTTAACTGGTCACCCAGTCCATCACACAGCTAAATTTAATAAGCTCTTGACATTATTGCAGTATCTCCACCCTCAGTTGTTTCAAATTTCTAGACACATTTTAGGAAGCTACTCAAAAATTTCAAGTTCTTCATTATTTTACACAAATAACATAAAATACTATGTGACTGGGAATTCACCTTATCTCATATTAGCCAAGAAGCTATGGATTTACTTTAAGCTCTCCTTCATCTAGACTCTCTCTACTCAGTACGGAGAGACTCAGCAAGCACCCCTGAATGATAAAGTGGCATGTTCAAGTGAGAAAACCTTCCAGCAGCTAAACCTGAGAGAGAGGTCTGATCTTTCTTGCAACACTTTCTCTCACTCATATGTTCTCCTGTCTACACAACAGAGCAAACAAGCACTGTATAACTGCTTTTTCAAATACAAAATACATTAACTAATGGCTAAATATAGTGTTAAAGAGACTATAACACAAACAAGATGTTTAAACAAAAGTTTGAACTGCTGCTAATTGTGGAACTTTTTTTACCTGTTTCGCACTTGTTTTTGTTACAGAAACACAGCAAACATTGAGTAAAAGTACCAGATCTACTGAGAACACATGGTACAACATGCAGTAAGTGAGTTCAACTCTTTCTTAATATGCACGTTCCAAATTTCAATGCAGCACAAAACAATTATCCCATGAGAAAAACCTACATCTGAAAAATGTCTTACTTCACTAATAACTTAAAACCAAAAATTTTAATACAGTTCTGTTTATGGAAAAATTAACAAAGTTATTTAAATTATTTGTAAAAATTTAAAGGCTTATCAGACATATGATTTTGATGTACAGGAGAAAAAAGAAGATAATTTAAACACTTTCATTAATGAAACATCTGCATTTAATACAGTTGATTATTCCTCTAAAAGACATCATCGATTATATTCCTTCCTGTAAAATTACTGTTACAGATTTGAATCTTCAAAAACATCATATTTTAAAAGTGGTATGAGATTTCTTTCCCCCCCCTCAAATATTGCATTCAAATAATTATCAGAACCAACTAGTTCTAAATGTCACCAGAGTCTACCTCACCTTGGCTTGCCTGGCGAGCCACAACACAAGTACATTTGAAAGACCTGTCTGGTTTGGTTGACAAGAAAGGATGAACAAGTGCAAAGATTTCTTGCGGTAAGAGAAAAAGTGACGGCAAGCATATCATGAGGTCACTCAATTCCCTGAACTGTGTAAAATGACTCAACATGAACATCTTCAAATACAACAGCAAAGAGCTCGACTGATTTCTTGCTGCTCTCTAGAACACACCTGCTGCCCTTCTGAACTGTCTCATTAAGTATCACTCTGAAGCACATGGATGAGCTTTAGCTAGTGAAGATTACAGGGCTCCACACGCGGCTCTGTCAGGAAATAATTTATTTGTCTGTCTCCTGCACCTGTAGGTGCACCACAAATGGTGCAGAATACCACAGGATTTGGTCAAGATCCCGCTGTTACAGGCTTTTTCATTATAGGACAGGCATTCTGAAAGCAGTACAGCAAAAGGTGAAATGCATCCATAGGTGGTCATTAAATGCTTCCTCCATTCTCAAGAAACTCTGGATTTCCCAAGCCGAGGTGTGAGTAAATGAACTGCCAGCTAATGAAATAAAATGGCATTCAAAATGAGATTATACCAAAAAAAAAAAAAAAAAATACTATCTAAACTTTGAAGACAATGGATGATTATAAAGTATATCAAACAACCCAAACCTCCTTGAGTTCAGGGATGACCAGTTGAAAACATCTTTTCATCTCTCAGCTACTACCAGACAAGCTCTGTAAAAACAGGACTAGGAACAAATTGTGGTGCCAGTTCCCTATTGCACCAAAAATGCTATCTTAGTTGCCCTCAAAAGCATAACCCAGCTATGAGACTATCTAACTGCAAGGGAACAACACTACAATCTTCTCTTTCCAACCACAATTTAATCATTTTTTTTGTCATTAAGGCTGAAAATGAGAGCTAAACTAAGTGTCACAACTACGGTTAACACAAGGATTTAACAAATTCAAACACAGAAACATGTAAACTCAAGGTAAAATTTCTTTCCTGCAAATTGCAGCAATGGAATTGAAATTAAACTGCATTGAGTTTAAACCCTATTATCACTGGAAACTCTTTTTTAAAAGTCAGCAGTTCTGGCATAATTATGTTTCTGGCCTACTTCCTCAACAGTCTCAAAAGACTTTCCTGTAAAACAGCTTAAGTGCACATCCTACTCTGTAAAATGACAGAGTGCATAATATCAGGGTATCCATCACATATAGATGTGATTTTTTTTCCCAGTAGAGCACCTAAGAACAAATCAATCAACCAAAAGATTTTAGCATACCTTAGCGAAAGTATCCCAAAACAAAGACTTCTTTCAGCTAACTTAATAAGAAAGACAACTGAAGTAAAAGAAGACATATAAGGTTATCTCATCAAATTCCATTATTCCATATTTAAGGGAATGTTTTCACAAATACTCCTGAAATCTTTGAGTAAACTGTTGTATCAAAATTTCCTGCGATTTCACAGATTTTAGTAATTTCTCTGAATCCAAGGCAGAAACAAAAGGATTTCATCCTTGTTTCCTTAATAGCAGCCACAACAGCCCAGCAGTACCCAGCACCACAACCCCCTGCACCCACTTTTGCATGGCCAAAGGGCTCTCTGGGGGATGCCAAGGGCTCCCTACATTCCACCAGCCAACAACAGCTGTTCATTCAGAGTATAAGCAGAAGCCTATAATCTTACAATTTAGAATAGGCTTATTAAAAAGCTGAAAAAAAGAGGGAGTTTTGTTGTTGCTGTTGATATTTTTTTTTAATAACTTGCCTGCCTTGCTACCTTCTAGCACTGTTACTAGTAATACTAAATTGCTTTTTTGCATCATCTGGTGGAGAGAGAAATTCTTTTGAGCTTTCAAATCACTCACATGCACACATCACTTCCTACTTTGCAAAAGGTATTTCTAGCCTAGAGCCATCTCTTCTTTTTGGAGCCCATAAGAATATATTTTGTGTTGCCTCCATGTTCTCTCACTGTCATTAGGGACTAAAATTATTCCTTAGCTGGACCAGTTTCCTTTTCATGCTACCCAAGTTCAGGTAGAGGTTAAATAGAAACAGCTTTGTCAGCGCAACACCACTAGAAGTAAAGAAATAAAATACATACAAAACATCAAAAAAGACGAACTGGAAGACAGAAGAGTCCCCAAACATGCTCAATTTCAAGGATTTCTTTTTAAAAAAGTAAAATACAAAAGGGGGTTGGGAACAGGAGCATATTCAGGGATTCAAATGTGAACCTAAAGCTAAACCGAACTCTGTGCAGCATCCTTGCAGACTGCTCACAAATCACCAGCCTCTAAATTAAATACAGGAAACATCACATAACCCCCCCGTATTTGTCATTATTTGCACTGTTGTCACTATCTGCAAGGTATGGTTGACCTCACATGAACCTTAATGTTCATGGACTGCAGGGAATCCTTACAGAAGTGAAAACCAGGGAGACAAAAAAAGAGTGGAGTCAAGCAAGCAGCACATGCCCCAAAACAGCCAAAATTCAGACAAACAGATCAGGTTACATGTACTCAAGCAAGTACACACCAGTGTAAAATAGGAACCAATAGTTTCAGCTATCAAATTGCAGAAAAAAAAGCCTTGTAGAAATGCAATACCAATATGGACAAAATGTTAATCTGGACAATACTTAATCAATTAATACTTAAGAGATTACTCACGTTATAGATATTTGGTATAGTTCTGGTAAACAAAAATGAGCTAGTGTGCTCACATTAGTATTTTTAAATAAACATCTTGCAAATAATAATTTAAGATACTTTATTCATGCAATCAAAATGATGCTATCACATAATAGTGGTTATTAATGTTTTTGACACTTTAGACTCCCTACTTGGTATCAACTTCAGCCCCCATTGAAAGCAAAAGAAATATTGAAAAAAACCCTCAAAATATTTAAAATAGAAGCAGATAAGACCTGGGTATATTCTCTTGGTGAAATGATACTGTCCATAGATACACAAAGGGATTCACACAGAGAAGAGGCACAAAGTAAAACCACCAGCCTTTCCAGGTTTGAAACTTTCTGGAGGGAGGATTAAAAAACAACTTCCTACCCAGCAGGGTTGGACTTTTCTCCCACAGAACAAGCAATAGAAGAGGAAACAGCCTTAGGCTGTAGCCAAGGGAGGTTTGTTTTAGATACTAGGAAAAAATTCTTCACCTAAAGGGTTGCCAAGCATTGGAAGAGGCTGCCCAGAGAAGTGGTGGAGTCATCATCCCTGGAAGGATTTAAAAGATGAGTGGATGTGGCACTCGGGGACATAAGTTTAATGGTGAACCTGGCAGTGATGGGTTAGAGTCAGTCTTAGAGGTCTTTTCCAACCTTAATCATTCTGTGATTCTACTCCACTTTTCTGATGACTGCACCCAATTTCTGCAGTGACCAGGGCCTGAATAACATCTAGTCTTTACCATTACAAAGATATTTGAGATGTCATCCAAGGGAAATATAACATTCTATTATTTCAGTTCATGAGTTTGTGTCTTTGAGGTATTTTCTCCTGTCATATTTGATGTGCACCCATATGCTCTATCAGGTTTCTGGGCTTTTTTCTGAACATCAGAAGACCACTTCTTTAAGCAAAGTGCTATTTTCAGACCAAACACTGTCATTTTCCATTTCAGCTGTAGTAACGACAAAGCTTTCAAGTGGGAGACTGTTTCACAGAGTCTGGAGCACCAGCTGAGTTCTGAACACACCCAAGGCTGTCCTCGTGCACAGCTTACTGAGTTTGCACTCACTGATGCTGTTTTGGTCTTGTGTAATTCAGTCGCTTCCGTTACAAGGACAACAGAGCTTGGACAAAAATCTGTTCATCATGAGACCAGTTCATGAAGACTCAGTAAAACACATCAGCTATTCTTATTCACAGAGTAATCTGTTTTGCTCTCCTATCATGCAAGTTTTCTTCCCCTACCTACTCACACTGGGGTAGGTTTGTTGGGTTTTTTTAGCCAGGAATATCCCCTCCTCACTTTTCTGTGCCCTACCTCCTTATCACTTGCCATAAATCAAACGCTGTTGCAGAATTATGCTGTTCAGCCCCTGGAAAAAGTGAAACTGATAATCTGCAGCTTTGCATGTTCCTTGAGAAATAACCAAGCAGAGCAGTACACAATCAGAAGTTATTTATCAGATCAGATGAATCACTCAGTAGTGGGATAATAACAAGCATAGCTCTTATATAAAACACTAAAGGAGGCAACAGCAAAAGTCTGGCAGGTACGCAGAAAAGTAGCTCAATTTTTGTGGAAATTATAAAAGAGGATCGTTTTGGTAGGCAGTTTGGTCTTTGTATAAATCAGCTACTCCCTTGCCCACGAGTGACATGAAAGATGTGTTTCCTGAAGCAAAGGGGAAAAAGGAAATAACAATGAAGACATTGATGGAGACAATATGGAAAAGTTCAGCATGTTGAGTTATTTCAAGTTTAGAAAAAATGCCAGGAATCCAGGAAAGAAAAAATATTACAGAAGGGAGGCAATTTTACTTTGATTTTTTTAAATGTGTTGGAAAGAAAGTTATAATCTAACTTCATAAGGAAATATTGCAGCCAGTAAAACTGATTTAAACCCTCTAAATTACAGCCAGGATGATGACTGACGAATTAAAAAAATACCCATGAGAATCAAAGGAAATGTCTTATTGGCTTATCTACAATTAAGTAAAACACAGGTTACCTGTGGAAGAATAATTCACTACTACAACTCACAAAAAAAAATGAAACAAAATGGAAAGAAAGTTTTACCACTGTCCCATCATCAATGGAACTGGTCAATTTTGAGCTAGTCATCAGTCTATTCACTGATACTTAGGAATAATTAAACCTGTCAGGACAAGGAAGAGGAATAAATTAGTACACCATTAAGAGTCCTTTTCAACCCTAATTACAAGCTGCCTTTCCGCAAAAAAAAAAAAAAAAAACCAAGAAAAAAACAAAACCAAAGAACATACTAGGGGTTTTCTGTTGCTGCCTTTGTGTTCAAGAGCTTTACTTTAAACTGCAAAAACAAGAAACTAAACTGAGCCTTGAACAAGGTCCTTAGCTTGGTACCCCTGTACAAATATCACAACATCAAAGCAAGTCTCAGATTGTTTCCAGAACTTCTGGCAGTGTTTCATACTATTCCTAGAACACCTCCTTCACTACTGGGGCAATGAAATGCTGCTTCAAACGCTGACCAACAGTGTGCTTATTACCAAGGGAGAAGCACACATAAAAATATTGTTTGGTGGGAAAATCACAGACCCTTATTACCATTTGGCTTCTTAAAACAAAAAATTAAACTCATGACACTTACACATTACATTAAAACTGAATGAGGGCTGAATACTAGCAGATTTAATGCAAGAAGCCTTTATGGATCTGACCTGAGGTCCCTATGCTTTTGAGCAGGAACACATCCAAGACAGAAAATTAAACAACAGAAAAATTAAACAACTGGAAAATAAAAAAGAAATACTTGAGAATTAAATTCTGTTATCTTCTGGTTTCTCTTGAAAATGTGTCTTCTATTGGAAAGCTTTGATATAAAAATTAGGAGCTTTCTCAGGTCTTACCCACAATAATAAGTACTGAATCTCTAGCAAAGAGCTTTTGCTCCCATTTAAAAAATAAATGTTCACACCAGAAAGGTTCTGATTAATAATAACACAGCCTTACACAACTGGATAAACATTCTTGTATATTCTGAAAGGGTATAATTTTGCTAAATCTACAGACATTAAAGAAAAAATGTTTAAATTAAAAAAAAATTAAGCATTTTTTCTCCCCCAATACAGCACCATTTTTATCTGCTTGTTAGATCACCTAAGCAGAAACTACTTTAGAATCATGTAACACATGAGAAATCAGGCCTTATCATCAAAGGTGGTGGTGGGAAAACCCAAAGGAATTTCAAGCTCCTGAGATACCAACAAAGAATTTAATTATTAAGTGATTTACTACAGTATTTTGATACTATAATCTGCCTGCAGTACAGGAATGGGTCAAAGAAAAATTGAAGCAACCCTGGTTCATTACTGTATCTTCAAATGTTTAATGTATAAATTTTCAAATGTTTAATATAATGCCAGATAAGAACATCAGAAACAGATACACAGTTCTTTCTCTTTTTTAGAGATCTTTCATAAAATTGCTTAAGATACCCTGAGGGAATTAATAGAGACAAATCTGAACTCTCATCTATACTGGGAAAATGGCTGAATGAGGTATTTCAGCAATAAAAGTGGCTTTGTCTAAGTTTAGCTCTCCTAAAATCCCTACTTAGGGAACCTTTCACATTCAGTGCTGTGGGACTAAAGACATCTTAATAGCAGGCAGCACAAAAAATTATGTTGTAACTCACAGACAACCTTTCCCACAGTCTTCTGATCAGATGGTGAGACCAGTCCAAAGAATCCCCCTTCAACAGGCTGGCCCAGTTCTCCCAGTACCACTCCAGCAAGGCTTGTACTCCCTAACCACATTTCTCTGTCATAGCTCTCACTTTGGGGATGAAGCTGTAGAAGCAGAAATCTTGTGTGCTCTTTCTACTTAATTATAAGAAAAGACTTTGCCTTGATAGCACCTTAAAAAAAAAAAAACAACTGCTGAATACTGGAGAAAACAAAAATGGGGAAGGATGAAGATGCCAAGAGGTAACTTTCAAATGCACAAACTGTTCTCTCTGCTTCAGACATAAGTACAGCATTTGAAATGCTAAACAGGTGTCGCTTTTCACTCCAGAATTAGTAATGTACCCTCAAATTGTAATTTTTTTGCATAAAAATTCCTAGAGGTAAGGGACTGAGGGAGGAACCTTTTCTTAGCCAGCTATTTGTGACCATGTCCAATGTTGAGCAGCACTTTAATAGCTTTAAAATCATGTACTGATATTTTAATATATGCCAAAATATTTACTAGTCAACAGAATTAGGTATCTTTATTTCTGTCTTTTGTATACAAGTTCCACTACCGAGAACAGTATTTCCCATATTATTGACACTTTAAAATAATCAAAATGTTTTGTGCATCTTGATGCCAAATGCTGTTTGTAGAAACCACATACACTGGAACTGAAATAATTTATATTGGGAGTATGAAAAAATACTCATTTAAGCCAGTTCCACAAGTACAGTTCACTGCTGAAAAATGTTTTGGAAAGTATGACCTCTCACACAGAAATTATTTCTTGATACCCACTGCCTCTACCAGACCATACTGGTCACTAGGTGCTACTTTTAAATGGCTCTGTTATTCAAGATGAAACAAGAGAATGAACTTTTAGATCTTTGGTGGCTACCAAGAACATAGAAAGAGATATTCATCAATCTTTCCTTTTAACATCATCACTACCATTCAAATGAAGGACACTTTCTTTAAGTCTGATAAACAGCTCCAGGGTCAGATCTGATTACATAAACATTCTGAGTTTCAGCAACTTAAAAGAGCTTCTTTAAAAAAAAAAACACCTCACATTTTATTAAACATACGTGCACACTTCCAAATGTCAGGAATTCCAAGCACTTTCCTTATGACTGGAAAATTGTACCCACTCATGGTCTCTTCACAGTCATTTCAAAGTGAAACTGAGTTCAAGGGCATGCAGATGACACAGGGAAATTTATTTGTCTACATTTTTGTCCTGAATTTACACGAAGTCCAATGAGCTGTAATGAATGCCACAGAGAGGAGTACATTGTGTACAAAATAATCTTACTGAAAAGAAATATTTCCACATCTGCCTCTGTTTAGATCCATCCTGCACAGACCGCAAAATGACACAGCTCAGAGCGAATTTAGGGAAGTAAATTATAAATGAGTGTTGAACTCTCCTTCCAAACAAGTTAACAGAGAGTTAAAATCCAACAGGCAAGGGAGTCAAAGCACCTGCCAGAAAGGAGCTTTGTAAAGAACACAGTGCATCTCTCCCTTTGTTACAAACACTTCAGAAATGAACAAAAGGAGGCAGCAAGGCTGTTACTGTTAACCCAATAAAACATTTTCTTCTAATTAGGAGTGAAGCTTAGCTTCCAAACTTTAGTGAAATTCAAGAGGTAAGCAAGGAGTATGATATATCCTGTTTCCCAACAATATTATTAGTTCTAAATTTTTAGCATTAAGTTTCCAGGGCAACCTGACCATCACCTTATATCACTGGATGGTTTCAAAGAACAGAGGTTGCCAAGCCACTGGGACCCAGCTCCACCAGAACCTAAAACTGCAAGAGACCACGTGTGTTACCAAGACCATGTTTCAATGCAGGTAACCCCATTAATTAGTTTATGATAGGAATTAAGTACATCTATTGCATGACCTATTGCAAAATAAGCAGTGGCATTTTGCCCATATAATGAGAGAAAAAGCTTACTTTTCACATGTACTTGCAGGACTCCGAGTCAGTCACTTACCTATCCCAAGCCTCTCAAGCTTGGGTTAAACTCAAAAGTTTAATACTAAACTTTTTCCTAGCCTTTTCCAAGTTTATTCAGGTAGACATCTGTACAAGGCAGGTATTATCCCTTACTAAGTTCATGTAGTTCCTGATACTCGTTGCTGGTGCAACTGTAATTCAGGTCTCTGGTCCATCTTTCACTACTTTGTCAGATGATGGATTTTGTGAAAGACCTTGCGTGCCTCCTTTGTGAAAGGAGATAAAGTGACATTGCATACTGAAGACGGAGAGCACCATCCTTATTACCTCAGAAAATGTCAGCCTAAGCAGCTCAAATTTTAAAAAGTATATGGGATATATAATACAATATAATAAATATAAGCCAGGGCTGGTAACTATTCCAGGGATTCTAAATATAAGGCTAAAACAGTGCTCATTCCAATGCTGGAATTCCATTCCAGCTTTCAGTGCTCTGACCTAAAAAAAAAAATATAAAAAGAAATTAAAAAATAACTTCAAGTACATGATTAAATTATTATTTCCTGTCTAGCAAAGGACTTAAGTCACTTATGTAGTTAAATACTGTTGAAATCAAGGGGACCTATACACACTCTTAAATTCACTCCCTACTGAGTAAAGCACTAGAGCATGTGCTAAACATGCCCTTGGGAATTAGTGTCTCATGCTGCACACTCTCACAAATACGTAGGCGCATGTTTAGTTTTGTCACCATGAGTATTTCCATTGATAAACATGTCCATGGCTGTTAACAGGAAAAAGACCTGAAGCATTACTAAGGAGGAAATTTATCAAACAAACTACAACTGCAATATTGCTTCTTTTTGTAAATTACAATCCCAGAGGTGAATGAGAGATTTCTCTGTATGAAGAGATAAGGGAGTCAAAATTGTTAAGGGGAAAAATATACTACAGAAGTAAAGCAAGTTATTGCCACAACTGACTAAGAGAAAGGTAAATTTTCTTTGCCCAGCTTCCACATCTTTTCCATACTCACAGTTCTTTAATAGGGCACGTAAATCCAAAACAGCACAGTATTTGAATTTTTAATCCCATATAATTAATAAGCACTTTTCCCTCTTACTTCAATCAGAACCCCCATATAGGAAAATACAAGCCAATTGATGCCATATGTCCCTCTGAATTGTTATTCCAGATGTATTCCTTGTATTCCTTGGAGTCATAGAATTGAAGTTCCTGTTTCCTTGAAAAATAACACATTCCTAAAAACTCGAAGCCATTTTGAGTATAGAGTAGTTTATTAATATGATTCCTTTTTTTTGGTAATGTTCATTTCCTTCAGCATTTTTTCCTGTTACCTAAGTACAAAATAAAGGAACAATTTACCTATATTAAATTGTCAAGAAGCACAAATGCATGTAGCTTTAGCTTTTAGCTTGAGATTTCTCTGGCCAAAATGGCTACCTAGCACTTAGACGGGCATTTGAGAACTAATTTTTAAGTCTTCATTTCCATTAGCACAGAAAAACTTCACCCATAGTCTGAAGCAGTGGGATTTGATCAGAATTCTTGCTTTTTAAATACTGCAATGTTTCATTCTCTTTTTCTTTAGCCTTGTAACAAAGAAAGAAATAAAAACACACCATTTTTGTGGGAATATTTGCTTAACTAAAGGTTAACTGTGCTTTAAGTACTGCAAACAGAAAATCAGAAGTGGGGAAGGGAGTTGCAGCAATAGCTTTCCCACACTGCCCTGCCAACAACCTCAACCTTGTTGGGCCATTTTCTCTAAGGGCTAGAAGTAATTAAGTTTCATTGCTAAATCGGTCTTGAGGCTGTCTTGAGCAGAAAAATCACTTATGATTAATTGCATGCGGTGATGTGGTGAGCAGTCCATTAGGCAGACTGCAGATACCAGTTTACTTTTTGCAGCTCTGCAGGATACTTATAAATGAAAGCTCATTATTTTATCCAGGCAGTCACTTGTATAATACATACTTCCTACAGGAAACAGTGCTACTTCAAAAAAGGCTTATATTTGAGATTTTGTTATATAGTTCCACTAAGTATTATTTCGAGGGTTGTTGGGTTTAAAAACTTGAGTTTCTGAAACTTAGAAACAATAAAATTGAATGTTTATTCTACCATAATAAACATGTATTTAATAATTATATTATAATTTTATCAGTTATAGTACAAATATTTGAAAAACAGTATATTTTAAAAAACTGAACTGCCCATCATTTTTAATATAAGAAGATGCATATGTAACATAAATATGTACAGTCACACACACACACATCTGAATACATGCACGTGGCCAGAGGAACGCTCTCCATGACCAAGAAACTCTACAGACTGTTTGCTAATCAGAACCACATATTTTTTACCTGATTCCATCAACAAAGAATTAGTTTCCATAAAATTGTAACCAACACGAAAAGACTGGTTTCATGGTTCAGAGTGGGAGAATTGTTCCAGCAGTTCATGCACCCTAACATTCCTGCTCCTGGCAGACCACATCTTCACCTATCGCAATCACCTTGCACTGAGGTATCAGTCAAGAAAGACAATATAATCCTTCCTAAGTGATTAAATACTGTAAAAAAATTACAATATATTACTACAACAAACTAGTGCAAACTGTTACTACAGAACTTTAGCAATGTTAATTTTCATTAACATCCACTATTCCTGATTCCTGACCATCCGCAATGCTCACTCCTGAGCAGTGAGCAACAGCATTTGATCTTGCTCATAACAACAACTTGCTTAACATTTGAAAAGGTACCTTAATATCTGAGGCTAGACTGTTCTCCTGAACATGCTGTTATTTAGGTATAGGGTTGGCCTCACAGGGAAAATGCATAGAAGTTCTTTAAAAGAAGGAAGAACATCAAAGATTTTTAAGTGTGAAATTATTTCAGATCACTGGAGCATAGTACCAGTCTTACAGTGTCCAAAAAAGCCAGCTGTGCTCACCCAATAAGGATCACAACCTGCCACATGATGGAAATGTTCTACAGTCTCTTCCCCTGCCACCAAATAATGTCACACCAGAAATACTACACCCTGTGTTCCGTATCAGTTCCCAATCCTAGTAGTCAACCTCCCTATCAACAGTATTTTCCCATACCTTCACTTTTTGGAAAGAACAATAAAACCTTTAGCCTTTATAACCTGGAACTGCTTACCTTAGGTACTGTCATTTGATTTTTCTACAGATTAAGATAAATTCATGTAAATTTTAACTTTCATATAATATTAATCAAGTATATGGCCACTACAGGTAGGATTATTCTAGTTTTATACCTAATGAAAAATGTTTGAAAATTTAGGTCTTTAAACACAAAGTGTAGCACACAGAATCACAACATGATTGTTTAAGTTGGAGGAATGGAAAAAGCTTTCTCACTGACTGTAGGCACATACACCCTTTTTTCAGAAACACAAAAAAGACATTTCAAACTGCATTTTGACTTATGCAATCTGTTAACATACAGAACAATTAAAAGTTACCAAAGATGACTATTATTTCCTCTTTGTGTTCGACAATACTTTACTAAGTCAAACACGTGGACAAGAAGCATAAAATAACTTGAGTTGAATGAGAAGACTGTTTTCCAAAAGGAATATTACATTTAATTAGCTGAAAAATCACTGAATATAACATTTACACTAAAATTAAGACACCCCTTCTTCAAAGTGACTATTCAGCCTGGAGAAGAAATGGTTGTATGGAGACCTCACAGAAACCATCCAGCATCTGAAGGGGGCCTACAGGGAAGCCAAGAGGGGTTTCTTCATCAGGCACTGTAGTGATAGGACAAGTGGGAATGATTCCAACTGAGAACATTTGGATTAGCTGTTAGAAAGAAATTCTTTACTGTGAGAGTGGTGAGGCACTTGCACAGGTTGCACAGGGAAGCTGTGGATGACCCATCCCTGGAAGTGTTGAAGACCAGGGTGGATGGGGCTCTGAGCAACCTGGTCTAGTGGAAGGTGTCCCTGCCTGTGATGGGGGGGAGATGGAACTAGATGTTCTTTAACTCCCTACACATGACCTTTACTCTGGCAGAACAACAGAGTAGCAGGGGGCAATTTTGGGGGCAGGTTTTAAATATAAAATAAATGACAGCTTCATTCCAAGGCCATGACATAGAAGACTAAAAAACTAGATTGGGGGCTAAATATATTTCCTTACATTTAGCTTTGTTGCCGTACGTTTTTATTGTCTACTTTTACTGCTTTGCTGATGGAAAACAGTAAGAAAT
Source organism: Machaerirhynchus nigripectus (assembly GCA_013397975.1). NCBI lineage: Eukaryota > Metazoa > Chordata > Aves > Passeriformes > Dicruridae > Machaerirhynchus > Machaerirhynchus nigripectus. Next base: position 676,589 of record VZRQ01001752.1, read on the forward strand.
CTGAAATATATAGACAAAGTATTAAGGGGGGGGGAAGGGAAGTCTTTAAAATAGGTAATTCCCTCCTTACTTTACTCCTTGCCAAAATTTTCTTGGTGAAACACACCTGGCAAATACCTCTGAGCATAATTTAATTTACTTTTTAGCCTTGTGTTTCACTTCATAAAGGGAAGTTATGACTATTCTAAGTTAAATACATACCATGAGCTTGCACTAAAGAAAATTACAATAACAATAATGGCTAGCATGATATGTGAAATGGCTAAAGTACTAAATCCCATTGTTCCACTCCATGAAAAATAGACAGACTACATTTTCCATACACTTAAAAGAAAGATACAAAGCATGAGTCACCTAGATATTATTTCACTTCTGTTTTGAAAGTTAAGTTCTCCAAGTTTCCAAACTTGCATGTTACCTTTCTTCAGTGGTACCTCTCCATATTCTGAAATATGTAGCCACTATTCTACTTTCAGATATTTCTACCTTAAATTTATACCAGACATGATTCCTACAGTGCATTAATTTTTCACATTAACAAAATATTTCCATCACAACACTTTAAAATTATTTAGAGCAGGTCAATACTTTTATCAAGGCTTGAGAAGATTTTTAGTAAGGAACAGACTATCCTCAGGCAAATGGTATATTAAAAGAGCAAAAAAGTTCTTTATATTCAGCTATGCTTTTGAGACAAATTTTCTTTCCTCATTATGATTAAAAATAAATTAAAAATTTATAGACCACTTAAAATGGATAACCCAGGGCAAGCTCGACAAATAACACCTTCACACAACTGAACACATGGCGAAACAGCACTGGAACACTGCACACTGGAAGACCTCAAAGGCAATCTGGTGGTTTCCCTTCCCAGAGTTCAACGGCATTCTCAATCTCTCTCTCTCTCTCTCCAATCAAGCTTTAGTTTTCACTGCGTTTAATCAGAAGAATTATTTACTTTTGACTTACTTCCAGATAACACTTCCAGATAAGGTATGCCAGTCTTTGGCAATTAAATTACCTTTGACCTGTTACCCATTGTGACCTGCCAGAAGGATTTTACAGATCCCAGCACTATTTTAAAATACTTCTGACACATATGCCCCAAACCAAAACCTTAAGCCAGGACTATAAAACAGTTCTATTCTTGTGGATACGCTTTATCCATTTGCTTCTTTGCAAGAAGTTATAAAAGACAGGCTCCATACTACTTCTAAAATAGATTTCACTAATGAGAAAGCTGTAACTATGTATGCCAATAATTTAAGTGAGTTGTTAATTGATGGTTCAGAACACTGTTATAGGATACCTTTTTATTTTAACCCATTTCTTTTGAAAAAGCTAAAAATTAAAGATTATTTTCTTATGAAAGAGAGAAGGGACCTCCCTTTAGATGAATAGGCACTCAGACCTGCCTGCAAGCAACTCGTTCCTTTTAGTTTTGCAAATATTTTTCGAATATAAATGGGTATTTATAAGAGGAATTAATACTGAAACCTACTAGCATTTTGGATTTTACACAACATTCAGAAATACGATTTGGTTAAATTAAATTTATACTGTTTTGCAACATATTAAATTTTAAAAGTACACTTGTTTTCAGTGTGCCAGCAACCAGGACAGGAAAAACCCAGAGGATAAGATCCAAGAGAATGACAATCCTACTTGGAAGGCAGAAACAGCCCATGGAAGCTGTGACACGGCCTTAAAAAAATTTAAGTTTCCTTGTACCAAGTCTGGTTTGCTAGGAATCATATCCCTGCAGTGAGAACAAACAAGGCTCACTCTGCCCAATAGCACTGCCTTGTAAACATGTCCTTGGCTAAAGACAGACACTTAAGTGGAGCACCTTCAGGACTACAGTGTAACTACAGTGTCTCTACATTACCTAGATTTATGTAAGCCTGAGAAAACATCTTTCCTCACATATTAACATGACAGTACCAAAGTATTCAAGAAAAAAGCATGGAAACCAGAGATGCTGGAGGAGGCTGTGAAAGCAGAACTTTTGAATCCTGGATAATAAAGACATCTTTGTGATTGGAAGGCACAAGGGTGAGGGGATCAGATGTCCACTGTCCCACTGCCATTCGGTTTCTAATGTGCCTGTAAGTGATTACTCCCGGTATGCCCCTGAGCTGAAAGCACAGGAAACTGTGCACCCAAAGGAATTTTATTTAAATGAAAATTAATCTCAAATGATTCTTGGTACTCCTTCAGAATCTGCAATATGATCATTTATGAAGTATACCTGGCTTTCATGTATTATAAATGAAACTGGCCAAAAGCACAAGCAAAAACATCATTGTGACAAAACCCAACATTTAAGGATCAAATGTAGAACCCCTTTATATGGAAAAGAGATTATCATTTAATGAATACTTAGTTCCATGTCATCTTCACATTAGACAGCCAAATATGATTGACAGGTGTCATAATATCTCTTTTGAAATGCTCCACTGCCAAGTGTCCTCCTCATGAAAAAAGTAATTACAGTTGCTGTTAATAATACAAAAGGTTCATGTCTCTATGACTTTAATTCCACAGGTGAGTTTACATGACTCTACACTGTACTCTGCTATGGCAGAGTGGACTGGGAAGAAAGAGGGCAAGGAAAACCTGAGCTGGCAGTAATGTCACTTCAATCTTTCCAAGGTTCTTTCAGTACATCTGTGGAATGAAAAGCAGTGCTGCACGAAGGAGCATTTCATATTGCTGTTCACACTGTTATGTATTCACTTGTAAAAATATTAAAGAAACCCCATTTTAAAGATACTAACTAATCCCCTTGTTCTACATTTAGCTAAATGTGGTATTGTAAATACATCACTGGCATTACCTATGAACACAAATCCACAGAAATTAATTTTTACAGATATATGGGCTAAATTCATAAAACTTCATGCTTCACATAACTGAATTTACAGAAAACACACAGAATGGTGAAATCTGTTTAAAATACCTTTAAACAAACACAAAGACTTGGCTTCTTCCAACGAAGTCCACTTTCAAGCATGGGTATGTACTACCATAGCAATGCATACAGTTACATGTATTACACTCCAAGGCCATAAGCCATTTTAGGCTGGAAAAGCTTAAACTTTATGTATATATATATACTTCAAGTTTGGTTGAAAATGATACTTTTAAAGCTACAAATGCTCCAGCGTCGTTATTTATGAGAGCACTTGTTTGGTAACTCCCTTTAAGCAGCACTGCTGCTGTATCCCCAAGAGAAGACAGGTATATGGGTGCATATTTGCTGAACATCACCCATTCTTCCATATGGATAACATAACTGGAAATTCTCAAAGGAATCAACAATCATCAGCAAATTGCCATAAACTCTGGTTGGAGGTTGGTAACTAGTTCACCTGGACATGAGCTAAGTAAGTTGTGGAGATAGGACACCCTATTCAGCCTCCTTCTCCTGATTTTTTTTTTTCCAGTGTAATATTATCACACTGTTAGACAGCTTTGGATGAGCATCTCTTCAGGCATCCCAGCTAAATCCAACCACTACCAAGAACTGAACCTCACAGAAACTTTAAGACATAGTCTGGAAATCCCTTTGCATACTTTGTTTTCCATGGCATTTTCTGAACGATGCTTTTCTGTAACTGGGGGGAAGGGGGAAGAGGGATGGGACAGAATAAACCCACCAAATATCCTACATAAATGGTATTCACTTGTAATGCTACAGACTGATGACTCTGTTCCTTTCTTTGAAATTTCTTCGAAATATCTCAGCTGCTGCAGACATTATAAAGTAGATCCCACCATGCAGCCTAAGTTCTTTTCCTGTTCTAACTCTTCTATGCAAGTCTTTCTCTTCTGCAAGAGTATTTCTCCCGTCTTTGCCATCACAAGGCCAAAACATGAAGATTTCAAGGGTCCCTCCATACTGACAGCTCCCCATACACCTTAACACTTCAGACAGAATAACACAGTCCATGGAGTATGGCCCTTCTTTTTTTCAATTCTGAGCAATGGGTTTTTTCCCCGACAGAATTAAGGACTCCTATAGATACACATTTTTTAAAAAATGCCCCAAGCATTTTTCAGATGAAAAGTGATTGAGATGGTTTACAAATTCATAAAGATCTTGCAAAAATATGTGCTAACAGTCACAGAGACCATGCATGGCTGGTGTCAGTTGTGGCTCTCTGGGAATCATAACTCTACCATCAGGTCGGTTCTCTATGTCAGCCTATGTATTTCATGCCTTTTTTCCATTAAGGGTTCCACCCTCTCAGTTTATCCCCATTCCTTCTCTGTGTGCATTGGTTTCCCTCATCTACAGGGACTGAGAACATCAGTCCTGTAAGCTCATTGTCCTAACCAGATCTCTCTTTGTTCAGTATCTCCACAGAATATACAAATCCTATGAGACACACCAGCTCTGGTATATCACTGGCGCAATGTGAATAAAATTGGTCATTTCCAGTAAAATTTTGGAAGTTCTCTCTCTCTCTGTGTATGGTCACCAAACTTATTCTTAGCTTGTACCAAATATATTCCATCCTGCTACCATGCACCCAGCAACTCCTCACAGCTCATTGCTGCCAACCCTTAGTCCTCCTTACAGCTCTCCCTTGGGAGTTCAGCACACAGCAGTAGAAGCTCCAGGGAATGCAAAACTGGTAAGCACAGTCAGCTCTGAAGCAGGAGCCTCCTTGTATTCCTCTTCTCACTCATTTCAGCAGGCATGCTGTTGCTGCTCCTGTTTCCTCCACCCCATCACTGCTGTCACATCAGCCAGAACCCACAGAGCCAGCTGGCCTGTCTGGAAGGGACTGGACACTGTGAGGAACAGATGGCAGCAGATCTGAGCCTCCTGCATGAAGACCAGAAGCAGAAGAAACAGCTGGAGATGCTCTCTAGGTGGTGCCAGGCCCAGGCTCCCCAAAAGCACAGCTCTCAGCTGTGCCAATCACCTGCTCTCAGCCTTGTGTCATTAATGAAATGCATCCTAAGATTTCCTTACAGAAGCACAGCCATGGGATTTGGTGTGATCACATCTGCTCCACAATTTTTGGATCACTTGGGACTCGGCGAGAAGTGCTAACAGAAATGGATGTTAGGCTCTGCCTCATGCTCCACCCCCACAACAACATAACTGACAGAAATAACTAATTAACGTGAATGACAACATACTGAATCCTGAGAATGAATTATGCTTCTGGGTTTGATTCCTTCCCATGGATACTACTACACTTAAACCCAACCAGGAGCAAGAAAACTGCTGAGAAGATACTTCAGGAACCTCTATGATTCATATTCCACAGTTAAATAACTTTTGGCACTATGCACCCAATTTTGATAACTGGTTTTGGCAGCATAATTATCTAAACTCTCAACAGCAATTTTATAAACCACATGCAAAAGTAGGAAGACCAAACCTACAACCTCATTTTTCAACTTCTTCAAGGATCATTAATAAAAAACGTAAAAAATTTATATGCATAAAGGCCTGATAAGGCCAAGTGAATGGGGAAATGTTGAAAGGAGAAATAAAAGGGACTGCCAGTGGACATTCAATATAATAACTTATAAATCCACCTGGTGATGACAACTGGATCATAATGGACAGCTTTTCATGCATCCTGTTTTGCCTGTAGAAGAAATGTTTGCACATTAATCTGTTCAGTGGTACAGACAGAATACTGTCTCTGTTTTCTATTCATTTAAAACAAACAGGTATGACTTTCGCCTTCTCGTAGTGAACAGTTTTACCCTCTCTCAAATTTTAAATGGTGTTACATTTTTAAGTTCTGATGTGAAAGTTGAACAGCACTTTTGCACATTTGGACTGCTGCCTCCATATTTTGAAATTTCCATTAAAAAGGTTTCTCTGTTTTGATTTTCACTGCCAAATTCACACCTCTCAAATAGAATACAGTCAACTTTAGTTCATATTCAACTTTTTTTCTGGCTCCCTTTCTATTTATGCACTGTGCAAACATCCAGCAACTTCTTGGAAAAGCAAAAAAAAATTTTAGCATGACTCTTGATAATTATATGTTTCTTCTGGAAAAATTAGTTTCATTTGAATAATGTAATTTCTCATTTTCAGACTAAGTAAATTATAATTACACAATGGAATTTAATGAAAAGATCTCCCTTGAGCGAAAATATTTCTCCCGCATAAAGTCCAATAAAAATACAAGAGAGAAAAAAGGTATCTTCTTGTTTCTCCCACTGCCTTTTTACACAAAAAGCCAGTTCTGGACCATTATTACATATTTTTTCTATAAGTTATCTAGCTTAGCCTTAACTGCATTTCCACTGAGGCCTCAGGAATACCTCAGAAAAAGTGTCACAGGACACCACACACCAACATGAAGTTCACTTTCTCCCACTTCCTTTCTTGTTAATCATGGTTACATCATCTCACCACTTATGTTGCTGCTTCTCCTCTGGTTCTCTCTAGCCCTTGAGATAGTTTAACTGATAAAAGATCAGAGGGAATATCTAAAGGAAAAATTAAAATTTTTTCTACTTCATCAGTGAGCCGAACTGGCTCAACATAAGATGTATCGATTCAGAAATTATTAATATCATTCACAATAGACATCATTACATCTGCATTTGTCCCAGTATTCTGCACTGCAAACAGTACAATTAATTACGCTTAAAAAACCCCCATAATTTGGTTTTTCCATAATTCACACCATTCACTGGGTAACTACATAAACTTTTTGGGCAACCTGGTCATTGAAACATAGAAAATTAAGTACCCTTCACTGAAAAAAAACCTAACCAGGGAATTTGGAAGGGATGCACATATTCAATTTAATACTTCTGGAAATGGCATTACATTCTTCTGTAGAAAACAGCAGTACACAAAATTCATAGAAGATCCATATATGCAGAAAAGCTAATGCTACAGACAATAGCAGGACATGAAATCTCAGGTACATCTTTAGACACTGATGCAGAGATACATTATTTTGTCACAAAAGAGAAATTAAGGCAACCTTATCAGCATAAGGAACATTTTACAGCACAGCTGGGATTCCAATGTCAGTGTAGGTCAAGATTCCAGATTGAACACTGTGTCTCTGATAAGAACTTTTCACAAACCTATTAGGAATGTGTTCAAAATCATATTACCATGAAAGAACACTGAGATTTCTAACACTGAAAAACCCTACTGTACCATCCAGCTGTGGCAATGCCCAGATCATTCCTCACTTCCAGTGTCATGATTGACTGTGGTATTTTATTTTTTTAATTAAATTCAACCTAAGTATAAATTGCACCAACTCATATTGGAGATATTTGATCATTGATGTTCAAACCAATGTTTACCTGATATAAAAAAAAGAAGGAAAACAATGTTCACCACAAACAGAAGCATGTATGAGCAATATAATATTCAAATACATTTATCCTCTTTGGAATAATTAATGTATTAATACTTTGCACATTACATGAAGTTACTATTTCTTGAAAGGAATAAAGGATAAAGTAACCTCTCCCTGCCACCCAGTAACAAATACTGACCTCATGTGAATTTCTCTAGATTTGACAATCTTTAATAGACAAAATTCAGTGAAAAACTGGATTCAGGTCCTTGGCAAAGCAGCTGAAAGGCCATTCTCTTTAGTCACTTCTATCATATGGCTAAGTTATGATTGAAGCAAAGAGAAAAATAGTGTGTTCTTTGAAAAATATTTCATTTCTGACTTGGCAGGATTTAAGTTCCTGTTCTCCTTTAAAAAAACACTGAAATGTAGGTATGAAAGTTATATATAGTCCAGCTCTCTTCACTTACCTGAAGACAGTATGCCCTCCAGGAATTTATAAAGCACCATATTAATAAAGCATTATATCACACATAAATAAGGAACAAAAAATTATGGATATATTTAGCCTTACTTCTCCATGTCTTAAAGGTGTGATAGCTCCTCTTGCTACTGCCATTCGGAACAATGTTTCTGTGGCCTGCATCAACAAATACACAGATAAATTCATATTAAAAAACAGACAACACAGCTCATGACGATTTGTTTCAACTTTTATAACATTTTTTATATTTTCTGCTACCTTTTAGCATCTATTTTACAATTGAATTGCTCCAGTAACTCCTTTAGAACAATCTGCACAAACAAGTGTTTATTGCAAGGTGAGACACGTATTGAGGATTTTGGTCTCAGCATTAAGTAACCACCTAAGCAGTACATGATCCCTCAGGCAACACCACAGCTGTTCCAGAAGACTCTCTGAGCAGGTCAGAGGTGCTCAGCCCCAGACAACTGTCCTCCAGAGGCTGTCAGGTAAAGTGGGGTACTATGGAAAAAGTAGTTATATGGTATTTCACGACTCATGAAACTTATTTTTAAAATTGTTCTTTAATAATATACACTTAAATTGACAAATGAGTATGAAAAAATAGTATGATGCACTTTTCCTAAAAGCACCTGAGTCCCTCCTAACTCTCCATAACGATGAGATTACAGAACACAGCTTTGGGGAAATTTTTAATCTTTAATTGGTTGCAAACCTTTCTGTGTTAGTTGGCACATCCTTTCTTTAATCCAGTGGGACAGTTGGCACATACTTCTGACACAGATATAGGTTACTGGCTTAATACAGACTATAATAGGTTCTGTACCACCTATCTTTCTAGAAGCTGGTAGGAAAAAGGCATGAAAAAAATTCATGAGTTACATAAATTCACAGATTGGCACATCAGTGTACACAAGAACAGATTTGTTTTAAAAACTTGTTTCCATAGCAAACTGTGAAGCTGGCTTCAATTTCAACTGTAAAAAAACATGTTTTTAATATCTGGTTCTAATTAAAAAAATACCCTGACATTTAAGGATCTATGTTAAGGAGTAGTTAGCGGGCTGTTTGGAAAAAAAAACCAACAAAACAACCACATTTAGAAAGTTTATAAATAAAAGCAGTTTGCAGTAGCTGATCATCTCTCTAAACAGAGATTTTTTAAAAAAGCATCTCAGTGCTTCCATGCCTCCACGACTTGCTGGGTTCCCACTATCACTACCTTAAGACAGCTGTATCTCAACAAATGTGGTATCAAAGACATCTCTTGAGATTAACTCCTCAGTCTTCCTAGAGACAGATTAAGTGGCGTTTACTCTTTTCTAAATGATTTTCTGCAGAAAATAACTAAATTAAAAGATCTTTTAATCACCTTATGTTCTCCCCACACACCTGTACACAAATGTGTGAAGTCTGGAACATTGGGCAGCAAAATCTGTTACTTCATTTACGCCCACAAGGATGCAGGGCAGTGCTCCACTGTGATTCTGCTTCTCAAACCTTTCTTCTCTGAGAGGTGAAGTGAACCTCACACAACCTTTTGTATTTCACAAAATTGGCTTCTTTCACCAACATTTCTAGGGATGTTTCAACCAAATTGAGCATTCTGTCAATATAGTTAAGCTGGTTTTGCTTCTTTTGAAAACCATTGGTGTGTGTGAATTTCTTTTCACATCCACTAGTAAAAGATCTCTCTTAGTACACTTGTACTCACCTCGTTAATGCCAGATGTCAAAACCATTCAGAAACAAGGAAAAATCACAGCAATAGTACATGTAACAACACAGATGTCCTCCCTCCACTAAGAGTGGGCCACCCTTCACTAAGAAAATTAGCACTACAATCACAGCTTCCCACACAAACTGCATGGTGGGGATGAGGCCACCTATAGCCATTCACTGACAATGACAAGGCTGGAGAAAGCTATTGGGCGTTTTGGCATGCAAAATCCAAGAGGAGGCTTTAAGAAGTTCATCTTTCAAAACAGTAGTCAGCCCAATCTTACTGCTGGTGTAAGTTTTAAGGTGAAAGAGGTGGACACTGGCAGTAAATATTTCAGGTCTGCATCCTTTTGACACAGCAAACTAGGTGTGAACATGTGGAGATTTGAGTAAGGCACTGTTTTACAAGGAAGAAGAATATGATGTGACCATTCAGAGTTTTTTAATCCCTTCACAGGGCTATAACATCACAGAGCCTAATGATAAAAGTAATCAGCTAGCAAAATTTTGCCAGTCTTAAAACCTAAATTTAGCTGCAACACTTCTGTTTTTTCAAAGCTTTCACACTGTCTTCAATTTCTATCTTCTTCCCTTCTGCCCTGCAAATGCACAAACAGAATCATACTGGAGCATGTCCAAGGAAGGGCAGCAGCCCTGGGAAAGGGTGTGGAGCACAGGTCTGACGGGGAGCAGCTGAAGGAGCTGGGGTGTTTAGCCTGGGGAAAAGAAGGCTCAGAGGGGCCCTTATCACTCTCTGCAACTGCCTGAAAGGAGACTGTAACCAGGCAAGGGCCAGTCTCTTCTCCCAGGTAACAAGTGATAGGACAAGAAGAAATAGCCTCAAGTTGCACTGGGGAAGGGTTTTAGATTGGATATTACAAAAAATTTCTTCCTGGAAAGGGTTGCAAAGCACTTGAACACAGGCTGCCCTAGGAAGTGTTTGAGTCACCATCCCTGGAGGTATTTTTAAAAGATGTGCCAATGTGGCACTGGGGGACATGGTTAAATGGTGGACTTGGCAGCGCTGGGTTAATGGATGAACTCTATGACCTTAAAGGCCTTTTTCAACCTAAACAATTCCATGATTCTGTCTGCGCCTGCTCAGGTTCCTTGGACCAGCTTGTCTGGGCCCATTTTCAGCATCTCCAAGATTGGAGGTCCCACAACCTGGAGATCAACCTGTTTCAGTATTTCACAACGATCTTTTAAGAGACAAGTCCACCAAAAAAATGCAATTTACAGATGACCTATAAATTTCTTCTGCTTCCCAAAGAAGCACAGCCAAATTCCTCAAATTCTCTCTAGGTGGTGGAAATGCTTTGTGCCAGCCAAGTGGAAGGCTATCTTGCAGTTTCTAGCTGTGACAAGGCAAGGCACAAGGAAATCCAAAAACACAGAACATCCTGCTGGCATTCGAGCTGTACATGTTGGATATGGAAGAATAAGCCCAAGGGTGGAGAAGGTCAAAATATACATGTACTGCATTTTTTTTAAACATTAGAGACAAACTCCATCATACTTAATGCTCCATAAAGAATAGAGGAAAAAAAAGCTGCATGAAGAATCCCACAACAGCAATATAAAAATAACTATATTCTGGCACACCTCATATACTTTCTGAAATTCTATATATGATAGTATTTTGCTGAGAGCAAAAGGATCCCTACAGGACATCAAATCTACTTCGGCTAAAAATCCAGTTTATTGAACACATCTTGCCTGGCATGTTCTTGGTATGTAATTTCAAATCTACTGAAGTTACTAGTATAATAATAGTCAATATTCATGCTGCAAAATATTTGCATACAACTTGTTTCAATACTAAGTTTAAATCCTTTGCACTCAAAGGACTTTAATAATTTTAAATAATGTGTTAAAACTTATTAAGTATATAGAAATAGCAGGTTTCTTTCACTGTATTAAATCTGCTAAAAATACGCAGAGTACTGCTCTGCCACAAATCAAGCTAGGCATAAGCGCCCATTTAAGAAATAATTACACTATTCTCAAAGAAACTGCTGACTAGGAATTTAGGTAATTTTTAACTGTTTTTTCACGAAATATTACAATATAATCAGATTTTTTAGAAAGCTCTAAAAACGTTGAGATTTATTTGCATTCAATTCACTGTGACTAAACCTTCTACTCAGCAATGGGAGTCAGAGGTTTGTAAGAAAGCAAATTATCAACACATGGTTTTAGTGATCTCAGTGTGAAATAAATGTGTTGCCAAGATGATTGTTACTGAATCCTAAAATTGTTGCTCATTATAAAGAATGTGTGGTGTGTTACATTATACGTGAGGTGAAATGGCAGCCTAACATATCCTACCACTCTGTAACACCATGCAAGCTCTAATGTCATCTCCAGACAAAGATGACCAACTGTTCCCACTCCAACAAAGCAGTTGCTTCTGATCAAATTCCTTGCAAGTGGGTTAAAAAAACAAAATGAAGAGAAACCACTTGTATGGACCAGAACTAAAGCGGAAGATAATTGTTCATTATTGATGGAAATGGTAGGAAAAACAGAAACACTGCATTAGATTCCAGATGTTTTGAATTTTCTAGGTATTCACAAAAATAAAATGGTCTCACATAATACTTCATCAGAATAGTTACTGTTTCATCAAAGTTACAACTGCAAATACAAGCAGTGAAGAGACTGATCACGCAAGTTAATAAATTTAGAAATGCATACTTTTTAATTACCTGACAATTTTTGGCATCTACTTCTATATGGGCATTAAAAAACCCAAAAGAAAACAGAATAAAACCCCAACTGAATTAAAATGAAAATGGTGCACGTTGTTCATAAGAATAAAAAAGGATAGAATACCACAAAAGACATTTTTTCACTCCTATTAGGTTTGCTTATCTTGGATACAATAGCTAGCTGACAGCTCTGGCCTGTAAAATTTGTGCTGCTTCATGAAAAGCAAATTACATGAAAAAAGGGTTTTGACAGTCTATCTGAAATCATTAATAACAATCTTTCAACTTGATTATATATGAACTATTGTTATAGCTTTATTTGCTAACTATCACATAACTTTTGAAAACAAGAATGAGTGCTATAAAAAAAAGATCTGGTGAGATTCAGAAGCAATGAATAGGAAAACACAGAAGTTTCTGAAATTTTTTTTCCTGAATTCTGTCCACAAAAAGTCAAGTGTAAAGCAACTGTCTGCATCTAAACCTTACTCCAGATGACAGATTTAACTGAGAAGCTTAATTATTATTACAACTTTTGATGAAATTACCACGATACCAATATAGAACCTGTTGCCACTCTATATACTTTGTAGATTTAAAGTATTTTTAAAATACGTTAAAATACAATACTGAAGCTGAACTGAAGCTTTTAAAAAGACAAATATGTAAATTCCTACTTTCTGAAAAACCATTTAAAAAATCAATTAATTCCACTGTACAGATGTGAATTCCACGTACCTCCATCTTTTACTTTGCTGAATGACTCTGAATGTCTCTGCCTTCATTACTGAACTATTGGAACCTTAGTTGTACAATGAGTAGATCAGCCTGTATTTGACATCTACGAGACACACGCTGTTTCCAGCCACGCAATAATAGATCAAGTAATTTCTTACCTTTACCTTCAATAAAAGCAACTTAACTGTAAACTCTCCAAAGCACACACCTGGCCATGTACCTTATAAGGAAAAGTACTGTAAAGAAAGTTTCTTCTTTCTTAAATAATAAATGTGTCTTGATTCCCTAACTAGAGGTTTGGCGATCTGCAAAACTCATCACTAATATAGCATAAATAAACCAGTATTAAAACTAACAAGACTAATAGCATAGTAACTTTTGAGTTGTCTTCCTCATTCCAGAGAGCATTTGCAGATTTGTCAGGTAAACATAGGTTCAAATTTACACACAGTTCACTGTAACTTCTATTCCATTTGCAAATTCCGTTTGCTCACTGACCTAAATGTACGCTTTCAGGGTTAATAAACTACCTTATGAACTAATTTACCTCTACTCTCTACCTAGCTAAACTATCCTGATCTTCCTCCATGCTGCAGTCCTGCTCAGGAACCTCAGCCTCTCCTTAAAAGAGCTGTATAATTTAAAGTTGCAGAACACATGCTTAACAAATGAACCAAGCACGAAAATAATCACACAATATGTGCTGCTAAGAGGATGAAATAAAAGAATTTGTCTATATTTATCTTAATCTGAACCCAGTAGTCTGCAGTTGTGGTATTTGTAACATTTGCCAAGATCGTGATAATTGCTTTTCTTCTCCTGACTTCTCCTCTACCTGCTTTTCTCCCTTTCCTTCCTCCCAGCCCCCTCCCAAAAATGCTTGGTATTTACATTGGGATTCCTGGTCCCAGCCTGTAACTGACTTTCACCTTTTTCTAGCTTTCTCTGCAAAAAGGATTGAAGGGCTCAACATTGCAATTAACTAAGTATCAGGAAGCCAGAGAAAAAAAAATAAATCCAGCAGTATAATGGTCATGAACTGAATTACCCACAAACCAGGCCAGCAGCCAGCATGGGAAACTGGAGAAATAGGCCATTTAATCTCCTCCGCCTTGACAGAAACGCCAGAGAAAGGAGGTCCAAGCAAGCCTGCCCCACCATCATCATGGAGCAGAGGTTTCTGCATCTGAGAAATGATCCACTGAAGCCAACTAAAACCTTCCTTCTTTCCAATCACACAGCAGAAGGACAGCAAACAGCTGCAAGCCAGCCTGCAGAAAGCACATGACAACTGTCAAACCTGGTTTTGATTAGTAATGCTGCCAGATAGCAGAAAAGATAATGGCTGAAAGACCAGGCTGGCCAGACCAGGAATATACAAGCACATTTGCTTGTATAGTCAGTGCCTGG